>CM032456.1:112578142-112620642 GCA_019049505.1 Pachyrhynchus sulphureomaculatus | reverse complement strand
TGGAAATTTGACAAAATCAGTCTTTCATTACTAAAACTCTTCCTGAAGCCAGCCTGTTTTACAGATTGGCTTAATTTCAGCTTGTTTTCCAATCTATTAATTATTATTTTGGTAAACAATTTGTATATTTGTGAAAGTAATGATGTTGGACGGCAATTGTCTAACTTAGTCTTATCACCTTTTTCAAAAAGTAAAATTGTTGAAGCTGTGTTCCTATTTTCTGGTATCTTCTCTTCTTCTAGACATTTATTGAATAGGAGTTACAGCACCCGTATCACTAAGTTTCCTCCTTCTTTCATTAATTCTGTTAATACTTCGTCAGGTCCTGGTGTTTTATTGTTTTTTGTAGTTTTTAGTGTTGTTAATATTTCTTCATCGGTTATCTCTGGTATTTCTTCTGAGTTAGCATTGATTATCTTTCTATTTCGACGTTCTTTGAGATCATCTGGTGGGCAGTTTTTTTGTTCATACAAGTTCTGATAGTATGTTTGAATTATGTGTGTTACTTTTTTCTCGATCTTTCACATCTTCTCCATTTTTAGTGTTCCGTACGGAACACTTATAAGATCACTTCGGTGTCTGTCTGTCTGTATGTCTGTCTGTCTGTCTGTCTGTCACACCCGATTTTCTCGGAAACTATTTGACATAGAAAGGTGAAATTTGGTAATAATATAGGAATTGATGGCCTCATCAGAGCCATGTAGTTTTGAGAATTAAATTTTGACTTAAGGGGTTAGTTTTGGGGGGGTGAAGTCGGAAGTGAAAAAAAATTTTTTTTACTAGGTCATCGAGTGTGGTGTCAAATGAAAGCTTGTGAAAACACGAGTAAAAAATATATATATAATATTATACTTGCGCGCACTTTTCTTTGTATTATTTTTAAAAAATTCGCGAAAAATCGCTGTCCCGGGCCTTATCTCGAAAAGTACTTATCAAAAAAATTTCGAAAAAAAATTCTGGAATATTCTCCAGGGGATGTAGATTGAACGAAAATTATCACGAGTGCATTACCTTTAATAATTTATCTGGTATATAAAAAAACAAAAATTTCAAGGTCATCAGTTTTCAGTAAAGATTGGAAACAAACTTTGTTGAAAACTCATTTGGGGTGTGTTTTGTGAAGTCACTGATCATTTTATACCACCGTAACATAAATTTTGACTTAAGAGGTTCGTTTTGAGGGGTGAAATCGGAAGTGAAAAAAAATTTTTTTTACTAGGTCATCGAGTGTGGTGTCAAATGAAAGCTTGTGAAAACACGAGTAAAGATATATATATATATATATATATATATATATATATATATATATATATATATATATATATATATATATATATATATATATATATAATGTAATACTTGCGCACACTTTTCTTCGTATTACTTTTAAAAAATCGCTGTCCCCTACCTTATCTCGAAAAATACTGATCAAAAAATTTTGAAATAATTCTGGAATATTCTCCACGGGGTATAGATTGAACGAAAATTATCACGAGTGCATTACCTTTAATAATTTATTTGGTATATAAAAAAAAACAAAATTTCAAGGTCACCAGTTTTCAGTAAAGATTGGAAACAAACTTTGTTGAAAAATCATTTGGGGTGTGTTTTGTGAAGTCACTGATCATTTTATACCACCCTAACAAAAAATTTTATTTTAAAAACAATCAACGTACGGAACACTAATTGTGCAAGTTCAACTTGCACTTGACCGGTTTTCATCCTTTAAGTTGTGTATTGTACTTTGGCTTTGTCGGAGTGCTTTCATGTTTTTGTTCTGTTCCATAATTTTTTCTATCTTTGTCTCTTACTGTTGTCTTTTATCTTCTTTAATAGATTTTTTAAGGGTTTTGTTAGTTTCTACAAACTGAATAGTATTTCTCTTTCCCTGTGCTAACAGTTTACGTCTTGCTTCAAACAGTTCTACCGTTTTTATGTCCCATACTTTTGTTTCGTTGCTCTTCTTTCTAGCTATTTGCTTTCCCGTTTTCACCAAGATATTCGTTAGTATTTCATTAATTTCGGTCATCAATTAAGGTCATCGGTTTTAGTTAATTCTTTTCTTATTTCATTTTAGTATTCCGTATATATATATATATATATATATATATATATATATATATATATATATATATATATATATATATATATATGGCATGTAGGCTGAAAAGTTTTTGGTCTAGCTACTTAAAACACATTTTTTTTTGTAAAATTCGGCTTTATTCATCAAAATAGTCTTCTTCAAGAGCGATACAATTAATAGAACGCTTTTTAACATTCCTATACTTTTCTTGTAGGATTTGTCTTTGCCTTCAGAATAGGCCTTAATTTCGGCGATAACTTCTTCATTGAAGCCAAATCTCTCTCCCGCGAGCATAATAGTCGCTGGAGGCCAAATTTGAAGAATACGGTGGATGAGGAAGCAATTCGAACTTCATTTCATGCAATTTTGCCATCGTAACCATTGACATGTGACACTGTGCATGGCCTTGATGAAAGAGCCCTTTTTTTCTTGTTCATTTGGGGCCGTTTCTTTGCAGTAACTTTATATAATATTCTCTATTGATGGTTTTTCCCTTCTCAGCATAGTCGATGAAAATTATTTGATGCGCATCCCAAAATACAAAGGCCAAAACCTTCCCAGCCGACTGTTGTGTCGTTGGTCGCTTCGGGCGGCTTTCACCAGCTGCTGTCCACTCAGCTGACTGCCGATTTGATTCTGGTGTGTAGTGGTGGATCCATGTTTCATCCATTGTTACATATCGCATGAAAAAATCCTTTTTATTGCGTTTTTAAACAGGTCCAAACAGCGCTCAGAATCATCAACACGTTGTTGTTTTTTGGTTCACTGTGAGCAAACGCGGTATCCATTTCGAACAGAGCTTTTTCATCCCCAAATGTTCATGCAAAATATGACCAACACGTTCTTTTGACATCTTTAGAGTGTCAGCTATCTCACGCAGTTTCACTTTACGGTCATCCAAAACAATTTTGTGGATTTTTTAAATGTTTTCCGGTGTAACCATCTCATTTGGACGTACAGAGCGTTCAGCATCATTTGTATCTGTACGACCGCGTTTAAATTCAGCACACCAGTAAATATTGAGTGGTTTTCCAGGAGTCCCCGTAATACTTATCAAGTCATTGCTTTGCTTAAACGGTATTTTTTCCCATGAAAAAACAGTGTTTAATCAATACACGAAATTCGATTTTTTCCATTGCTTTGAAAATATCAAAAGTAGCGTCACTAAAACCACCAAACTTGTAAACTAATCGTCGAAATGACATAAAATTTTGACACGTATCGTTTGAAGGTTGGTACTTCCTAAAAATCATATGGATTGTTTGAAAACGGCGACATCTATGTGTCAGATCAACAACTTTTCAGCCTACGTGTTTATATATACATATATATATATATATATATATATATATATATATATATATATATATATATGTATGTATGTATGTATGTATGTATGTATGTTTATATATACATACGTGGGTAAATCAAATATAAACGGTAATTTTTTTTATACGTTTATTAAATAACCTTATACACAAATCATTGATTTAATTTTTTCAATATAATCTCCTGCGTGATCTACACACTTTTGCCACCGATTTGGAAATTTCCGTATTCCCTGGTCATAAAAGGTTTGAGGACGGGTTGTAAGCCAATTGCGCACGTGTTCCTCGACTTCTTCACTGCTTCCAAATCGCTGTCCTCCCAGTGATTCTTTCATAGGCGCAAACAAAAAATAGTCACAGGGGGATAAGTCAGGGCTATAAGGAAGGTGCTCGAGGGTTTCCCAGCCCATTTCTTCCAGTGTATCCCTTGTCAAAGCCGCAGTGTGAGGCCTGGCATCCTGGAGGAGAATGATATCTCTGATGGGCATGTCCCGTCTTTTCTTTCGCGTTCACCGTACGTTGATCGTGCAGGAAATCGATCAGTAAAATTCCCCTAGAGTCAAAAAAAAAAATCGTTGCAAGGACTTTTCCAGCAGAGAGACGAGTTTTGGCCTTCACTGGGGAACCTTCATTCTTTCTTCGCCACTCCTTACTTGCCATTTTGGACTCAAGAGTGTAGTGATGTACCCACGTCTCTTCACATGTCACTATGCGCTTTAAAAAGGCCTCCCCTTCTTGCTGAAATCGATTCAGAAGCCTTTCAGCGATCTCCGACCTGACCTGTTTTTGGTTTCCAGTCAACAACCTTGGAACCCATCGAGCAGTAATTTTTCTGAAACCGAGTCGATCAGTAATTATGGATTGAAACACTTCCATAGCTGATACCCACTTCTGAGGAAATTTCTTCAACGGTTAATCGGCGATCACCTTCGATAAGGTGTCTAATGTCACGGATGTTGTCATCTGTAAGGCTTGACCTAGGGTGTCGATCATGACTTTCGTTTTCAACCCGTTCTCGTCCGCCCTTAAATTCTCTCGCCCACGTATACACACGATTCTGAGACAGTGTACTGTCCCCAAACTGTGCCTTCAAACGGGTTAAAATTTCTGACGGTTTAACGCCTTCATTGGTTAAAAACTTGATGATAATGCGTTGCACAACAGACGAAGGTACCTCTTGCTCGGTCATGGCTGTACTGACGACAAAGACGAGTTGGCGCGCGCACCCATCCGGTTCCCCCACTCCTCACAAACCAAACATCTACTCCACACAACATCATCTAGCTAAGAACTGCATTCTAAGAAGAATAGCAAAATTACCGTTTATATTTGATTTACCGTCGTATATATATATATATATATTATTTATATATATATATATATATATATATATATATATATATATATATATATATATATATATATATATAAGTTGCGCTCTTATGGTATGTCTGAAAGGTTCTGTTTGTGGCTCTCATGTTTCCTCAGAGAGCGTTCTTTACGAGTGGCGGTCGACGGATTTCTTTCTAACACCCTCACTATCAACGCCGGTGTGCCCCAGGGCTCCATACTGTCTCCTACTCTCTTTCTCATTTACATTAACGATCTGCTGGAAAAGACCGGGAATCCATCTATAGCTTTGCAGATGACAGTACGCTTGTCTCTTCATTCACCTTGAACGCTCGGACATCGGCTGCTCAGGCGAATATCCGCAGACAGCAGGAGGTCGTTCAACTTAACAAAGACCTGGAAGAGGTTCTATCTTGGGGTGACAGTAACCAAGTGGAATTAAACGCTACAAAAACCCAAGCGGCAGTTTTTTCTAAAAAAGTTAACGTTGCTGAACCCGACATAGTTATGTCGGGGCACTCCATTCCCCTAGCATCGTCGCTCAATTTGTTGGGCGTTGGTTTGGGAGCAAATATGTCTTGGCATGAACATGTTGCAGGCATAGCAAGGAGAGCTTCTCAAAAATTGGGAATATTATTTAGAACCAGAAAGCTTTACACCCCACAGCAACTGTTAATTCTTTACAAAGCCCAAATTCGACCAACTATGGAATACTGCTCCCACGTTTGGGGCTCCGCTCCCAAACATACACTGCATTTGTTGGATTCTGTTCAGAGAAGAATATATATATATATATATATATATATATATATATATATATATATATATATATATATATATATATATACATATACATATATGAATGCGTCACTACACTATATTCATGCATCGATGAAAAATCATCATTCTCAAATCAAACTGGAATGACTTTTCGACGGTTCGTCAACCATTATGCGAGGAGCTTCATTACTCTTCAAAATTACATTTTTAAATAAAATTTCGAAAAGGGAAATTCTTTGAAGTATCTCTTAAAATTATAGGCAAAACATCCGTTGCATAAATTCACACATCGTTACTTTTAAGTTATTAATATACGATAAAAATTGTATATTCTTTAGTGAAAAGGCTTCTGTTGGTTCTACAATTTAACCCTAATTAAATAAAGTTAACTATGCAAAAGCTCTCCAGTGGCAACGACCTACATAGGATCGGCCCGATACGACGATGTGTCGTGTGCCAAAAGCAAAGGCACACCCGTGTCTGCACGGGGTTGATTTTGGTTAACACGCTGCTGCTGACCGTCTGTCTAGGGGTTTAGATTAATTTGGAAAAAACGATAAAAAAAAAGGGGAAAGGTGAAATAAAAAATAACCCAACGATTTCTGTCGTTTTTAATTAGAATTTTATTAACCGATTGGTATTCGGTAAAGATATTTAGAGTAAAGAGTGTATACACGTTTACTTTTTACACGAAATGTTTTTTTGCTTAAAAATTAATTCATTAATGAAATTCTAGACATTTCCTACCAAAATCTATTTTATTTTTACTCTTAAATTGGTTCACGCTCGAGTTTTTGATGCCTATCGGTAACTTATTATATAATACTATGGAATTATAGGCAAATGTGTTTTCGAAAACAGTAGTTCTGTATCTCGGAATCATTAAAACCTCCCCGTTTCGGATTCGATGCAAGGGTAAATCAAACATAAACCGAAATTCTTTTTTTAAAATTATTTTTACAATAATGAAAAAATCAAAAAAAAAAAATTTCTACATAGTTTCCCCTGTTCAAAACACATTTTTTCACCGAAAAGGGAGTTTTTCATACCATTATAACATTATAAGTCTAGTTCTATCCAATGCTGGATGTAGGCCTTCCCCCTGAATTTCCATCTCAAGTTATTTGCAGCTGTAGTCATCCATCCAATGCCCGCAACCCTCTGTATATCATCCCGCCATTTTGTTTTAGGACGTCCTACGCTCCTTTTTTGTTCTCGTAGTCTCCATTCTAATATTCGCTTAATCCATCCACTTTCTTTCTGCTACGTGCTCTATAATATCCTTTAATTTCGTTTGTTCACGTATCCACTTGTTTCTTTTTCTATCTTTAAGTTTATCCCGATCATCTGTCTTGCGTGTGCTCTCTGGGCCCGAACTAGTTTTTGTATATCGGTATATTGTGTTATTCAGTGCCCGAGTTTCAGCGCCATATGTAATTACTGGTAGGATGCACCGATCGTAAACTTTGGCCTTTAACTTATTTGGGATGGCATTATTTTTAAATATATAACTTAATTTCCCTAATGCGCACCATCCAAGCTTGATTCTTCTTCAAATTTCGTTCGAGACACTGTCTCCCATCGTAGTAATTTTTTGCCCCAGATACACATAATTCTTAACAATCTCTAGAGCTGTTCCTTTTAAATTTATAACTATGCTGTTATAAGTGTTGGTTAATATTTTTTTCTTACTTTTATTCATCTTAAGACCAATTGTCTTTGAGTGGTAATTTAACTTATTTATCATTTCTTATAACTCCTCTGGATTACTACTGAGGACTACAATATCGTCTGCGAACCTTAAATGACTCAGATTCACACCATCTATCTTTAGGCCCTTCTTTGTCCAATCTAGTTGCGCAAAATACGTCTTCTAGAGCTGTAATAAATAGCTTAGGAGAGATTGTATCCACCTATCTTACTCCTTTTCGTATATATATATATATATATATATATATATATATATATATATATATATATATATATATATATATATATATATATGTCTATATATGTATATATGTATATATGTATATATGTATATGTGTATATATGTATATATGTATATATGTATATATGTACATATGGATATATGTATATATATATATATATATATATATATATATATATATATATATATATATATATATATATATATATATATATATATATATATATATATATATATATATATGTATATATATATATATATATATATATATATATATATATATATATATATATATATATATATATATATATATATATATATATATATATATATATATATATATATATATATATATATATATATATATATATATATATGTATATATATGTATATATGTATATTTATTCTGTACTAGGTTTTAGGTACATCTTTGCATTTTCATATATACACGTATCTTTGATTAGGGTAATGTATCCAGAATCAATTCTACAGTTGCTCAAGCCGTTGATGATTGCCCTGAATTCGACAGAATCAAAAGCCTTCTCATAGTCTATGAAGGCTATGTGAAGTTCGAAATTGTGTTCATTGCTCTTCTCTAGGATAGTTCTCATTTTCTGTAAGTGGTAGCATGTGTTATAGCCGGATCTCAAACCCAGCCTGTTCGCATGTCTGGTAGGAATCTAGCTTATTTTTTAATCTATCGGAGATGATTTTAGTTAAAACTTTACATATGTGAAATACTAAGCTAATCGGGCGGTAATTATCTAAGTTTCTGATATCTCCCTTTTTGTGTAGAAATATTACTTCTGATATATACCATAATGTTGGTATTTTGCCAGTTCCTAGACACATGTTGAAAAGTTTGGCCAATTCTTGTTTTAAATCCTCTCCTGCTTCCAATCGCATTTCCGATAAAATACCATCAGAGCCTGCTGCTTTGTTACGCTTAATTTCCTTGAGTGCATTATTGACTTCCTCTACAGTAACTTCTGGTAGTTCTTCTGAACCTATATTTTGTATTTTCTTCCAAATTTGTTTTGTTTGTTGTACATTGGGTAATGTTTTAGACCTGTAGAGTTCATCCCATACCATCATCGTAAAATGAAACAGGTCGCGTCAGGAACCAACCTTGCACGGACGAGTATACGCCTTCGTCATTTTTGAAATGCTTATTTCTCAACGCTTCTTTTAAAAGGCTAGGCAAATAAAAGTGGTAAGGTAACAAATCAGGGCTGTAGGACGGGTGTTTCAAGGGTTTCTAGTGCATTTGTTCCCATTTTTGTTCGGTCAGTGCAGTTGTATGTGTGGGGCCGAACGTTGTCGTGAAGCAATTTCACACTTTAAATGCGTATGTCTTGCCTGTTTTATCGACAAACGGGTGTAACTTGATCGAGGAGTTGGCAGTAGTAGGCAGCGTTAATGGTTCGTCCCTCATGGAGAAAATCAACTGCCTTAATGTTCGAATCCGTGATGCTGGTCCGAAGTTGGCGTGAACGACTCAGATTTTCCACCGTTTTCCGACCATAGGGAAATTTTTTGTGCCAATCATAGACTTGAATTTTCGAAACCGTCATTTTACTGAACTGTTTCGTCAGTCTTTGCAAGATTTCAAAAGGTTTTACGTTAAAAACTTGATAATAATGCGTTGCTCAATCGACACTGGTACGTCCTGCTCTGATATGGCCCTGCTGAGGAGAAAATCGATCGGAAGGGTCGATCGAGTGGTCTCTTCCACTTCTAACACCCCTACTCAACTAATAATGTGTGGACGAGGCGATCAGTTTACCTCACGAGAGTTGAGGGAAGAATTCCGGTTTGTATTTGATCTACTCTCGTAGTTATGCTTTGCTTTTAAAACACTATTTGCTAATGTTTGATTTAATTTACACTAGACACACATAAAAATAAATAGACGGTATAGTTAAAATGTTAAAATTGACTAAAACACTTTTGCATGCTTCAGCCGCACACATATTAAAATCAACCTTCTGATTTTTTTTTGAAGTATAACAATTCTATACGCTTCACTACATTTTTCCCAAAGAATGATACTTTTGGAAATATGGCAATATGTACTCAATCAGGCAAATAAAGCATCGGAACATCTGGTTGTTTGAGGGACTTAATATGGAAAAATGCCTACAGCAAGGTGCGTACATATAGAACCGTGGTAAGACCGGTTCTAATGTATGCAGCAAAAACAGGAACAGAAACATCTAAAACAAAAAGCCTCATGAGAGCTACAGAAATGAAAATACTGCGCATTATCAAAGAAATAACGCTGAGAGACCAGGTACGAAGCACAATTACATGAGAAGAACTCAAGATTCAAGATATCGTCAGTTTTGTCAAATCAAGACGTCGAGATTGGAGGGATCACGTAAATAGGATGCCAGCTATTAGCTGGCCAAGATGAGCAAAAGATAAAAAACCAGAAACAAGTCGACCACCAAAAAGTTGTCACGAAAGCTGGCCATATACGTCACAAGAGGATTAAAAAGAGACAAACCAAGATCTTGTCTTATAGAAAGAAGAAGAAAGGAATATATTAATGCATGGTAAATATTCAGTAAAGCATTTATATCAAGCACTCTTTCAGATGAAGGATGCCGTAGTAAGCACGACTTGCTTTTCACGACAAATTGTTATTTATATAAGTTCCCAAAAATTTTGCACTAGCATTCTACCTTATTGGCGTGTGGCAAAAGGTTTTCGGAAGTTGAAATTCAAATACACCGTTATTTCTCTCACACCAACCATTCATCCTATCCATGGCTAGGCTCACTATTTATTGATTTCCTGTGGCTAACAGCAGATACTGTGATTGATGTGTCGTTTGCATATATCGTAACGCCACTGTCTCCGGTGGTGGATTTTATTTAAATAGATCAGGAAGTTGTCTAATTCATTTCGTCCATGGGGGCCAAATTATAAAGATGTCGTCAACATATCGTTTCCAGAGTTTGGGTTTGAGTGGTGAGTTTTTAAGGGCTTCAAAATGCATTATATAGAGATTGGCTATTAATGGTGAAAGGGAAGATCCCATGGGCGCTCCATCTGTTTGTTTGTATATCTGACTGTTGAAGACAAAATAGGTATTTTTAGACAGTATTCCGATAGTTCTACAACATGAGCTAAAAAATTCTCGTTCATTGCTATTTTGTCCAATGCTTCATCCACTGGAATGCTGGGGTAAAGTGAAACAACATCTAGGCTTGCCAGAATGTCATTTTCCTCTAGTTGAATGTCTCTGATTATGTTCGTGAGGTGTTCGGAGTTTTTAATGTATGACTCAGCACTTTCAACGGTTAGTTGCAGATGCTTTTCTAAGTTTTGTGTAGGTGAGGACTGCGCTAACAGTGGGTCTAAGGGGGATCATTGATGTATATGAGGAATAAAATGGGTCTCAAATAGAGCCCGGAGGGACTCCCAAGCTTCAACTAAATTTTTCTTCACAAGAAGTGAACGGTTAGTCATAAAAGATTCTACACATATTTTTATTTTTCCTCTAATGCTCACACTTTCCATTTGTCCATGGATTTTTTTGTTTACTAAGTTGGCCTTAGTAAGATCAAACAGCATGGGTACTACATAATTCCCTTAGTTAACCTGTTCAGCTTCTTTTTCTTATTATGTTGTTATACACAACCCATTTTTCATCTCTAGTTATGACTTGAAGGTTCGTTTTGTTGACGGGCGAGGAGAGAAATGGCTGTGGAAACACGGTTCAGTTTGTTCCGTTCTCTCAAAACGTGCGGAACCGAGACGTGCGGAACCGAGTTTCGAAGTGTGTCCAATTTGCTTTACATGACGAGAGGCAGTCAAAATCTCTTCGGTAGTAATCCATAGATTATTATTCACTAACTTACAGATAAAGTCATTATTAATGCCAGGGGGTCGCCCAGAGCGAAGTTCATTGTTTAGATTGAAGTCACTATTCTAAATTGACCAGACCACTTTTTGACTGTCCTAAGAGCAGGAGCACGATCGTAATAAACGTCTTGAATATTTTTTGTTGCAGTTCCAACACTCACTCCCTTTTGAAATTCACATAACATAACATGACGAAAATGTAACTCTTCATTTTCCATTTTGAATATTAACCTTACACACAAATTAATATAAATAAACTTTTTTTAAAGATTAAGTTGACTTACGGCGCATTTAGATAATTGTCTGTTAATAATATGATTATAAAGAAACATCAGCACAAATCAAAAGTGCATGCTTCTGCCATCGGGCAGGAAATTTTGCAATCACTCAGTATTTTCTGATAAATTATTTTTTCGAAAATTTTAGAAAAAACGTTAACCACAGATATTGGTCTGAAATGTTCAACTTATAATTCTGTCTCCATTTTTATAAATGGGGGTAACTATTGCTGCTTCTAGCAGATTTGGAAAATTGTCACTTAATAGAGATTGATTAATTAGATACAAGAGTTGATCAGTAACACTTAAGGCGATTTTTTAAATATTTTAGGAGATATATCGTCAAAACCACAAGAATTTTTGTTTTTAGGTTCTTTAATAATTGAAACTAACTCTTCTTTTGTAATGTCAACACAAAATATTGAGTTCTCATTATTTTGAGAGGTTGCGTGAAGTGATATGTTTGAGCCAAAATAGTTTTTATGAGCTACGGTGGAGAAAAAGTGACAAACTTATTTACTAATGATTTACCATCGGAAATAGTTTTCTCCTTTATATCTAAATTTATACTTATCTAGAACTGTATTCCATATTTCTTTGGTAACGTTATCGGCATTACGTATTCTTAGTTTCATAACAAATTTTCTTTGCCTCTCGTAAAAAGTTTTTATATTTAGTTTTTTAACATCTTATAACGTAATTATTGCTCTGGATTATTTGAGTTTTTTGCATGTCGTTAAGCCTTGCTTAATAGTTTCTTTTCATTCTTTAAATTTGATCAATCCAACTATATTTTTTATATATCTTCGTTTTTTTTATTGATTGAAGAACGAAAGTAAGGTGTTTTAGTTCTGATTGAATTGATTGTGACTGAGAGAGTGACACAGCGCTTTGAACAACGATGTCTGAGGGTTTTTGAGCGGAATGGTGATGCGGGGAAGTACTTATTGGGGTGAAAAGTCTCAAGATTTTTGAAAAAAAAAAAATTTTGGCCAAAAATCGATTTTATTCATCAACATAGTTTCCCTCAAGAGCGATAAACTTATTGCAGCGATCTTCCAACATTTGGATCTCTTTCATATTGTATGATTTATCGAGCTCTGGAAAATAAGCCTCAGTTTCCTGTTCGACTTCTTTATTTGAGCCAAATCTGTTTCCCTGGAGCCACATTTTCAAATTTGGAAAGAGATAATATTCACGGGGGAGGGGGGAGATCTTGTGAATACGGTGGGTCAGGAAATAATTCATAGCCCAATTGGTCCAATCTCACCATTGATTTTATGGAATTGGAATCTTATTGAAACAACACGTTTTTTTTTTTCTTCACTAAATGCGACCAAAAAATTTTTTTCTTGATTTCACCATTTGGAAAGGCGGTCCAATTAACCAATGTAACTGTTTTTAGTATGAAATGCGGATTTCAGACAACAAAGATGGTGCACCAATGCACCAATCTGCTATAAAGATTTGACACTGCGCCATTTTGTTGTGTCAATCAATGTGCTATAAAGTGTCAGACGCGCACGAGTGATAAATTGGAAAAGTATGTGCATAGTGTTGTATTGTTGTGTTCAATATGTCGAAATTTATACCGAACAAAGAGCATTCGCGGACAGCATTAATTTTTTGTTTTCATTTGAAGAAAACTGCTGTTGAATCATACCGATTACTTCGAGAAGCTTATGGTGAACATGCTCCATCGCAAGATACGTATGAACGATGTTGGACGAAGATGATTCGCAAACACAAAAACAACTCGCCGAGCAATTGGGCGTTAGTCAACAAGCTGTTTCCAATCGGCTACGAGAGATGGGAAAGATTCAGAAGACCGGTAGATGGGTACCACATGAGTTGAACGACAGGCAAATGGAAAAGCCCAAAAACACGTGTGACATTTTGCTCGCTCGGTACAAAAGGATGTCGTTTTTGCATCGTATAGTTACAGGGGATAAAAAGTAGATTTATTTTGATAATCTCAAGCGCAAAAAATCATGGGTAGATCGAGGCGCACCATCCACATCGACCGCAAGACCGAATCGCTTTGGCAGAAAGACGATGCTCTGTGTTTGGTGGGACCAGAGGGGCGTGGTCTATTATGAGCTGTTAAAACCTGGGGGAAACGGTTAATACCAAACGTTACCAACAACAATTGACCGATTTGAACCGTTCGCTGCTTGAAAAAAGGCCAGAAAACCGAAAGAGGCAACACAAAGTCATTTTTCATCATGACGATGCTCCATCACATACGGCAAAACCAGTTCGCGACACTTTGGAAGCACTCAGCTGGGAAGTTCTACTCCACGCTGTTTACTCACCAGACTTGGCTCCTTCCGATTACTACTTGTTTGCATCGATAGGTCACGCACTTGCTAAGCAGCGCTTTGGTTTGTACGAAGATGTGAAAAAATGACTCGATGACTGGTTCGCAGCAAAAGGGAAGATTTTTACTGTCGTGGTATTCACAATTTGCCCGAAAGATGGGAAAAATGTATAACCAGCGATGGAGCATACTTTGAATAAAGCACTTTTTATCATTCTTCCGAATTTAACATGTTTTTTTAGAGAAAAAATCCGCATTTCATACTTGTACACCTAGTTCACTAAACCATCGACAAATAGTTGTTTTCGATGAAGCAAATGTGCTGTAACACTTCTCAAGTCATTCTTGGGTTCTGGCTGTATTTTTTCCCATCAAGAAGCAATGTTTAATCAACACACGAAATTCTTTTTGTTCCATCGTTTTGCAAAAATTAAAAGTAGCGTCACTCAAACAGCTGTAACTCACAAACTAATAGACAAAATGTCATGAAAATTTTAGACAAATCTTCTGAGAGTTGACACTTACTGAACATCATATTTTTTTTTGTTTGTGATGTCATATTTCAAAAAGTCCCGGGACTTGTCACCCTATGTACGAGGACGGATTGAAAAGTTCGCGGCCTAGTCAAGAAAACAAAATAAAATACGTACAAAAATATTTTTATTTTTCGACGTAATCTCCACCTAGTTCTATGCACTTTTTCCACCTACTTTCTAAAGCTTCCACACCTGTTTGAAAAATGATTCCTCAAGGTCTTCAAAACACTGGTTGACTGCAGCTTCGACTTCTTCATTTGATGAAAATTTCTGGCCACAGAGGTGTTTTTTATGTTTGGAAACAGATGAATATCCGAAGGTGCCAAATTAGGAGAATAAGCCGTGTGAACGCGAGCGCTGTCCTGATGGAACAAAACTTACTTTCTCAGTAATCCTGGGCGCTTCTCTTTAATTTCTTGACATAAACGTCGCAAAAGGGTGCAATAGTAAGTCGAGTTTATTGTTTCGCCTTTCGGAAGGTAGTCCACCATAACAATACCTTTAGCATCCCAAAAAACTGACGCCATCACTTTTTCAGCCGACAGAATTGCCTTCGCTTTCTTTACGGTCAGTTCACCAGATTTTTTCCACTGCTTGGATTGTTGTTTTGACTCTGGAGTACATATAGTGGTGAACCCAGGTTTCGTCCATTGTTACAAACCTGTTAAGAAAATCTTGCGGATCAGCCTCAAACATCTCCAAACAGTCGCGAGAAATCGTGAGTCGAATTCGTTTTTGTTCAACTGAAAGCAATCTGGGGACCCATCTAGCGAAAATCCGAGTTCGTTGGCATTGATGTTTTCTGTTCGCTCATACGAGATGCCTATAGTGTCTGCAATCTCCCTGATAGTTAATCTACTTTCTTTCAATATGAGATCACACACTTTGCCGATATTTTCTTCAGTCGTAGACGTCGTGGGCCGGCCGGAGCAAAGGTCATCTTCGATGCTCTATCGTCCACGTTTAAATTCAGCAACCCATTTTTTCACAGTGGTATATGACGGAGCAGATTCCCCTAGTGTTAGTTTCATATCATCGTGGATCTTCTTTGGTGTTAATCTTTTTTTAAAAGGTACTTGATGACCGCACGTTGTTCAATTTTTTCCATTTTTTCAAAAATGCTGCACTTGGTCTCACTAAACTCGTTCTAACCTAAAAACCACAAATTCTACAGCAACAAAATTTTACACTGTGATAACCAAAGAAAGTTTGAACTTATTGAGAGTACTATAATAAAAATATTATATTTATTTTTTGGTGAGCCGCGAACTTTTTAATCCACCCTCGTAGTATTTATATATCTAGCCATGAGGGCGGGCTATACTGAGTAGCCCAAAGGATTTTTCGATTAATAAGAGTATCTAAGTGAGAGATAGGTCATTCTTCGAAAGGAAAATTCGAAAATATTCCAGTTCATCCCATTTAACAGTTTTGTAATACCAAATCTTGCGCTGTTTAGATTTTACTTTAAATGTTGCATTTATAAGTCACAAGTATTGGGTGATTGCAAAAGTTCGTGCCCGATTTTCATAGATGGCACAAGCATGCACTTTTGACTGTGCTGATGTTTCTTTTATAATTATATTATTAACTGACAGTTTTTTAAATGCGTCGTGAGTTAATATAACCTTTAAAAAAGTTTATTTAAATTAATTTGTGTGAAAGGTTAATATTCAAAATGGAAAATGTAAAGTCACGTTTTCGTCATGTTATGTTATATGAATTTAAGAAGGGAGTGAGTGTTGGAGCTTCAAGAAAAAATATTCAAGACGTTTATTTAGATCGTGCTTCTGCGCTTAGGACAGTTAAAAAGTGGTTTGGTCGATTTCGAAATGGTAATTTCAATGTAAACGACATTGATAATGACTTTATCAGTGGCTTCTTCTTCTTCTTAAAGTGTCTATTCGGTATGAATATTGGCAATCATTCTGGCTATTATTACTTTATCCACTGCAGCTCTGAAAAGACCGGTAGTATTTGTTGAGAACCAATTTCGCAGATTGTTTAGGCAGGAAATACGTCTGTGCCCTGGTCCCCTTTTTTCAAATACCTTTCCTTGAAGTATTTGCTGTAGTAATCCATATCTGTGGGGATTTCTCATTATGTGTCCTAAATACTCCAGTTTTCATAATTTCATCCGAGTTGGTAATATGGTCAGTATGAGAAATTTTCAAAATTCGGTGATATAGCTATAATTCAAATGCCTCAAGTTTCTTAGAAGGGGCTTCAGTCAGCGCCCAAAATTCCACACCATAAAGAAGGACACTGAAGACATCTTAGAAGTCTCATTTTTTATTGCTGTACTTTTGAAAAGTGATGTCATTTTGAGGAACACTGCTTTAGCTTTTTCGATACGGCAACGAATTTCCTGCGAATGATCCTGCTGTTCGTTTATCATGGTGCCTAGATATGAAAATTATGAAGTTCTTTGTGTTTGTTGATTGTTAACCATCAACAAGGTAGCAGGAACCGGAGACTTGCTGATTACCATGTACTTTGTTTTGCTGATATTAAGTTCGAGGCCGTATTGATTACTGACTTCGTTTATTTTTGTCATAAGATGTTGTAGACCCTTTAAGTTATCAGCCATAACCGCCGTATCGTCAACATAACCAGTGTTATTTATTCGCTCCCCATTAAGCAGTATTCCTTCATCAGCCTCTTCCGGTGTCTCGTTTGTTTGTTTTTTTGTTTTTGTTGGTCAGAGCGCATCGACGTCTATGGTCATTTTGCGCCCCTTATTGAATGCATTTAAATGTTATATAGATATTTTTTGGTCTTTTAAATATTTGTGGATTTTTTTCCTTGATTGATGAGAATTGATCAATATTCTGTTTGAGAGAGTGAGGGATTTCTCAGTTGAGAGGAGTGATTTGCCTCAAAGATGTGTTTTACCGTCAAGGAGGAACTGCATACCACACACTTCGGTGCTGCTTCTTTTTTTAGGAGATGTGAGTGAGTGTGATAAGTATGGCCTATGGCCAATCTTCTCAGCAAAACGTTTTCTGATCTTTTATTATTTGGGTTATGAAGAGGCGGGAATACTTGAGGTTTTATTGAGCATAGTTTATTTTCATTATGCTCCAGGTCCCACTCCAGCTGGAATAAGTCTCTTTTTATTGAGCTTAGCATTTTAATATAATCGTGACTGTTTTTTTCTCCCGTGAAGACTGTTCCGTTTGTTACCGCTCATTTAGCCTCTTTGTCAGCTTTGTCATAACCTTTAATGTTCATGTGACCAGGGATCCACATGAATGAAATTTCAATTCCTTTCAATTTTGCTATATATAAGAGATCACTGATCTGACTTAAATAAATACTGTTGTCTTTATTGGAGATAATGTATTTTAGCGAACTCAAGGAATCAGAAGCTATGAGAAGTTTTTTTGTCCCTTAGGTTGAGGTAATTGAAGACTTGAGAGCTTCCTTGATGGCAAGTAATTCTGCTGTGAATATGGAATTGTATGGGTGTAGTTTAAGGCGTTTAATGATTCTGTCATGGACGTAAGCTGCACCCACTCCCTTATCTGATTTAGAGCCATCGGTGAATATTATAGAGTGATCCGGGTATTTAGAATAGATTCTTTCAAGAAAAGCTGACTGAGTTTCTGTTGGGTTATTATCTTTTATATTGTTGGAATGGAGATGAAAGTCTACCTTTGGGGTTGGGGAGATCCAAGATGGAAAGTTTTTCCAGAGAGGGTAATCAAATTTTGGTGGAGAGAGGTTATGCAGTAACATGAATTTGTTTATTCTGTTGTGGATTGAATATTTGGGTGCTATCATGTTGGGGCAATGAGAATTTGAGAAGTTAATTGTATTTTTTGTATAGGATTTCTGGAGTGAGGATGCGTAGAATTTCGTCAGGGAGAATTGCCCTGTCTAGGTAGAGCGGAGGAGTTGATGTTATACATTGTTTCACTGAAGATTTGCTCAGAGTACATATTAAACAATAGTGGAGACAAGACACAATCCCTGCCTTACTCCACGCTCAATTAATATTGCTTCTGAGCGCTCCTCTTCTGCTTTAATAAATGCCATCTGGTTCCGGTGACTTAGTTAATAATAATCCATGGATTACCACTGAAGAGATTGCTGAGAGACTAAATGTTGACAATTCGACTGCTTTTGGTCATTTAAAGCAACTTGGATACACTTTGAAACTGATATATGGGTTCCACACGTTTTGACAGACCAGAACAAACTGAACCGTGTTTCCACAGCCATTTCTCTCCGCGCCCGTTAACAAAACGAACCTTTCTTGGATCAAGTCATAACTGGAGATGAAAAATTGGGTTGTGTATAACAAAATAATAAGAAAAAGAAGCTGGAAGCATGGAAGTGAAAGAGAAAAATTTATGGAATTGCAGAGGAATAATTTTTACGAGCTTTTTCCACGTGGCCAAGCAATAACTGCGAAGTACTGTGAGCAACTCAGTGTTGAAATCTAAGCAAAACGTCCTAATTTGGTCAATCGAAAAGGCATCTTCTTTCGCCATGACACTGCAGAAACTTAGGCAATTAAAATAGGAAATCTCTCAAAATAATTGCAATGGCAAAAAATTTGATTCTATGGAAGAAGTCAAAAACTACCTTACGACTTTCTTTGAAGAGAAACCACATACTTCCTACAAAGAAGGAATTCAAAAACTTGTAAAACGATGGGAGACAGTTATAGAAAATGATTGAGAGTACATTATTGATTAATAAATACTATTTTTCATGAAAATGTGTTGTATTTAATTTGGTATTCTAATCGGGCACGAACTTTTGCAATCACCCAACAGACACGAGGTAAAAATAATGTATATAGAGCAGAAAAATATGCTGACACGAAAACATTCGTGGACATATACGAGATCGATATCATTGAGCGTAAAGCAGCTTGTACGGACTCGTAAACAATATTTTTAAGAAAGATAAGCAACACTAAGAACTCTAATTTAAATCTCGACTCTCTACTCTTAAAATTCCTTTTTTTTTGCAAATGGAATAATAATCAAAGAAACTAAAGAATTATAATTAAGCGGCCTTGAGACCGTCATGCAGTATGAAGATTATATAAAATAGGAAAAAAATATATCTAAGAAAATGTTAATAACCTCTTCTTAATCAAGGTCAGTAAAAATAATAATATAGAAGTGCGCTTTGAAATACCACACTTCACAGGTTCATGTAATTATTTATAGTGTCAAGACACATCACCACATCCTTCTTTATATGCTTTTTGTATACATATGAACGATGTGAAGTCTGAACATACACTGCTGTACGAAAACTTTGCAATATGTCAAAAATGTTACTGTTCGTGAAAGACTCTTAAAACCGGAAAAATTATCAATGAGAACATATACGTTAGCTTTTATTTAAAATCAAACTATTTTTGTAATTTCGGAAACAATCACTTTTATTAATAATTTGCAATCTGACATCTAACAAAGCTTGCCGTCTTCTGGCTCTTTAAACAAAAAATGCGTACCAAAAATATGGTTACATAAACATCATTCTGAGCAATATAACGGCCTAATATTAACAACATAAAAATAAGCCAGCCTGCCTGAAAGCAATCAGTAATCTATATTCGTCTACTTTTTATATTACATTTTTTCGGCTATCCTACAGATACTTAAAATTCTTTTCAACCAGGCCAGAAACGAGGATTTTTCCATACAGTAAATATGCTATGTATAATATATATATATATATATATATATATATATATATATATATATATATATATATATATATATATTACTCAGTATATATCACCACTACACCAAACACTTTATTTTTGCACTCGACGCGCGTTTCGCTAACCATGTTAGCTTCATCAGGAGCGATGATTGACAGTGACAGTGTAGTGGTGATATATACTGAGTAATATCATTGTGCCAAAGATTCCACATTCCCAACTTAGTATATATATATATATATATATATATATATATATATATATATATATATATATATATATATAAACTCCTTTACAAAATTAACGCAACAATCTGAAAATTAATTTCTCTTTTTCTTATGTCAGTTTTAAAGTTTATCGAGTATTTGAATAGTAGGCTATGCATATTTTGTTTCGTTGTTCATGGCAGAAATCAAAACAATTCGTTTAGATTTACAGTTTTTAAAGAATTTTTTAGAAGATAAACAATTTTCTGTAATAATGCGATAGATTTTCTTTAAAAGTAAGCTTATAAATTGTTCCTTTTTTCAAAGTAATACGTTTTTGTGATAGACTGTTTTATTTTTGACCCCGAAGAATTAGAAAAATGAATCGAACAAGGCATTTAATTGAACACGAGGTAGTGCGAGCCTCAGTTTTATCGAACGAGGGATATTGTCAGAGTTATGTTGCCAATTTGTTAGGCAAACATCGTTCCACAATAAGTCGTATGGTAAGACGCTTGAATGAAGTAGGAACTTATTCTAAAAGGCTAGGGCAAGGGCGAAAACGATGCACTAGCGACCTAGATGAACGTTTTATAAGACAATATGCTTTAAGAAACAGGACTGTCACTAGTTCTACAATAAGAAACGATCTCGAAGCTGTTCGCAATGTCACAATTTCTTCTAAAATAGTTAGAAGACGGTTAAATGAAGCTGGATTAAACAGTAGGAGACCAGCCACTGCGCCCTTGCTTACTTGAGAGAACAGAGTTGCCAGGTTACGTTTTGCTCGAAATCACAGATGAAACTAGGGTTAGTCTAAAACATCCAGATGGTCGTGAGCGAGTATGGCGAAGACCAGATGAGAGGTTTGCTCCTTGCAATATCTCTGCAAGGATTCCATTCGGCGGTGGCTCTGTTATGTTCTGGGGTGGCATCTGCTTTGATGCTCGCCCAGAGTTAGTTCCTGTCCGTACGACATCCATGAATGCTGACTACTATCTTGAGAATATTGTAATAGAACATGTGATGCCTTTCGGTCATTTTGTGGGACCCAATTTCCTGTTTATGCAAGACAACGCTCGACCTCACGTGGCTAAGGAGGTACTCGATTATTTTAATCAAGTTGATATACCGATTATGCAATGGCCACCAAAAAGCCCGGATCTGAATCCGATAGAAAATGTATGGGATCACCTTAAGAAAAATGTGAAACGTCATATACCTGCACCTAGAAACCTGAGGGAACTTAAAAATGCAGTTATCACAGAATGGGAGCAAATTCCTGACGATTTTATCCAAAATTTAATTAGAAGCATGCCTAGGCGCATAAACGCTGTCATCCGAAGTAGAGGAGGCAACACACGCTACTAGTGTCCCAGTTACACCATTAATTTTGCTACTAGTGTCCCAGTTTTTTTCATTATTACATAATTTCAACGAGTTTGTGATTAGGTCTTAAGAATAATTTTAATTCGAATCTTATAGAGAAATTTGGTAGCTAATTCACTTTTTAAAGTATCCGAATAAGTTTTTTCTAACTTTTAGTGTAACCAATGTTCATAAAAAATTATTAAAATTAATTCATTTTAGAGATTTGTATGAGATATTGTTGCGTTAATTTTGTCCAGGAGTATATATATATATATATATATATATATATATATATATATATATATATATATATATATATATATATAAGCTTTCGGATATATTCAGTCTTTTTTCAGAACTTCTAGAAAATTAATCGGTTTTCAAAAAACACAACTTTAAGAAAGTTAGACTTACGAACGTGAGATTATCCAGTGGGAGCTAGGAATATGGATCATGAATTTTATAAAGAATTACGACGTGGTAAATACATTTTCAGGTTATACGCACTAGCCAAACCAAATTGGTTTGGCTAGTGCCCTCGTCAACAGAGTCTGCAGACCGAGACATCACTCCGAAAGATCAAATTCACTGAATGTATTGAAAACTCATCTTATCCAGAACTCTTACCCCTCCCCTTTACTCAACAAATTAATTTATATTAACAGTGCACCCCACAATGAAAATATTATCAACATTCAGAACCAGTATGACTCTCCAAATCAAAATCACCTCGCTAATGATCTCAACAACACTGTTATACACAAAACCCTTCTCCACATAGATGGTCTCACCCCTAAACTCATTCAAATTTTCAAACAAGAAAACATACGTTTCTCCAGAACCCTCGCACCTAAATTAAAACAACTTTATACAAGAGTTAAAACACCCATTACCAAAGAACAAACTTCCAATGTGATCTGCACATCTTGTTACATTGGACAAACGTCCCGCAGCACAAAGGGCAGGTTAACTTCACACAGGCAAGAAGGGGTATCAAATCTTGTTCCCTTGCAGAACATGCAGTTGACAATGGCCATCGTCCAGACTATGACAATGTGGAAATAGTTTACAAACAGCAACACTATTATAAAAGAAAATTTTTGGAGATGGTAGCGATTAACGCCTGCTATGGCGTGATGAATAGAAGGACCGATGTGGAAGATCTTAGCATCATCTATTTTTACATCCTTAAACTTTCCAATGATCTATCATAAAATTAGGACATTATACAATAATACTAAATCTTTTATTTTAGGTAATATGTTTAAAGTTTTTACATCATAACAGATCACACTATATATAATTTACTAAAATTTTGTAATTCAAGATCAATTTTAGTTCATGTCTACCAACTGTACAACACGACTATCACTGTAACTCTTTTAAAACTGCCAATTGCTTATCTTTGCTAACCTAAAAATTAAAACCACGTGCTCTGTTGTCCCGACAAAATATAACTGGAAAATATATTTACTACGTCGTAATTCTTTATAAAATTAATGATCCATATTCCTAAAATCATGTTAGCTTCCACTGGATAATCTCACGTTTGTAAGTCTAACTTTCTCATAGTTGTGTTTTAAAAACCGATTGTAAATAATTTTCTAGTTGTTCTCAAGAAGGATTGAATATATCCGAAAGCTTAACAATTAAACAAAGAGTTCCATTGGCCAACTGTTTTTGACTGCATCCTCACTAAATTACTTTTTCTTTATATATATATATATATATATATATATATATATATATATATATATATATATATATATATATATATATATGTATGTTTATGTACACTGGTGAGCAAAAAAATCGACTCAAACTATTTGGCTTCATTTAATACAGATCCTAGAATTTAGTTTTCATATTTTTTTACGGATTTTAGTATCATTTGAAAGCCTATTTTATTGTCTTTCTAAGAATACCAAATTCCATAGCATACCTCATGCTTTTTACTGATTAAAATAATTGAAAGGAGAAACAAGGAGAACAAGGATTGAAAATAGGGATTAGAGAAAGGAAATAAACAAATTTTAAGTTTAACAATTGAATTTATTGATAAAAAACAAAACCAATATTTTGTTTTAACCAACAAACCCAGCGTAAGGAACGACGTGTTCCTACAGAATCTCCTCGATGTACCGGTGAGCAGTTAATTCACCGCTACGAGTCTCAGTGAAATGCCTCGCCACACCATGACAGAACCTCCTCCGTAGGCGACCGTTTCAGCATAGCGCTCCCCAGGCCTCCTGTAAATTCGTCTTCTTCCTTCATTGGCAAGTAGGCACATTCGGGACTCGTCGGAGAATAAAACGGAGCCCCATTGCTCTAAGGTCCAGTCGACATATTCTCGGGCAAATCTGAGTTACGGTTGTCGATGCGCTGCTGTAAATTTGGGTCCGTTAGCTGATCTCTTGAGAGTTGCATTTTATTCCCGTTCTTTAGTAATTTATACTTAAAAGAATTTTTTCTTAAAGCTGTAAGTGACTATAAAGAAGGTATAAAGATATCCGGTATAGATAGAGATAAAGGTATAAAGGGACCGTGAACAATATTAGATACGCTGACGATACTGTCATAATTGCTGGGAGTCAAGAATCTCTGCGGCGCACAGTGATTCGGCAAGAACATGCTAGCGGGACAATATTCATGACGTAATTTCCAGGAATCACCGATAACGACTTGTAAACAACCCCCCCCCCCCCATTTAACGAATTCCAAGAATTAATTTGTTGATCACCTCATAAAGGTATCTTATCAGGGGGTCAAAGTAACCCTTATAAGAGAGGTTATTTTCATTTGCAAATCAGTTGCATTTTATGCACACTTGTGATAACATATTTTAAAATTGGTAGCAAAGTGAAACGAGTTTTTTGTGATGGAATATTCTGTTGAAGGTATGTACTCTATTATGACTTATATTTTTTATAAAAAATATGTGTATACTTTTGGTGTAATATCAATTTGTAAATGTATAGATAAATCCAGCAAATTTTGCATTAATTGTAAACTTTAAAAGTAGCAACTTTTTTTTTATATCTACCTAGATTTTTCTATATGTAATACCTACAACATTCAGGCACAGATTCATATATATTATAGACCCCGAAAAGGCCCGAAAGTAAAATTATTTTATTTTTTTCAGAACGAGTCGTGACTATGACGAAAATGGAGTTTTTTGAAGAATGGCTAAAATATGACAAAACTGAACGAAACAGTGGCATTTTTTATTATATAAGTGAAAAATTCAATATATCTGATGTTTCTGAAGATTCTCTAAAACGACTCAAAATGAAAATATCAAGCCTTTCAGCAAAATTCAATCAAAAGTGGACTTCTTTAAAGTGTAACAAAGAAATGTTTCTAATCAAACATAAAGATTGGTTAGAGGGATCCGGAATCGAAATAAAGATGTGTGTTAACCAGCCGTGCACTTCAACATCATCAGCGGCTCTTTCCGTAGGGCGACCCAGAAAATCATTTGAAGACTCATCAACGAAAACGAAGAGACGGAGAGTAGAAGATCTTTTGGAATCGCGAAGTGCAAGTGAGCTTATTACAGCAGCTGAGTTAGCTACTCGAAAAGAAGGGCATCGAGGTGTTGCTAAACAGATCCATAACGTCGCGGTCAGTGAAACTAGAGAAAAGAATAAGTGTTCTGAACAAAGTCGGCAGTTAACACCAGACGAAGCTTTAGCTTATTATGTGGACTCGAAATCGACTTCTCACTCATATAAACAAACAAGAAAATGGTCAATGAAAGCGGGACATCAAGTGTATCCATCGTTTTATAGTTTAGGTAAGTCCAAAGCTTCTTGTTATCCTTCTGACGAATATATTTCTGTGACTGAATCTTGAGCTGAAATTAAACTTCACGCGATTTTGGATAAAACGGCTGAAGCTTAAGCTTAAAGCTCAGACGGAAGTCATTAGAAGTGTGTTACCTCGTTCATATTATACGTTGGTAAGCAAATGGGGCTGTGATGGGAGTTCGGGGCATAGCACGTATAAGCAGAAATTTGAGAACACTAACGCTACAGACGAATTTTTGTTCGTATACTCATTTGTCCCTTTGAGACTGCTTGATGGCAAAACTGTGATCTGGTAAAATCCAAGACCTTCCTCTACTTTATATTGCCGTCCTATTAAGTTTATTTTTGCCAAGGAGACAAAAGAGTTTACGAAAGAAGAAACTTCTAAAATTTTAGATGAAATAAGTCAGCTTCTTCCAACATTATGTAACGTTGCTGGATCTCAAATCTCTGTTAAACACGATTTGTTGTTGACAATGACTGATGGGAAAGTGTGCAATGCCTTAACAGACACAAGTTCAACACAAAAGTGTTATATTTGCGGTGCCACCCCGTCTACTATGAACGAGGAGTCAAAGAAATATCCCAGCAACGAAGAACGCCTTGCATTTGGTTTATCTACTTTACATGCATGGATCCGCACGTTTGAATGTTTGCTTCACATCAGCTATCGTTTAGAAATAAAAAAGTGGCAAGTCAGGGGAGATAACGACAAAGCTATTGTGAAGCAACGCTCACAAGAGATACAAAAAGTGTTTAAAGATCGTATGGGTCTCATTGTAGATAAACCAAAACCTGCGTATGGTAACACAAACGATGGAAACACAGCACGTAGATTTTTTCCAAAGCTGAATTGAGCAGCGAAATTACAGGATTAGACGTAAACCTTATTCGTAGATTTCATGTAATTTTAAGAACTTTGTCATCGGGATATGACATAAATTATATAGAATTCGAAAAGTTTTGTGTTGATACTAGAAAATTATACCTTGATCTGTATTCGTGGTACTCCATGCCCGTTACTGTGCATAAAATTCTTGTACACAGCGCGGAAGTTATAAAGTCTTTTCTTCTTCCCATTGGACAACTCTCCGAAGAAGCCCAGGAGGCAAGAAATAAAGACTGTCGTAGATTCCGTGAACGACACACCAGGAAGCTGTCACGTATTGCCACAAATACAGATCTTTTGAGAATGCTTTTAATTACGTCTGATCCTGTTATCAACTCGTATAGAGAATTACCGCGAAGAAAATTTACTTCTTTGCCATCGGAGGTTCTGTAGTTGATTATCTCACCTTCGTTGCCATCCGAAACACCATCAGTAAGTCATCATCACGAATTAAATGAGGAGGATTATTTACTCTCTGAATATTCTACTGAATGGGAGAGCGGTGATGACGACTCATCTGATGGTGATTAGTAGGTTTAAGTATTTTTTTATTGTAATTATTATTCTTATTTTATTGTGTGTTGTAGTTGCTTATAATTCATGCCTTAGTATATAAGTTATTTAATATTATATTTCTTTTAGTTATACACCTTGTTATTGTAAATAATTGATATATAGATACTGTTATTGTACTAATTTATTTTAAAAGAAATAATATTTTGTAAATTAATAAATGTGGGTAGTATCATTATGATTTTTATTTTTTTTTCCTAGAAATTTCTTTGTAAACAAACATGATTGTGCTTTTCACACATAATGAGTAGGTAGACGTATGTAGCTAATTAAAGAACAATTAGCGACAATAGTGAACAAATGAGACACATTAGTAAACCACTTCCGTCTTGCAGCTACATATTTCGATTAATACACATACAGTACACATTTTTCAACTTTTTTTTTTCTTAAAATAGCTTAAGATACCTGGAATATACATAAACAATTGAAATAAGTGAAGAAATAATATTGTCCCGCTAGCTTGTACTAGTCGAGACACTGTGCGGCGTTTACTAAATAAGATCTTCCAAACAAGAAATAATATGGATTAAGAGAGAGAATGTTCGTTAAATTTAAGTTATGGCAGTTTCTAAATCAGATCACAAACAGATGAACATAACGATAAATAATATGCATATAGAGTGAGTTAACAAGTTCAAATATCTAGGATGCTAGGTTACCGAAAACTTGGATCCCGACGCAGAGGTGGAATATGCCCGGAGTGTCTTCTCTAGAATGAAGCGACGTCCCTGTAATAGGAAATTAACACTGAATACACGCTACCGCATGGTAAAGTGCTACATTTATTCAGTTCTGTTATATGCCATAGAGGCCCGGATCTTGAAACTTCCAACTATGAGAAAGATTAAGGCCTTTGAAATGAGAGTGTTCCACCGAATGTTAAGAATTTCTTGGAATGAACACGTAACCAATGCATCTGTTCTAAATAGAGTTAATAGAGAACGTGAACTTCTAAATATTGTCAAATAAGAAAGACTTTCGTTCTTTGGACAACATAATAAGGAACAGTAAATACCGGTTATTACATTTTATCATCAAAGGCAAACCCTATTAAGAACAGCTAAGAATAAAGAAGATTTTACTGTAGTTTTCGTCAAACTTCGAAAGAGAAGACGGCACAGGAAGAAGATCGTAGACATTTACCAGACAGTCCACCCTCATATAGTTCCTGATTATAAGATTGTTTAGAAGTAGACTAGGTTTCTCTTTAAATGCTTTTGATTAAAGGTTCCCGAAGTTTGTTTATAAAATATTCCTCCTTAAAAAATGAAACATGTAGACGGTCAATGTTGCTATTAGAACTACCAAAGATGACTTAACTAACCTTCGATAAAAACTTGTAGAGTTCCTAATGCATGAATCACTTTGCCTATGAATAAGACTTAGAAGAGATTTACGTGCTTTTTTGCATGTTAGCAAGTCTATTGTCCTATTCATTCTCTATTTTTGGTAAAGACTGCAATTATCGTCTTTTCGCTAATTCATTAAACAACAGTTAAATATTTAGAATATCATGGTACTTAATGAAAATTAAAATTTTTGTTTTATACTTCATCACCGCGACTAATTATCTAATGAAGGATCTTATTATTTTTTATAAAACTTATCGATGTTCATTAAATCGTTAATTAAGGCTTGGCAAATTCGAAAATTGCCAATAATAAACCCCGTTAATTGATAATTACCGCGGCGTTTATTGAAAGACATTTGTTCGAAATTACCCTGTGGCTTTGAGAATTATAAGAATGTTCCATGTCGGTTTGTAGTACTGAATAAGTATTGACGTGTGTGTTAATCTATGTTGAAAATTAATCTTTATGTTAATATTGCATGGGGTAAAAAGTCCCGAGACACTTAGTTCAGCGATGTTCCATCCATTCATTTGGATACCATTCATACGAAATTTCATTTCAGCCGACTTCCAAATTCCTTACTGAAACTGAGATGTGATATTACCATTGTAAAATTTGAGCTCAGAAGTTGGCCTAGTAGTCTGTTTACATGGAGCGTAAAAAAAAACAGTTTTGTGAACAAATGGAAAATTCACGTGAAGGTTTTCGTTGAATGATTTTTTACGATTTTAGTAAAGGCCTAACTCAACAACAATACCTCGAATCGCTTCGTTCAACTTTTGGTAATAAATTGCCATCAGAAAAGAGCGTTCACAACTGGTTTGCAGAATTGTGTTATGGTCGTGCTTCCGTTAGCGATGAATTTCGTGAAGGTCGACCAAAATCGGTTGTTGCTCCAAAAAGAGCGATGATGTACGCAACATGATTGAAACGGATCGGTATGTGAGTTCCCGTGAGATAGAGGCGTCCTTAGGCATATCGAAGACTGCAGTACATTCGATTTTGCATGAAAATTTAGCTGTGAAAAAGAACTGTTCCCGATGGATTCCGCATAATTTGACTGAAACTCAAAACAGGCTCGTGTTAATTGGCGTAAGGAAATGCTCAAAAAATTCCACCTTCGACATGTAAAATCCGTATACAACATCGTAACGGGAGACAAAACTTGTATTCGTACGAGCCGGAAACTAAGCAACAATCAACTGTTTGGTATTCTAAGATGAACCGAATCTAACAGAAGTAGTTCGTTCGCGAAGCACTTCCAAGAAAATGATCCCTTGTTTCTTTGGTTATACTGGACATGTTACAATCATTGGTTTAGAGGGTCGAAGAATAGTTAATACTGAATGATATAAAACAGTTTGTTTGCCAGAAGTCATTTATGAAATCAGGAAAAACAACCGAAAACGTCGCATCACTCTTCATCATGGCAATACTAGCTCTCACACAGCACGTCAAACAATTGATTATTTGACGGAAAAGAACATCGAATTAATGCCTCATTGTCCGTGTTCACCTGATATATCGCCTAACGACCTCTTTTTGTTACCGAATGTCAAAAAAAATGCGTGGACAGCAATTTTCATCACCTTAAGAAACTGTTGAATCCTTCCAAAACCATGTTTTTGAAGTACTAATTTCAGAGTGGAAAAAATTTTTCAAGAGTTGGCTCGAACGCATGCATAAGTGTATAAATCTTAAAGGTGAATATTTTGAGAAGCAATAAGATGATTTGTAACAAAATTTTTTTTTTATTTCATGGTTTTTGTAAAAACTTTAAATGTAGCCCTCATATAGTACGATTTGTCGAGCTCTCAAAAATAAGCCTCAGTTCGACTTTTTCATTTGAGCCAAAATCTGCTTCCTTTCAAATTTGGAAAGACGTAATAATCGCTGAGACCAGATGTGGTGAATATGGCGGATGAGCAAGCAATTCATAGCCTAAATAGAATTGCGAGGTGGTTCATTATTTGGTGAAACAGCACTTTTTTCTTCGCTAAATGCGCCTTATTTTTTTGATTTCACCGTTTAAACGGTCCAATAAACCAACCTAATAGTCTCCGGTGGTTATTCGTCCCCCTTCTCAAGATAACCGATCAGTATTATTCCATGCTCATCTTAAAAAACACTGACCAAAATCTTTCCAGTTGATATTTATGTTTTTGAACGCTTCGGTCGGCTTTTATGGAGTTCCAGCCACTCTGCGGACTGCCTGTTGGAGTCAGGCGTGTAGTTGTGAATCCATGTTTGATCCACTGTTATGAATTGAGGCAAGACCTCTTTTGGATTACGCCAAAACAGCGTTCTGAATCTTTACGACGTTGTTGTTTTTGATCATTCGTGAGCATACGCGGCACCCATCGGGCACATAGCATTTTCATATGAAAATATTCATGCAAAATATGTCCCATGCGTTCTGTTGATATCTTCACGATGTCAGCTATCTCTTTCACTTTGCGATCATTCAGAACAATATGGTGTTTTTTTTTTTGTTGTCAGAGTTGACACTAACTGAAAATCTTATGATTTTTTGTTCGTGCTGCCATCTTTCGGAAAGTCCCGGGACTTTTTACCCCATGTTAGTAATATTGAAAGCGATCTGTACAGTTAAAGTAAATCCCAAGATATAAGATGCTTTTTTAATGGGGCAATAAACGACCCTATTAAGGTTTTGTGCATAGTTGTCATGTACTACGATAAACTTGCACCTGCAATCTTATTAGATCTATTTTTACCTATATATTTACTGCTTGGCAACCCGGTTTGGAAGCCCTTTAATTATTTGATAATATAGGCCTAATGACCACAGGTCCCCATTAAGATTCGAAAGATACTTTTTATTATTTTTATTTTTAGTTTTACTTACAACGTAACGGTTCTATTTTAATTGTGTGGCGTTCGTGAGAAAATTGCAATATTGGCTATCGCAAGAGAAAATATTTATTACTTGACGCTAAACAAATAGCGAAAAATGTTTACGACAGTCTGGTAAAAAGAAATTTGAATATACAAAGTGCTTTGCAAGAAACCAGTGAACTAACAAAAACCCCAATGTCTACGATTAAGGATATTGTAGGAAAGCCGTCACTCAGGAACATAAAAAATGGAAAGATTTTCAAATGCATCATGTAGACCATTGTGAAAAAGATGTCATCAGGAGAAAAATATATTCTATGTATGAAGAGCAGTTGGTGCGGACACTAGACAAAATAGAATTAAGACTGGTGCAGGACGGGACCAATATTCATTGTGGCCGATCAACCTTCACAGAATTCTCTTAAGAATGGGATTCAGATTCCGAAAAATCAACAAAAGGCAAGTAGTGATGGAGTCACAAAGGTTACCAATTTTGCATACTTATTTACAAGAAATTAAAAAGTATCGATCAGAAAATTGCCCAATAATTTACCTTGACGAACCCATGACACCGTGCAAAAAGGGTGGATTGACAGCAGTACAAAATGTCAGACTAACGCACCTTCAAATAAAGGTAAACGCATAACCATTTTGCATGCTTGACCTGAAAAGGGCTGGGTTTCAAATTGTCTACTATTATATGCAAAAAACATAAAAGATTCTAGTTTGGACTATCACGAAGACACGACCGCAGAACTTTTTGAAAATTGGTTTCAAAATTCCCTTTTGCTCAATGTTCCCGAACAGAGTGTTATAGTTATGGACAATGCAAATTACCATAGTCGCCTACTAAATAAGGTTCCTAATGCAGCCAACACCAAATCGGAAATACAGGAATGACATTTATTTTGACTTTAGATATAAAAAAGTGATCTTTTGGAAGTTTTAAAAGACTATAAATTGAAAAAGAAATATGTTTTTGATAGTATGGTTGAGAAAATGGGACACACTGTTTTGCGGCGTCCTCTGTATTATTGTGTGTTTAATCCAATTGAACATATTTGGCATCAAGTTAAATAAAAAATAAGGGCATAAAATGTTTATCCTACTTCCTACTTTAAGCGTGTCAGTGGTTGAATTAGTAAAAAAAGTTATAAATGATACACCTTGTGAAAGTTAGAAGAATTCCATTCATCACGTTGTTAAAGTTGAAGATTCATATATTTATGTAACTAATATAAAACCACTGATAATTACCTCAGCTGATGGCAGTGATAGTGAAACCGAATTAGGCTTAAGAAATATATTTTTATTTATACAGTATGTCCCTTCTTGTAAACCCCATTCATTCAAACTGTATATTTGTACTTCTTAGCCATTTGTTTTTACATGCATCTATAAATAAACATCTCCAAAAACACTTATTTTATTTATTTGCATTAATGAATAAAATTCTTAAGTCCATCTCTGCAACCTATCATAAACGAAAGGTCACAATTTTTATATTGCCCACTTAAAACGGCAAAAATCAGGATCTTATATTTTGGGACAGGCTATAAAATTAGAGTTAAGCGTATAGCAGATATCTGAACTAACCTGAAGGGGTGTTCATATAATTTTTCCTATTTATTCAGCAAATATATTACTATGCTTTGACTTTCCTTGTTCAAGGATACTGACATTATTTATTCTTCGTATTCGCGAAAGAATCCACAACACTGTCTGTCTATCGGTGTGTCTGCCTGTTGGCGTGAGATATCGATTGCAAATTTGGTAGTTACACTATCAACGAAAGGTTTCGAAGTAACCACTAGTTTTAATTGAAAAATAAATCCATTATTAAAATTTCAAAGTACACTACCCACAATAAATCTTTATCGATTACCTTAGCTACCCATTTTAATTACAATAGGTTTTTAAACACGTTTCTTAAAATTTTTATTTTTGTCAATTTGCGACTGTACAGGGACATTTTTAAGTGTCACACCTAACTCACTATTTTTCTATTCTACGTTCCGAGAAAATTGTTCTAGTACTAACCTTAGTTTTTTTATGGGGAACCTAAATATAACAAAATATTTGTCACTTGTCAAATTTGACAGATATAAAGCGAACTAGGATTTTTTAAATGGTACCCTCTACATATGAGCACACCATTAAATAGCATTTTTCAGTCCGTTTACGAAAATATATCACACTTGATACGTTACTGAACTGAATTTTAACTTTTAACTGACTCACCCGATTTACGATTATCCTATTTGGGGTATCAAAAAAAAAAATGTTGCCAATAAATTTACTCAGTATATATCATCACTATACCGTTTCGCTAACCATATTAGCTTCATCTGGAGGGATGATTGACTAATTATGATGATGATTGACTTTTAATCAATCATCGCTCCTGATGAGGCCGACATGGTTAGCGAAATGCGCATCGAGTGCAAAAGTAAAGTGTTTAGTATAGTGGTAAGTAGTGTCATTGTACCAAAGATTTGTGAGGAAGCTAAATAAGATAACCTAACATTTGATTTTTTTAAATGGCAACCTCCCCTTTCAGTTCGTGTATAAAAATATATAACATTTGATATTTCTTTTCAGTAGTTACCAGTATTCAGGGTATTTCTTTTATTGAACTTTAAGTGTCTCTCCCGATTTACTGTTTTCCTAGTTGGCTGATCAAAAAATTTCTTTCACTACGAAACGCAGTTTTTTTCTGAGAAGGCCAAATATAATAATAAGAAATTTGTCACTTGTCAAATTTGAATGATTTGAAAAGTGACAAATTTGTTGCTATCATATTTGGCTTCCCCACAAAAAACTAAGTTTGCTAGTAAACGAATTTTTTGTTGGGCCAAGTAGGAAGATAGTAAATCGAGTAAGCCTCTTAGCGGTTAAAATTCCGGTCAAGAATGCCCTGTGTATCAGTAACGACTTAAAAACTTAACCGGTCAAGTGCAAGTTAGACTTATGCAATTAATGTTCCGTACCGTGATTACCTTAACATAAAAATTAGCTACCTAATAACCAATAAATGAATCTAGCTTAATCTAGAATCTAGTAGTAAAACTTTAAAACAAATAATTTCAGTACTTTTCTAGATAGGATAGGGGCAGATTTTTGGCAATTTCATTTAAATAATACAAAGAAAAGTGTGCGTAAGTACTATATCATATATATTTTTGAATTCGTGTTTTCACAAGCTTTAATTTGACACCCCACTCGATGACCTAGTATTTCTTTTTCACTTCTGATTTCACCCCCTAAAACTAGCCCCTTAAGTCAAAATTTAACTTTCAAAACTGCACGGCTCTGATTGGGCCATCAACTCCTGTATTTGTGCCAAATTTCAACTTTATATGTCAAATAGTTTCGGAATAAATCGGGTGTGACAGACGGGACACCGAAGTGTTCCGTACGGAACACTAAAAGTTAAAAAGTTTTAGGAATCAAACTGAAAACTGCTATTTAATAGGGTGCTTATGCGTAGAGGGTGCCATTTTAAAAAAATCGTAGTTGGTTTTGGAATCTCTCGGATTTCAAGTAGCAAATTTTTTGTTACCATATTTGGCTTCCTCACAAAAAACTATATTTATTAGTAGTAAGTCCATTACTAATTATAATTCAGGTCAATAACTTGAATGCTCTGTATATTGGTGACTATTGAAAATAAATATCAAGTGTTACACATTTCTGTAAGCGGACTAAAAAACTCTATTTAATGGTGTGCTCATATCTAGAGGGTACCGTTTATTGTTTTTTGTGTCTAAGATAATAACAACATAATTATTACAAATAAACTACCCTGCAAAGCTTACGCTTCATTATGCATATTAAACCGATATCAAGAAATTAATTTTCATAATTAAACGCATTATATTCTACACTCGATATTTCATGATTTATTTTGCATTTTAATAAAACCAAGTCCGATTAAAAAAACTGAACACTTCCTTCAACATCGCCAATGAAATTCAGTGCCGTAACTAGGTTTTATGGGTTCTTTGTGGTTTCCTAAAAGGTCACGGGTTACTTATTATGTAAAATGATCTTCCAATTTCAACCAGAAACAACGGAAGAAGCAGGAACTGTACCTTCTTCAAAACTTGTTTATCGTGCTTCACTGACAAATCGCGAATGGTCACAGTTGAATGATTGGGGACAGCAATCTTCAATTTTTTTCATCTTAATTAGTGTTCCGTACTAATCACTTATGGATTCACTTCGGTGTCCGTCTGTTCGTCTGTCTGCCACACCCGATTTTCTCCGAAATGATTTGACATAGAAAGTTGAAATTTGGCACAAATATAGGAATTGCTGGCCCGATCAGAGCCATGTAGTTTTGAAAGTTAAATTTTGACTTAAGGGGTTAGTTTTGGGAGGTAAAATCATAAGTGTCAAAAAAATTTTTTACCAGGTCATCGAATGAGGTCTCAAATGAAAGCTTGTGAAAACACAACTGCGCACACTTTTCTTTGTATTATTTTAAAAAAAATTGACAAAAATCGTTGTCCCCACCTATCGCAGAGGAGTCATCAAAAAATTTTGAAAAAATTCTGGAATATTCTCCAAAGTGTAAATTAAACGCATTACGTTTGACAATTAATAATATAAAAAAAGTATGAAAACTATGTTTTTGTAATATACTTTTCAGTTCCTTTTTTGGTTACCGAGTGGCGCGTCGCTCGTATAGAGGGACAATTTTGTTTTATTTGTTTATAATTAAACAAATATTTAAATAGTAAATATTTATATTTTTATTACTAGATTCTAGATTGAGCTAGATTGACTTATTGGCTATTAGGTAGCTAAGATGCTACAACTAACACGTAGGCTGAAAATTTTTTGGTCTGACACATAGATGTCGCCCTTTTCCATCCATATAATTTTTAGGAAGTACCAACTTTCAAACGATACATGTCAAAATTTCATGACATTTCGACGATTAGTTGATAAGTTACAGTGGTTTTAGTGACGCCACTTTTGATATTTTCAAAACAATTAGAAAAATCGAATTTCATGTTTGATTAAACACTGTTTTTTGATGGGAAAAAATACCGTTCAAGCAAAGCAATGGCTTGATAAATGTTACGGGGACTCTGCCTCTGGAAAATCACTTATCATTTACTGGTATGCTGAATTTAAACGCGGTCGTACAGACACAAATAATGCTGAACGCTCTGGACGCCCAAATGAGGTGGTTTCACCGGAAAACATCAAAAAAATCCACAAAATTGTTTTAGATGACCGTAAAGTGAAATTACGTGAGATAGTTGACACCCTAAAGATATCAAAAGAACGTGTTGGTCATATTTTGCATAAACATTTGGGCATGAAAGAGCTCTGTTCGAAATGGGTACCGCGTTTGCTCACAATGGACCAAAACAACAATGTGTTGATGATTCTAAACGCTGTTTGGACCTGTTTAAGCGCAATAGAAAGGATTTTTTCATGCGATATGTGACAATGGATGAAACATGGATCCACCACTACCCACCGGAATCAAATCGGCAGTTAGCTGAGTGGACAGCAGCCGGTGAAAGCCGCCCGAAACGACCAAAGATACAACAGTTGGCTGGGAAGGTTTTGGCCTCTGTATTTTGGGATGCGCATGGAATAATTTTTATCGACTATGCTAAGAAGGGAAAAACTATCGATAGTGAATATTATATAGAGTTATTGGTACGTTTGAAGGCCGAAATCGCAAAGAAACGGCCCCAAATGAACAAGAAAAAACTGCTCTTACATCAAGACAATGCACCGACACTGACTTTAAAAAAATGTTCACGGAAAAGAGATATGGCTCCAATGAAGAAGTTATCGCCGAAACGGAGGCCTATTTTGAAGGAAAAGACAAATCCTTCTACAAGAAAGGCAAAGAAATGTTAGAAAAGCGTTGGACTGATTGTATTGCTCTTGTAGGAGTCCATGTTTATGAATAAAGTCAAATTTTGCAAAAAAAAAAATGTGTTTTAAGTAGCTAGACCAAAAACTTTTCAGCCTACGTGTTATTATACATTATTGACTAAGAAAAAAACGTTAAAATACATATTGGATTTTAAGATATATAGATGTCAGGGACCTAATTAACTTAGGCTAGGTAAGGATTTTATTTTATTTTAAAAGCAATCACCGTACGGAAAACTAATTACGCAGGTTCGACTTACGCTTGGCCGTTTTTTTAGTATTCTGTATGCAACACTTATAAGACCACTTCGGTGTCTGCCTGTCCGTCTGTCACACCCGATTTTCTCCGAAGCTATTTGACATAGAAAGTTGAAATTTGGCACTAATATAGGATTTGATGGCCTCATTAGAGGCGTATAGTTTAAAAGTTAAATTGACTTAAGGGGTTAGTTTTGGGGGATGAAATCAGCAGTGAAAAAAAATTTACCAGGTCATCGATTGCGGTGTCAAATGAAAGCTTGTAATAACACGAGTTTCAACATATGTATAATGTAATACTTGCGTACTCTTTTCTTTGCATTATTTTTAAAATATTGCGAAAAATCCCTGTCCCCCGCCCTATCTCGAAAAGCACTAATAAAAAATTTTGAACAAATTCTGGAATATTCTCCAGAGGATATAGGTTGGAGAATTACCACGAGTACATTACTTTTAATAATTTATCTGGTATATAAAAAAAGTAAAAATCTCAAGGTCATCAGTTTTCAGTAAAGTTCGGAAAAAAACTTTGTTGAAAACTCATTTGGGATGTGTTTTTGTGAAATCATTGATCATTTTATACCTTCGTAACAAAAATTTTTATTTTAAAAGCAATCAACGTACAGAACATTAATTGAGCAAGTCCAACTTGCAACTGACCGGTTATTGTTTTTATAATGGAAGAGGAAACCATGTGCCGCGAACAAATGGTATACATCTGCTTAGATAGTCAGACAGCAAGCACTCTAAGCAGTCGCCAAACCTAGGACGAACTCGGCCCCCATCCAACAGTGTAGAGATGCCCCGGATTTTTGCCTCCTACCTAGTTACGGCCCTGTTAAAATTATTAAAAAGTAAACAGTTTTCATTTCTTGACGGTCTAGATAACACCGTTAAGTGTACATTGTCCTGGTTTACGATTGTTATTAAATATAACTATAATTTGGTTCAACTCAACCGTGCCATATTCCTCTTTTATAGCATAAAAATATTAAAAGAAGATTTCTTTTTATAAATACAACGTTAAGGAATTTCACACAAGAATGTAAATAGTATATTTCTTTTCTTTTATTATTATTACTTTTCTTTTAGGATATCTAGTTCATAATTAGTTTGCTGCAAATTCATCGGTTATTGTAAACGTTACTACAGTCGGTCACGTAAGAATATGACCGCTCGTATTCTTGAAAAAAATGTGTCTCGAGAAAAATTTTTGCCATCAATGTATTCTTTGGTGTGCTAACAGTTGTCCAATCGCCTCCTGCATCAATAATCACCTGGCATTTCGAGGCATGCTGTCGACGAGAATTTTTGCATACTCGCGCGGCTCGAATCTCGCGAGACAACTGAGTCAAAGTCCTCAGAGTTTTTCTTCTGAACTTTCTTTTTACAAGGGACCAAACGTTTTCAATAGGGTTGGCGTCCGGCGATTGTCAGGGGCATCAGTCCGAAAATGTTGTCTAATGGTCTCATGGGACATGTTCAAACCCGATTTTCTTAATTTTACCGCTCCTTGATGCAATTTCGGCTCTCGTGAAAACAAAGACACGATTCGTTTTTCGACTTTCGACGTGACTTTACCTACCGAGCCACGTTTTGGCCAGTCGACATTTTTCGTCTCGTTAAAAAGATTTACCCTCTTCTTCACAAATGATACCTACTTTTAATATATTTAGCGTCTGCAGAATGGGTCGTTTTAGGCTCCTTTGGATGAGAACAAGGAAAGACTGCCTGGAACCGATGCGCAAACAAGTTACTCATTTTGGATTTTACGTGATTTCGACGAAAGTTCGGAATCGACTGATACTTTTACTAAAATGCACCTTAGACAAAGATTCCCTCTACCGATTTTTTGTTCAGTCACTAGAATCGCATCTACCAAAATGAATTATCGCGGACACGTTCTTACTTGACCGGTTCTATAAGGCCTTTTACAATCTGAAAAGAAATAAACCAGTTTTTCCTTCATTTATACAGGGTGTTATTTAAGTTGGGACATAATTTTAATTAGCTGTAGTACTCACTATACGAAGTTGAAATGTAATGTAAATTGCCATTATTCTGTTGTACACAAACGCTTGCTCTTCGCTCCCAAGACTGAGTAGATGCGGATAAATCAGAAAGATGTCCTCGAATCCTTGAGATTAGATCGTGCCAATGAAGATACACACCCTTTTGTTGGCATAATAACTTCTAACAATAAGTTTATAAAGTACCAATAAAATATAATTTTTAGTGTTCGTGCGAAACACTATAAGATCACTTCGATGTCTGTCTGTCCGTCTGTCACACCCAGTTTTCTCCGAAACTATTTGATACAGAAAGTTGAAATTTGGCACTAATATAGTAATTAATGGCCTCATCAGAACTGTGTAGTTTCGAAAATTAAATTTTGACTTAAGGGGTTAGTTTTGGGGGGTGAAATCGGAAATGAAAAATTTTTTTTACCATGTCATCTAGTGGGTTGTCAAAAGAAAGCTGGTTCAAATATATATATATATATATATATATATATATATATATATATATATATATATATATATATATATATATATATATATATATATATATATATATATATAAATAACGTAATACTTGCACACACTTTTCTTTGTATTATTTTTTAAAAAATGCGAAAAATCGCTCTCCTCCCCCTTATCTCGAAAAGTACTGATCAAAGAATTTTGAAAAAATTCTAGAATATTCTCCGCAGGGTGTAAATTGAACAAAAATTTCAAGGTCATCAGTTTTTAGTAAGGATCGGAAAAAAAACTTTGTTGAAAACTCATTTGTGTGTGTTTTGTGAAGCCATTGATCATTTTATACCTCCGTAACAAAAAATTTTATTTTAAAAGCAATCAACGTACGGAACACTAATTGCGCAAGTCCGACTTGCACTTGGCCGGTTTTTCTTGATAGACCTTGAAGTATATGTACCAAAAAAAATCGCGTCCTTTTTCTAAGCTTATGTCGTTGTTGTTCCATCCAGGCGTGTGATTGAGTTTTTTAACAGTTTTACTGTTTTTATAAGTGTTAGGGAGTTAGCCTAATGGCTTATTCTCCAACTTGGACGGCCAGGGGTTTGATTTCGGAGTCTCTTTCTCCTAGTCAAATTGCGTTCACCATCACTGATGAGTCCTGACTACCCTGAATGAAACTTATCACGAGTGAATTACCTTTGATAATGTATCTGGTATATAAAAAAACAAAAGTTTCGAAATCATCAGTTTTCAATAAAGATCGGAAACAAACTTTGGTGAAAACTCATTTTGGAGTGTTTCTTGTGAAGCCATTGATCATTTTATTCCTCCGTAATAAGAATCACAGGGAATCACAGTATGAAACACTAATTGCGCGAGTTCGTCTTGCACTTGACCGGTTTTATTTATCTCAGAGGGCAGTCGGCAGAAAATTTTTTATGGGCAGAGCACACGTGCTGCAGCGAAATCGCTAAAGCGCTAAAGGGGCGACGCGTATACGGAACAAGCTATTTATATTGGCTTTGAATCGCTGTAAATTATACTCGGTGGGAAACACAGTCCTGGGCAAAAAATAAGGCATTTTTTGGACAAAAATCGAAACATTTTGACCAATTTGAATATATTTTTTTTAAATTCTCGTGAACACTTCTAGTTTACTCTCCAACTGCAGAATTTTAAATAAATTGACTTATTATAATTATATCTGATCATATATAGGTATATGAAAAATGCATATTTACACCATATTAGGATTCGTACAAAATTCGACTAAATTTGTATATTTAGACATATTAACCTTCTTAATTCAAATTTGAAGATAATTAAAAAAAAATGTGATACTCTTTACCTCAAAAAATAGCTTCCAGTTGGTAAACATTCTTAATCGTAAGAATGGAACTATTCTTTACTACACAATCTATCTGAATATGATAACCAGCTGATAAAGGACTGACATCAAAATTATCCCTGTAAATAACTTTTTAACCTCAAAAAAACTTAAAAACATCAATATTCTTGGTTATAAGTAGGGAATTTCTTTTATATAGGTCATAAAAGTATTTAAAATACAATAGCTTTTTATATGTAGATTGACTGATAGGTGAAGAAAAAGCTACGTATGGTTAGTTTAACCAGAGGTGTCAAACTCAATTTTGCATATATTAAATTTAGAATGTGTAGGCGGGCCAGATTCAAATAAAAAAAATGTACTGAATTATTATAAAAGAGGGTAATTATTTTGAGCTCGAGGATCCAGATACCTGACTTCTTGCGATCGCGGGCCTTATTGATACGTCCGGGGGCCAGATGCGGCCCGCGGGCCGTATCTTTGACATCCTTGTTAAACCTTACGTAACCTAATAGGTCGAGTCATGGACGAGCAGAAAGGCATATACTACAAGCTTTAAATCTAACATAACCTAATGCATTAAGTCATAAGTGAGCAGAGAGGCATATACTACAAGCCTTGAACCTAACCTAATGCGTCAAGTCATAGGCAAGCAGATAGGAATATATAACGAGATTAAACCTAATGATTAGAGACATAAGAGAGCAGAAAGGTATATACCACAAGCTTTAAACCTAACATAACTTAATGGTTAGACACATAAGAGGGTAGAAAGATATATACCACAAGCTTCACAGGGACAATTTTGATGTCAGTCCTTTATGAGCTGGATCAAAATGCACAAAGTTATCATATTCAGATAGATTTGTGCAGTAAAGAACTGTTTCATTCCTACAATTAAGGCTGTTTACAACTAGACGCTATTTTTTGAGGTCAAAGTATCACATTTTTTTTAAAATTATCTTTGAATTCGAATTGAGAAGGTTAATATGTCTAAGTATACAAATTTAATCGAATTTTGTCCTATTACTAATATGGGGAAAATACGCATTTTTCATATTCTCAATATATGATCAGATTTAATCATAATAAGTCAATTTATTTAAAATTCTGCAGTTGGAGAGCAAACTAGAAGTGTTCACCAGAATTTAAAAAAAAAATATATTCAAATTGGTCAAAACGTAAGCCACGTCTCGATTTTTGTCCAAAAAATGCCTTATTTTTTCCAATGTGCGGCGTCGATAGCAGCGGCGT
>CM032456.1:112400468-112578042 GCA_019049505.1 Pachyrhynchus sulphureomaculatus | reverse complement strand
ATCCTCTAAAGCAATGGTTGCAATATGTCTAGTATAACTAAAGAAACAAGCGATCATTTTCTTCGAAATGCTTCGTGAACAAACGACTTTTGTTGGATTCGGTTCATTTTGAAATATCCAAATAGTTGATTGTTGCTTAGTTAGTTTCGTATCCTGTTACGATGTTGTATACAGATTTTGCACGTCCTCGGTCGAATTTCTTGAGCATTTCCTTACACCAATTGACACGAGCCTGTGTTTGAGTTTCGGTCAAATTATGCGGAATCCCTCGGGAACAGATTTTTTTCACAGCTAAATGTTTATGCAGAATCGAAAGTCACATGCCGATCATCTTTAATCATGTCGCGTACAGCTTCGATGTTTTTTGGAACAACAACCGATTTTGATCGATCTCCACAAAATTCATCGCTGACGGAAGCACAACCCTGCCGAAATTCTGCAAACCAACAGTCTTTTCTGATGGTGATTGATTACCAAAAATTGAACGAAGCGATTCAAGATCTTATAGTTGAGTTAGACCTTTACTTATTTTTCTTCTTCTTAGTGTGCCTTATTTTCTAAGGATGTTGGCGATCACATTTGCCCATCTGATTTTATCTATTGCCTCTCTAAACAGTTCAGTAGATGTCATGTTTGTCCACTGTCGTAAGTTTTTTCAACCAGGAGTTTGCGGAGCCTTCCTGGTCCTCGCTTACCGATTATTTTTCCTTCAATTATAAGTTGCAGGAGCTCATACTTTTGGCTTCTCATAATATGGCCAAAGTAAGTGCTTTTTCTTTCTTTAACAGCTGGAATCAACTCTCGTTCTTTTGCCACGTATCCTGGTATGCGCTGTCCAAGGAACACGTAGCATTCGGCGGCGATAGCACCACATCTCAAATGACTCCATTCTTTGTTGTGTTTGTCTCTGTGGTTGTTGCAGCTTCTATACCGTATAACATGACCGAGAACCACGTAGCATCTTAGCACTCTTGTTGTTGTTTTTTAATTTTAGTTGGCAGTTACAGAGTATGCTGCGCATTTTATTAAAGGAGCTTCGTGCTTTTTCAATTCTTGAGCGTATTTCAATAGAGTGGTCCCAGTCGTCACTAATTACGCTTTCTAAGTACGTTATTTTGTGTTAGGATTCTTACTGACTACCATTGTTTTTGGTTTACTCGTATTCAGTTTCATTCCATATTCCTCACATGCGTCAACATTTCCATTCATGAGTCTTTATTAGACCTTCTTCACTGTCCGCTAGAATGACAGTATCATCAGCGTAGCGGAGGTTATTTACACACACATCATTAATTGCAATTCCATCTTTTTTATTAAAAAAAAAATGTGCCTTTTTAAAAGATTTCCTCCGAATAGACATTGAATAACAGGGGGTGACAAAATACAACCCAACTTTTTATTTTGGCAGTTCCAGTATAAACTTGCTATTATTAAGTGTTTGTCATCAGTGTTACACAATTGTAGTATTTCCATCATATTTCTCATGATTTACCATATCAAAGGTTTTTTGGAAATCTATGAAGCATAAATAAACATCAAAGTTGACATCCTTACATTTTTCAATCAAAACGCGGATGGAGAATAGTGCGTCCCTTGTTCCTAGTCTGTTCCTCAAGCCGAACTGTGTTTGTCCAGTACGTTCATCTATTTTTTTGTATACTATCTGGTGGGTTATTTTAAGGAAGAGTTTCAAGATGTGGTTCGTTAGACTTATATTCCGATATTCCTCGCACTTTCTAGGATTATCCTTTTTTACTGGCAATGGTATAAAAATTGATGTCAACCAATCATGAAATACATAACCTGTGTTGTATACGCTGTTGAAGAGGTCCTGTATAATGTCCATGTTTTTCAAGAATAATTTTAATGATTTTCTATAGGTATATTGTCTTCTCCTACTGCCTTTTTGTTTTTAAGCTGATTTGCTGTTGCTAATATTTCGTCTTTATTTATGGGGGGAAACCGTTGTATTATGCTTATTTGTATTATATTGTCTAGTTGTGTCACTATACATTTTCCCTATATATTTAACGAAAACCTTCACGTGAAATTTCCATTTGTTCACAACACTGTTTTTTTTAAACGCTCACTGTAAACAATAACAAATGTCAAATTTTACAACATATAGTAATGTCACATCTCAATAGCGCCATCTAGTGGTCGTTTGTAAAAACTTAAAAGGCAGTTCTCGTATGGGCACTGTACGGTGCCCACTCGAATTAATCCGACCGATCACATACGATAATGATGTTGTGGGTGCCGAGATGATAGAGGGCAAAGTTTTTATTTTTAATTTGTCGTGGTGGGGCTAGGTCCACATTTATACAATTGCAGGGTCATTCTTTAACAGGGTTTTCAAAACATTTATGTTGGTCATATTTGGCGAAGTTACTGGATTTAATGAGTACTATAAACAGGTAAAAATAATGTTACAAATTAAAAAACACTCGGCATACCTTTGGATAAAGTGTGCCAGTCTATTTTAACATTTTAATTGTTTAACTTGTTATTATCCGCAAATTTTATAAAGTATATGTGAACCGTAAACTTATGTTTTAAAAATTGAAAACCGAATTAAAATCGCTGATGTAATAGCTTGTTACATTAATCAGTTAAGCCTATTAAATTTAACATATGCAAAATGCTTTTAGTAAAATAATAGACAGTAAAATTGGGCAAGCCCCCAGATACAAAAAGAATATATCAGTTATAACATTGTTTCAAGCCAAATCAATGATCCATAAGAAACTTTAATGAGTTGCAATTAAAAACACTGGACATACTTCCAACCCTGTTTTATGAAGAAAAATTACCGAATTCTGCGTCCGCGCAGCGCCGCTAAAACCGGTAATGATCGTACGTGTTCCACCTGTACCGGTGTTGTTACCTATATTTGTTAATTTTAATAGCAGGTTATAATGGGTGATTGAAAAAGTTTGTGTCCAAGTTTCATAGATGGCAGAAGCATGCACTTTTGATCGTGCTGATGTTTCTTTTATCACTCATATTGTTAACTGATAGTTATCTAAATGCGTTGTGAGTTAACATAACCTTAAAAAAAAGTTTATTTAAATTAATTTATGTGTAAGGTTAATATTCAAAATGGAAAATAAAGTTATATTTTCTTCATGTTATGTTATATGAATTTAAAAAGGGAGTGAGGGTTGGAACAGCAACAAAAATTATTCAAGACGTTTGTTTGCTTCGTGCGCCTGCTCTTAGGACATTTAAAAAGTGGTTTGGTCGATTTCGAAATGGTGACTTCAATCTAAACCATAAAGTTTGCTCTGGGCAATCTCCCGGCATCAATAAAGACTTTATCCGTGACTTAGTAAATAATAATCCACGGATTACCACTAATGAGATTGCTGAGAGACTAAATGTTGACAGTTCGACTGCATTTCGTCATTTAAAGCAACTCGGATACATTTTTGACAGAACGGAACAAAGTGAACCGTGTTTCCACAGCCATTTCTCTCCTCGCCCAGCAACAAAACGAATCCTCTTGGATCAAGTCATAACTGGAGACGAAAAATAGGTTAAAATCCAAGCAAAACGTCCAAATTTGGTCAGTCGAAAAGGCATCATCTTTCACCATGGCAACACTAGACCACATGTCCCTCACCAGACACTGCCAAAACTTAGGGAGTTAAAATAGGAAATCCTCCAGCACCCGCTGTATTTCCCTGACCGTGCCCCTTCACATTTTCATTTGTTTCGTTCTCTGCAAAATAATTTGAATGGCAAAAAAATTGATTCGAGTGGAAGGAGTCAAAAACGACCTTCCGACTTTCTTTTCAAGAGAAACCACGCAGTTTTTACAAAGAAGGAGTTCAAGAACTTGTAAAACGATGGGAGACAGTTATAGAAAATGATGGAGAGTAGATTATTCATTAATAATTACTATTTTTCATGAAAAGGTGTTGTATTTAATTTGGTTTCTAATCGAGCATGAACTTTTGCAATCACAAAATATTTGGTTAACTTATTAAAGTACTAACTTATTAAAATACAAATTTAGAAAATATTCAGCTATTTCTTTTAAATATGGTGTAAGTTACTTTCGTCTCTTGTAGCTAAAACTATGCCTGGTATTTTTATTTAGATTAAACTTTTAATAATATACCGAAAGCCGGTGAACCCTTGAATATTTTAAATTTTAGAAATCTGACAACACTCATCGTTTCCATTCGCCCTTTTCGAAGGCTACTGTTAATCTTGCATCACGTTTAAATGTAACCAAATGGAGCCTGGGGCAAGCCAGATAATTGGGTTTTTTCTATACAAAAAATTTTACAAAACATAGTCAGGACTTAATTATATTTGATGTTTTAGAATATGGCATGTAAAACACTTTAAATATAAATTGTTCTAAGTGATTGCTTCCTACATTCTTCATATTTTAATAGGTTGTTTGGGATAATAATCTTACCGGCACACTTTTTTATTCGTCCCTCATAACAGCCTAACATTACCACACTTCTCTCATTTTCGCTCTCATTACCACAGTCTCCCACATTTCATTGTCGACCAAGTTTTATTTTTTCCTCAACGATTTTTTAAGAACATTGAAAATAGTGAACGTGTAAAATTTTTCGGAATATTTTTGGATTCTAACGCTGACCTGGAATACATGTGGATCATTGGACTTCTCATACATTGCAAAATTGATGTTATTAGGTGTCTTTCCAATATTGTTAACATTCCAATTCTTGTTAACAGCTTATCATGCACTAATTTCATCCTATATGTCACAGAATCTAATGAACTAGGGCGAGGCACCAGTCGTAAATATTTTTGGGCTACAAAGAACAGTATTACGTATAATGACAAATTGTAGTACCAAGGTAAAGCGAGGCAAAAATTTATTGGCCTTCATATCATGACGTTACCTATTACCAGGTGTACAAGTATGAAATGCGGATTTTTTTTCTAAAAAAACATGTTAAATTCGGAAGAATGATAAAAAGTGCTTTATTCAAAGTATGTTCCATAGCTTGTTATACATTGTTCCCATTTTCCGGGCAATTTGTGAATACCACGCCAGTAAAAATCTTCCCCTTTTGCTGCGAACCATTCATCGAGCCATTTTTTCACATCTTCGTACGAACCAAAGCGCTGCTCACCAAGTGCGTGATCCATCGATGCAAACCATTGGTAATTGGAAGGAGCCAAGTCTGGTGAGTAAGCCGCATGGGGTAGAATTTCCCAGCCGAGTGCGCCCAACGTGTCGCGAACTGGTTTTGCCGTATGTGATGGAGCATTGTCATGAAGAAAAATGACTTTGTGTTGCCTCTTTCGGTATTCTGGCCTTTTTTCAAGCAGCTAACGGTTCAAATCGGTCAATTGTTGTTGGTAACGTTTAGTATTAACCGTTTCCCCAGGTTTTAACACCTCATAATATACCACGACTTCTTTTTGTACCGAGCGAGCAAAACGTCACACGTGTTTTTGCGCTTTTCATTTGCCTGTCGTTCAACTCATGTGGTACCCATCTACCGGTCTTCTGAATCTTTCCCATCGCTCGTAACCGATTGGAAACAGCTTGTTGACTAACGCCCAATTGCTCAGCGAGTTGTTTTTGTGTTTGCAAATCATCTTCGTCCAATAATGCTTGCAATTCCACATCTTCGTTTTTTTTTGGCGGTTTTCCATGTTCCTTGTCGGCAACATCGAAGTCACCACATTTGAAACGCCGAAAACCATCGTTCACACGTATCTTGCGATGGAGCATGTTCACCATAAGCTTCGTATCGATATGATTCAACAGCAGTTTTCTTCAAATGAAAACAAAAAATTAATGCTGTCCGCGAATGCTCTTTGTTCGGTATAAATTTCAACATATTGAACACAACAACACAACACTATGCACACACTTTTCCAATTTATCACTCGTGCGCATCTGACACTTGTTAATGACACAACAAAATGGCGCAGTGTCAAATTTTTATAGCACAAACTGCATTGGTGCACCATCTGTTTGAAATTCGCATTTCATAATTGTACACAATAGAATATATCTCAAAATAACTATTACAGAACTAATTCTTATAGAAGTTACTACTTTTGTGTTACCTTCAAAAATAAACTACCCACCTCAATTGAAAATTACCCAAAGAACCGATATCTTACTAAACTAGAGAATTTCTGATGAGGTGAGCATTTGACACCCTTAACAATACCGTGGACTCTAATGTTAGGGTGTCTGGTCATTGGGTTGTTTTCTACCCCGTATACCATCATTGACGACCTTCATCATTTGTCTGTGATGTTCACATTTTAAGCTAATTATGTTATTTTAATTTTAGTGGGTGATTACAAAAGTTCGTGCCCGAGTTTCATAGATGACAGAAGCATGCACTTTTGATCGTGCCGATGTTTCTTTTATAATCATATTATTAACTGACAGTTATCTAAATACGTCGTGAGTTAACATAACCTTAAAAAAACTTTATTTAAATTAATTTGTTTGCAATGTTAACATTCAAAATGGAAAATTGAAAGTTACATTTTCTTCATGTTAGGTTATATGAACTTAAAAAGGGAATGAGTGTTGGAACTGCAACAGAAAATATTTATTACATTTATTTGGATCGTGCTTCTGCTCTTAGGACAGTTAAAAAGTGGTTTTGTCGATTTCGAAATGGTGATTTCAATCTAAACAATAAACTTTGTTCTGGGCGATCTCCTCGCATTAATAATAACTTTATTCAAGACTTAGCGAATGCGAAACAACATAATAAGAAAAGGAAGATGGAAGCTTGGAAGTGAAGGAGCAGAATCTACGTCAAAAGCTGAGTTGCATCCAATGAAAGTGTTGTTATGTGTCTGGTGCGATTTTTTTGCGAGCTTCTTCCATGTAGCCAAACAATAACTGTGGAGAAGTACTTTAAGCAACTCACCCAACTCAGTGTTGAAATCCAAGCAAAACGTGCAAATTTGCTCAATCGAAAAGGCATCTGTCACCATGACAACGCTAGACCACATGTCACTCAACAGACACTGCAGAAAACTTAGGAAATTAAAATGGGAAATCCTCCAGCGCCCGCCATATTCCCCTGACCTTGCCCCTTCAGATTTTCATCTGTTCCTTTCTCTGCAAAATAATTTGAATGGCAAAAAATTCGATTCTGTGGAAAAAGTCAAAAACTATCTTACGACTTTCTTTGAAGAGAAACCATGCAGGTTCTACAAAGAAGGAATTCAAAAACTTGTAAAACGATGAGAGACAGTTATAAAAAATGATGGAGAGTACATTATTGATTCATAAATACTATTTTTCATGAAAATGTCTGTATTCAATTTGGTTTCTAATCGGACAGGAACTTTTACAATCACCGAATAATTATTATTTATGTGCATAGTATTTTTTGTATTATAATATATTAATTTTATTTTATTGCATTTGAAAAGCTTCCTGGGGATGGTAAATATTTTGCGTAAAAACACTACACATAACTTTCTAAATATAATGACGTTTAGTAGGAAGTCTTTAAGATATTACTAGAGAATGTTCAAAGATAATACCATTTTAAATCTACAGATAACAACACGTCACAATAGAACTTTGTGCAAGTAATGAGAAAAATATTCGTTTCTGACATTTATTTAAACGATTTAATCTTTGAAAGAACGTTATTTTTACTGCGAAAAAGTGTAATAAATGACCGGCATTCCGTCTATAGCAAAAGGTAAAAGATAAAGTATATACTTTTCACTGCAATCAGAGCATCAACTTTTACGTTAACACATTCTTTGGTGAAATTTCTTCTTTGATGTAATACGAACGAAACCAGGTCGGTTCGATTTAATTGCTTCTTTTGTAGAGGTCTATGACATTCTGAGTGGTTGTTTAATAAAATAATTATAACCTAAGATAAAATATCTGTCTTCGTTTAGCAGCCTTCCGGTACCCGGTTATTTTTAATAATACCCTCTGGTGACTGACAGGATTCGCCGCTGCCGTATTGACCCTTTCATTTGTATTTCTTTGCATGGGTTGGCCAGTGGGTTTAGGATATTGAATGGAATATGGTATGAAGTTGGATGGAATATATTGTTCGGATATGGTTTTGTCAGGAGTTAACAGCTTGAAGAGGAAAGTCAAGATCGTCACATGATAGAGGATCGCTAGAGCCTGAAGCAGATCTGTTCTCTACTAGAACCATAAAAAAAGTTGCTACCTATTAATAAGATAAAGGATAACATATCTAATAAGATAAAATATACTGGGAATACAACATGGAAATATTTGGATATAATGTGAAGGCAATCTAGTTATGAAGGGCAGTTTGCATATCTGTGTCTGCACGATCGTCTTCTATAATGGTTTTTCTATCAATAAAATACATACAAATCAGAAGGGATGATATCTGGGGAGTGTGGAAGTTTCATTGAATCTAGTACTTGCTTTCAAAGAATTGCCACTAGTTTGCTATTGACGATATCCTAAGCAGTTCACCAAAGACCGTTTATGATGGTGACCGGGGATTTCGGTTGTTTTAGAACGTGTGAAGTTAATCATTGATTTTGTCGTCGGGGAATAATAATAGTATCAGAGATAAATGCACTTCCCATTGCATACCAGGACTCTGTTTAAACAGGGATAGTTTTCCAGGCGAGAAAGCAAAGAAATACAATCATCTGCTCGTATGATCTTTGGCGATATTATATGGGATCTTATCTTACAACCTGATGAAGGTATTGTCTAGTCTCTGCACTATTATAGAATTCTCCTCTCAATTTCTTACAGTCTGTCAAGTGAGAACGTGTCCGCTATAATTCATTTTTGGTAAATGCGATCCTAGCGATTCAACAAAAAAACCTGTAGAGGGAACCTTTGTTTACGACGCATTTTAGTTAAAGTATCAATCGATTCCCAATTTTCGTCGAAATTACCTAAAATCCAAAATGAGTCACTTGTTTGCGCATCGGTTCGAGGCAGTTTTTCCATGTTCCTATCCAAAGGGGCCTAAAATGACAGGCGTCCGCTAAGTATATTAAAAAGTCGGTATCGTTTGTGAAGAAGTGGATATATCCTTTTAACGAGACGAAAAATGTCAACGACTTGCCAAAACGTGGCTCGGTAGGCAAAGTCACTCCGAAAGTCAAAAGACGAATCGTGTCTTGAGAAAGCTCAAAGGAAAGACTCTGACTGGCAAGAATCAAAAAATTCGCAGAGAATGTAGAAAATCTCGTCGACAGCATTTCTCGAAGATGCCAGATGATTATTGATGCAGGAGGCGATTGGACAACTTACTAAGGTAATTGCGACGTTGTTAGCACACCAAAGAATACTTTGATGGTAAAAAATGTTTTCGAAACACGTTTTTTCAAGAATACGAACGGCCACGTTCTTACTTGTCAGACTGTACATGTTGGACTGATGTTTTCATGAATTGCTGCATATACAGCTTCCTTACATATGATAGTAGATCTCAAGGGTGTAGTTTATCTTCTAGTAATTCAGCTCTGTCTCTAAGATATTAAAATTTTATTATACCCTTCGAATAGATCTCTATCCGTGTCAGGATAACACACTTATTTTTGTTTTTATAGACAACATGCCATTACTACCACGCTGTAAATTGCAGATGGTAAATATATATAAAAAGCTCTAAAAGAGAATTGCTTCAGGAGTACCAAGTCTATCCTGGAAGGTATATAAACCATTTTTGTTTATTATAAGGTAATTGTAATACAAAATCATCACAAACGAATCATATGCGATCGATATACTTACTATATTCCCATTCTCGGTTTTCCGATAAATATTTTTCTTGATCGCGTGTCCGTTATTTTCTTACGAGATAATGCTACTATAGAGCTAAGCAAAATTTACTCAAATGCTTTTCTTATACATACTTAAAAAAAAAATTACAAATTTTTAAACAATTTTTTTACAAAATGGCTGCACCAATACTCAGTAAAGGAAGATTCATCTTATAAATAGTACTTTGCGACCGGAAAGATTTCTCCCCCAATTTTTTACCTGGAACAAAGTGCAAAGTTTTTTGACTAAGATTTTCTCGGGAAGTACATAAAAAAATTAAAAATATATTGATTTTTTTATGAATGGTACATGTCTGAAGAAAGTGTTTCATTTTTCGGTAAAAAATCACGTAAAAAACCGTTTATAAAAAAAGAGTTGAAGATAAAATCCGTATGTACTTCGCCAGATAATGTAATTTTGAAGGTACAGTTAGAGTTTTAGATAAATCGGTAAAAATTTAAAGAAGTTGTTTCCGGCCAGTTTGAAAAATGTAGATTTGAGAAAAAAGTGTTTTAAAGTTATATAAATTTTCTAGATACCTCTAATCTGCGATGCCTGCATCATATAATTGGTATTCGAAATTGTTTTCTTGATAGATTCTAGATGAACTTAAATTCTGTAGATAAATAGATTTTTTCTATATTCAGAAAGGTACAGTCATTTAAGCAGCGCGAAGCATAAAGACTCTCGGAGAGTCTCATTAAACCCTTTGTACCTTATTTTTAAGTCCCTAAAGCATCATTTAAGCCAAGAAAAATGTTAATTTTTGTTCAACTGGCATTACTCCTTATTATTATGTTTTTATGGATTTATTATTTTGTTACTTTTGGAATAGTCTATAGTTTATGATAAGAATAGATAAAAATAATCGGTCAAGCGCAATTAGTGTTCCGTGCCATAATTGCCTTGAAAATACAAATTTTTTTTACACTTCACAAAACACATCCCAAATGAGTTTTCAACAAAGTTTGTTTCCGATATTTGTTTAAAACTGATGACTGAAATTTTTCTTTGTATATACCAGATAAATTATTGAAGGTAATGTACTCATGATAATTTTCGTTCAATCTACACCTTGTAGAGAATATTCCAGAATTGTTTCAAAATTTTTTGATCAGTACTTTTCGAGATAAGGGCAATTTTTAGTGTTCCGTACAGAACACTTATAAGATCACTTCGATGTCCGTCTGTCTGTCACATCTGATTTTCTCTGAAACTATTTGACATAGAAAGATGAAGTTTGGTACTAATATAGGAATTGGTGGCCTCATCAAAGCCGTGTAATTTTGAAAGTTAAATTTTGACTTAAGGGGTTAGTTTTGGGTGGTGAAATCCAAAGTGAAAAAATTACTAGGTCATCGAGTGGGGTGTCAAATGAAAGCTTGTAAAAAACACGAGTTCAAAAATATGCAATTGCGCACACTTCTCTTTTTATTATTTTTAAAAAAGTGCGAAAAATCGCTGTCCCTCCCCCTTATCTCGAAAAGTACTGATCAAAAAATTTTGAAAAAATTCTGGAATATTCTCTACAGGGTTTAGATTGAACTAAAATTATCGCGAGTGGATTATATATATATATATATATATATATATATATATATATATATATATATATATATATATATATATATACATATATACATATATATACATATATATATACATATATATATATATATATATATATATATATATATATATATATATATATATATATATATATATATATATATAAAATCAGGTCATCAGTTTTCAGTACCTACTCTGTTGAAAACTCATTTGGTATGTGTTTTGTGACCGGTTATTTAAAAATAATACAAAGAAAAGTGGGCGCAAGCATTACATCATATATTTTTGAACTCGTGTTTTTTACAAGCTTTCATTTGACATCCCACTCTATGATCTGGTAATTTTTTTTTCACCCCTTAAGTCAAAATCTAACTTTCAAAACTACACGGCTCTAATGCGACCATCAATTCCTATATTAGTGCCAAATTTTAAGTTTTTATGTCAAATAGCTTGGGAGAAAATTAGGTATGACAGACGGACAGACACCGAAGTGATTTTATAAATGTTCCGTAGAGAACACTAATAAAATGTTTTGTCTCTGCCATACCATTATTACTGTATTGTATATTATAGAAGAGACATCAAAATGTTAAATAAAGTACTTCACTATGAGAGGTTGTAAGGATCATCAGTTAATGATTAAATCATACGCCGGTAGATACCCATACTTGGTAAATTACTTCTCGACTTTTCATTAAATGTCTTCGCCTCCGCAAAATAAGTAATTTTCTAATAGTTTTTCTCATCACCTACCTCGTCATGTTTTTGCTTATCGATCCTATTTTCTATTAGACGTGCCCGAGGAGCTGATGATTATCGCTTGGATCGGGAAAGGATTTAGCAAAACCCGCAAGCAGTCTGACGGATTGATTAGAGACGTAACACAGACAGAACGTAACATCTACGTTAATCGCTAAGTGGACATGATATACTAATTAGCTTTATTTTTGATAAATTGTTGCTATTCTTACCAGTTCTGGCGTCTCTTGTGATCGAAGGCATTGTAATACAAAAGCAACACTCCTTGCGTCCACTTTTTCACCTTTGCTCTTTGATGGCATCTATAATTTTTCCAGGAGTTTTAAGCAAAAACCCTTCTGCATCACAAAAAATCGTAGCTATTATCTTTTCAGCTGATTGGAACACCTTCAATTTTTTAGACGGTGCCGGTGTTGTGTCTTTTTTATACCATTGCATAGACCTTTTGGATTCGGGTTGATAGTTATGAAATTCATTCACCAGTAACAAGTTTCTCCAAAACCGTATCCGGTTCTTCTTCACACCTTGCATAAACTTTCAACACGTAAGCTAAAAAGTTTTTGATCTGACACACAGATGTCGCCCTTTTCAAAAAAATTTATATGATTTTTAGGAAGTACCAACCTTCAAACGATACGTGTCAAAATTTCATGACATCTCGACGATTAGTTTACAAGTTACAGTGGTTTTAGTGACGCTACTTTTCATATTCTCAAAACAATGGAAAAAATCGAATTTCGTGTGTTAATTAAACACTGTTTTTTGATGGGAAAAATACCTTTCAAGCAAAGCAATGGCTTGATAAGTATTACGGGGATTCTGCCCCTAGTATGCTGAATTTAAACGCGGTAGTACAGATATAAATGATGCTGAACGCTCTGGACACCCAAATGAGGTGGTTACACCGGAAAACATCAAAAAGATCCACAAAATTGTTTTGGATGACCGTGACGTGAAATTGCGTGAGATACCCTAGAGATATCAAAAGAACGTGTTGATCATATTTTGCATGAACATTTGGGCATGAAAAAGCTCTGATCGAAATGGGTACCGCGTTTGCTCACATTGGATCAAAAACAACAATGTGTTGATGATTCTGAGCGCCGTTTGGATCTGTTAAGCGCAATAAAAAGGATTTTTTCATGCGATATGTGACAATGGATGAAACATGGATTCACCACTACACACCGGAATCAAATCAGCAGTCAGCTGAGTAGACAACAGCCGGTGAAACCCGCCCGAAGCGCCCCAGCCAACATAACAGTCGGCTGGGAAGCGAATATTATCTAAAAATATTGGTGCGTTTGAAGACAAAAATCTCCCCCAGTTCCAAATGAAGAAGAAAAAAGTGCTCTTTCATCAAGACAATGCACTATATCACAAGTCAATGGTTACGTTGGCCAAATTGCATGAATTGAAGTTCGAATTGCTTCCTCATCCACCGTATTCTCCAGATTTGGCCCCTAGCGAGTATTAGCTATTCGCACACCTCATAAAAATGCTCGCGCGAAAGAGATTTGGCTCGAATGAAGAAGTTATCGCCGAAACTGAGGCCTATTTTGAAGGCAAACCCAAATCGTTATACAAGAAAGGTATAGAAATGTTAGAAAAGCGTTGGACTGATTATATCGCTCTTGAAGGAAAGTATATTGATGAATAAAGTCGAATTTTGCAAAAATGTGTTTTATGTAGCTAGACCAAAAACTTTTCAGCCTACATGTTAATATGCATGCAAGATCGTGGAGTATTCTCAAAATGATGACTTCTGAGACTCCAACGGATGTAAAACGCTATTTCTTTTTCACACGAACTTCTGACAATAGACATTTGTCCACTTTTTCAGTGATATCGAAGGTGGTTGCTTTAATACGAGGGTCATTCAATAAGTAAAGTGACAATTGGTCTCAGCTTAAACCCATTCAACGAAACTGCTTCATATTTCTAAGAGTGCAAGTTAGCAACCTTGTGATGAGTTTTAATTAGCTGTTCAATTATGTAATGTAAACATAACCTCAGAATATCCAGTTTACCATGGCGAGTCCATTGGAAGACTGCACTTTAGAAGAGCAGCGTTCTGTCTTCAGATTTTTAGTAGCAGAAGGTGTTAAGCCAATTGAAGTTTCATGAACCGTGCGAACGTTTACAAGTGGACAGATCGGTTCAAAAGTGGCCGAACAAGAGTGTGTGACAACCAGCGAAGTGGACATCCAGTCGAAGTTTTCGGTCCATGGTTGGAATAGAGGATTATTGGACTTATTCGTGATAACAGAAGAATTACGGTTGAAATGATAGCTCAGGAGATTGGGGTAAGCGTTGGACCTGTTCACAATACTATTCAAAACCATTTACAACGCCCGCCCTCATACCCAAGAAAAGCTTCAAGAACTTGGTTGGGAGATCTTGCCTCAGCCGGCATACAGCCCAGACCTGACTCCGTGTGATTTTTACCTGTTCGGACGTCTCAAAGATGCCCTACGTGGAAAGAGGTTCACCGACAATGAAGAAGTGAAGGAAAAAGTGCAAGAGTGGCTTCGACATCAACCGAAAGAATTCTTTGCCACACGAAGGTAGAACAAGTGTATTAACGTTGGGGGGGGGGGGGATTATGTCGAAAAGTAGGCCATATTTTGTAGCAATCCAATAAACCGTTCTTGAGCTAGATCTATTTGTCTCTTTACTTATTGAATGACCCTCGGTAGGTCGGCCTGGGTGGTTATACTCTACTCGTATTTACTCTTTGGCTTACTTAAATAAGCTATATCACTCGTATAAAGTCGTTTTATCAGACAAGGTGTCCCTGTTAGTAGCTCCTACTTTAGCCATAAGGGTTTGGGACGTATTTCCTTGTTTATTTGGTTCATAGTTTGGGTGAGTTGAGCTAGCATGTTTTCACTCCTTCGACTCCTTTGTCTCTGGATCATAACGGTAGATTCACGTTTCATTCATAGTTACCATTCGTTCCAAATAAAATCTAGATCAGCAAACTCTGTGTACATACTTACATGGGACGAAAAGTCCATAGACTTTTCGAGAGATAGCAGCACAAACAAAAAAACTCATGATTTTCAGTTAGTGTCAACTGTCAGAAGATTCGTGTAAAATTTTCATGATATATGTATGTTACTTTGCGAGTTACAGCTGTTTGAGTGACGCTACTTTTGATTTTTGCAAAACGCGTGTTGATTAAACATCGCTTTTTGATGGGAAAAAATACAGCAAGAACCCAAGAATGGATAGAGAAGTGTTATGGCACATTGCTCCGTCGAAAGCAACTATATGTCGATCGTTTAGTAAAATTAAATGTGGTTGTATAAACACCGATAATGCACCACGTTCCGGACGTCCAAATGAGGCAGTCACTCCAAGAAACACAAAAACAAAATCCACCATATTGTTCTGAATGTCCGCAACGTGAAAGTGAGAGAGATAGCTGACATGATGAAATCATCCAAAGGAGTTTTTATGTCGATTCCTAACAATGGACGAAACATGGATCCACCACTCCACGCCTGAGTCGAACAGGTAGTCCGCAGAGTGGCTGGAATCGCATGAAAGCCGACCGAAGGGTCCTGGAAAGGTTTTGACAAGTATTTTTTGGGATGCGCATGGAATAATACGGATCGACTGTCGAACAATCACCGGAGACTATTACGTTGGTTTATCGGACCGTTTCTTCTTCTTATGTTAGGCATTCCTGCCTGTTTTTCTTTATTGTATCGTCGCTACAGGTCATCGTTCCATCTTTTTCTTGGGCGTCCTATACTCCTTCGACCTACCGGTAATTTATCTCGAGCTATTTTCACTAATCGTCGTTCGGACATTCTATTTATGTGTTGGTTCCATTCTTATTTTCTGTTTCTTATCCACGTGTTAATATCCTGCACTTCACATATGCGCCTTATGTTGTCATTTGTTTCTCTATCCTAAAGTGTTCGTCCTGCAATTCTTTTTAATGTTTTCATTTCACTTGGTTGTAAGTATCTCTGAGTTTTGCGTGCTTCTGGTCTTGTTTCTGCTGTGTAGGTCATAACTGATCGAACTACAGATTTATATATACGAAATTTTACTTCTGTTCTCAAGTATTTATTTTTCCAAATAGTGTCATTCAAGCATCCTGCTATTCTATTGACTTTTACTATTTGTTCTTTTATTTCTTCTTTTATGTTGTTGTTATATGACAATTTAATTTCTAAATATTTAATTGTCATTACCTACTCTATAATCTGATTCTCGATTTTCAGCTTGCATCTAATTGGTTCTTTGGAGGTAACTACTGATTTGGTTTTTTCAGCCGATATTTTCATATTAAATTGCTTTGCTGTTGTATTAAACTGATATAATAATCTCTGCAAGTAATCTTCATTCTCAGCGACTAGGACAGTATCGTCTGCGTAACACATTATTTTTTGTGTCTCTTTATTGTCCATTTTATAGCCTTTTTTGTTTTTACCTGTTTAATTATTTCATCTAATATAATGTAAGACAAGGGGACTCAGTGAGTGTCCTTGTCTAATACCAGTTGTTACCTCTATGGGTTCAGTTAACTCCAAATTTACTCTCGCTTCTATTTTATTTCTTTTGTAAATGTTCTCAGTTAGTTTTATTATATCCAACGGAATATTCTTGTCATAAAATGTGTGCACTACGTCTTGCAACTGTACTCTATCAAATGCTTTTACAAAATCTATAAAGCATAAGAACGCTGGTCTGTTATACTCAATTGATTTTTCAGTATTTTGTCCGATTACAAATTCTGCATCGTTAGCTGCATAAGTGGAGTTATTTTATTGGTAACAATTTTTGTCGTTAGGTTAGGTTAATTCCTCGATAATTATTTGGTTCCGTTTTTTCTCCTTTCTTAAAAAGTGGTATCATTATGCTTGTTCTTCATTCTTCTGGTATTCGCGATCCATGTATTATTTTGTTTATGAGCTTTGTCAATTCTTTAGTCAGTTTCACTCATCCGTACATTGATAGTTCATTTTGTATTTTGTTTTTACCAGCTGACTTTCGGTTTTTTAATTTTTTGATAGCTGCTTCCACATGTTTACCATCTACCTCTGACCGTTTGAATGGTAAAATCAAAAAAGAAAGGCCACATTTAGCAAAGAAAAATGTATTGTTTCGCCAAGCTAATGCATTAGTTTACAAATCCATAAAATCGATGGTGATATTAGACCAACTGGGCTAGGAATCGCTTCCTTATCCCTCTTATTCACCAGGTCTGACCCCCAACGATTATTATCTCTTTCCAGGGAAGATCTGGCTTAAATGAAGAGGTCGAATACGAAATTAAGGGTTATTTAAGAGAGCCCGACATATCGTTAGACGAACGGATTGAAACCCGGAATTTTAATGTATTACATTTCACCATCCCTGAAAACCTTTATTGTAACGTACGAGGCTGGTTTGAAAAGTCCGTGCAAACTCCGAGAGATGGCACCACCGGCGCGTATCGAGGTCATGTTTAGTTAGTAGCATCTCTTGAATGAACGCACACCAAGTTTCAGCCATATTGGCCTATTTCTTTGTGTTTGGCATTCGTGTGAATCAAGGAAGTCGAGTGATTTTCAAGAAATGGACGAAAAAGAATTTCGTGTGGTGATTAAACATTACTTTATGAAAGGCAAAACGCCTCAGGAGACTAAAGCGAAGCTTGATAAACATTATGGTGACTCTGCACCTTCGATTAGAACAGTTAATAAGTGGTTTCAAAATTTTCGGACTGGCCATATGGGTACAAGTGACGCTGAACGTTCTGGACGGCCTGTGGAGGTTACGACTCCAGAAATCATTGATCAAATCCATGATATGGTGATGGATGACAGAAGAGTTAAGGTGCATGAGATTGCTAGTGCTGTGGGCATCTCGACTGAACGGGGATATTTTGCATAAACATTTGGACATGAGAAAGCTATCCGCAAGATGGGGCCGCGATTGCTCACGCTTGACCAAAAACGGAATCGTGTGAAGTGTTGCAAGGATGGTTCAGAAGAATCCGGAGGACTTTAAAGCGTCGTTTCGTCACTGTGGATGAAACATGGATACATTACTATACTCCTGAGACCAAACAACAATCTAAACAATGGGTTACCAAGGGGGAATCGGCACCAAAAAAGGCGAAGACCGTTCCCTCGGCCCGAAAGTTTATGGCGACTGTCTTTTGGGATTCGCAAGGGATAATCCTCATCGACTATCTGGAAAAGGGTAAAACTATTACAGGTGAATATTATTCATCGTTATTGGACCGTTTGGAAACCGAGCTGCAAGAAAAACGCCCGCGATTGGCCCACAAGAAAGTCCTTTTCCATCACGACAACGCACCAGCACACACCTCAGCAGTTGTGGTCGCAAAATTAATGGAAATAGGATTCCAACTCGTTTCACATCCCCCCTATTCTCCAGACTTGGCTCCCTCGGACTACTATTTGTTCCCCAATTTGAAGAAATGGCTGGCGGGACAAAGATTTTGTTCAAACGAGGAGGTGATTGCAGACACTAATGGATATTTTGCAGACTTGGACAAATCCTATTATTCGGAAGGGATCAACAAACTAGAACATCGTTGGACGAAGTGTATAAGCCTAAAAGGAGACTATGTCGAAAAATAAAAAAGGTTTAGCCCAAACACATAAGTAGTTTTTATTTTTGCACGGACTTTTCAAACCAGCCTCATATATATATATATATATATATATATATATATATATATATATATATATATATATATATATATATATATATATATATATATTTATATGTGTATATATATATATATATATATATATATATATATATATATATATATATATATATATATATATATATATATAGTTTCTATGAATAAAATATTCAACAATATAAAATACCTTTGTTTGTAACCTATATGTTTATTTTTAAATAAGATTTTGATTGATTTAATGTATGCTAAGCATACTTGGAATACCCCAGTAAACATGCTACTTACAATTTTTATTTGAACTATTTTTTAATTAAGCAAGAGTTAACATTGCAGGACCGGACATAGTTATCTCGGGAACTCCATTTCTCTAGTGGCGTCATTCTACTTAGAAGCAAATATATCTTGGCATGAACATGTTGCCTGCATAATAAAGAAATCCTCTCAAAAGCTAGGAATTTTATTTGGTATTAGAAAGCTTTATACTCTACAACAACTTTTAATTACTTAAGCTGCATGTGTTGGTTTCTATTCACAAGAGAGCTATTAGCCTGACTGGAGATCCAGAATCTACTAACAATCATGAGTTCCCAGAACTACGGAGGAAGGTTGGCGATTTGAGTCTATTCTATAAGCATTTTCATAAAAAATGTTCGATCAACGTAGCCCACTTAATTCCTCCCAGTGTGGTGCAAGCCAAGAATGCACGTCGCGCTAATATATCATATGTGTATGAGGTTGTTACTTCTCGTACTGCCCTTTTCAAGACTTTTTTTTTATGAAGAACTTCATCCCTTTGAAATGAATTGCTCAGGACTGTGTTTCCCACCGACAAATCGTACTATATGAAATCCAAATATTGGAAGATCGTTGGAATAAGTGTATCGTTTTTGAAGGAAACTATGTTGAAAAATAAAATCGATACTTTACAAAACATCGTTTTTTCTCCAAAAGTTTTGGGATTTTTCACCCCCTGTTGTATTTACTAAATACAAAAGTTCTCTCCGTAGCAACGGCATTAATACCATTATAATTATATTTAATAATGTTACCAATAATATAAAATACAACAATTTTCATAAATACCTTTAACTAATAAGCGTCATCTATAACACTTAGTATTCAATCGCTTCTAATGTGTATATTTATAATTGTTTCAACGTAAAAACGAGCTTTGTAGCCAATGATCTCTAACCTTCCAAATTATCCCATTTCGTCCATTTTAGTTCAGCCTTTCGCTAATTTTACAAATTAATTTACAAATTAAATCTGATGTGCAAATTCGTTGGTCGATGGATTTACCGATGTTGTTTGATCGTTTATTGCTCTTTGTTTCTTGTATTTTGGTTCTTTATTGTTCGGAATTGAATAACTATAAAGGTATATGGGTTTTAGATGATCTGTGAAGATCTAATTTAGTTTCTGTTTGTTTACTGTTAGTTGTATTTAATTTAAAATTATCTGTAACGAATCCAATAGAATGTACGAGGGTCATTCAATAAGTAAAGAAACCAATAGCTCTAGCTCAAGAATATTTTATTGGATTGCTACAAAGTTTGGCCTATTTTTCGACATAATCCCTCCACCCCCCTCGCGTTAATACACTTGTTCCACCTTTCTGCTAGCTTCTTGATTCCTGTGGCAAAGAAATCCTTTGATTGAGGTCGAAGCAACTCTTTTTCCTTCACTTCTTCATTGTCGGTAAACCTCTTTTCACGTAGGGCATCTTTGAGAATTCCGAACAGGTAAAAATCACACGGAACCAGGTCTAGGCTGTATGGGGATGAAGCATGTGTGCCGGATGAGGCAAGATCACCCAACCCCGTTCTTGTGTCTCGATTCTTTATGAGCTTCTATAAGCTGCCTGGAAACCGATCTGGCACACGTTTTTCGGTACTGTAAATGGTTCTGAATAATATTGTGAACAGTTGCAACGTTTACCCCAATCTCCTGAGCTATCATTTCAACAGTAATTCTTCTGTTATCACGAATAAGTCCATCGATCCTTCTTATTCCAAAAAAGGACCGAAAACTTGGACTGAACGTCCTCTTCGCTACTCGTCACACACTCTTGTTCGGCCACTTTTGAACCGATCTATCCACTTAGAAACGTTCGCATGGCTCATACAACTTTCTCCATACTGTAATAACATTCTAGAATGTATTTCACTTGGCTTAACACCTTCTGCTACTAAAAACCTGATGATTGAACGCTGCTCTTCTAAAGTGTAGTCTTCCAATGGACTCGCCATGGTAAATTGGATATTTTGAAGTTATGTTTACATTACATGATCGAACAGCTGATTAACATTCATCACAAGGTTGCCAACTTGCACTCCTAGAAGTATGGAGCGGTGTCGTTAAATGAGTTTAAGCTGAGACCAATTGTCTCTTTACTTATTGAATAACTCTCGTATATCAAAAGTATTTCTGCCTGGGTCCCTCATGCACGCTGGATAGTTGGAGAATATGTCGGATCCACCCTGAGTTTTGGGTTTTAGTGGCACTTCGCACCTAGTGTCGTCGAATTTTTATAGATGAGGACACATTTAGCTATACCCTTCATCAAGAATTTACCACGTTTGTCATTGAAGTGTCGTGTTTCCCTTCTGTTGGCGAGTTCTTTACAGGTGTCATATTCTATAATATATAGAAAATGCAACGGTTCTATGTCTGTCTGTCTTATCATTCGAGAACCACTTTTCAGATTTACGTGTTTTTTTTAAATTCATACGTATGTTCTCTGGCCAAGTTATAGGATATATTTTATTACGTTAGGTAACATAAGAAATAAGCACTGATGATAATAGTGAATCAAGTCGGAAAAAATTTGCTGCTGGCGCGCTCTCTTGCAATACGCTGCCTAAACCGGTAAATATGGAACAATATCATGTAACATATATATATATATATATATATATATATATATATATATATATATATATATATATATATATATATATATATATATATATATATAAATATATATAATATATATATATATATATATATATATATATATATATATATATATATATATATATATATATATATATATATATATATATATATATATATATATATATATATATATATATATATATATATATTTATATATATATATATATATATATATATATATATATATATATATATATATATATATGTTGTTGGTCTGTCCCTTAGTGCACTTATTACTCGAGAACCATCCGATTTACGTGTTTTTTTTTAATTCATACATAACATATGTTCTCTGGCCAGGTTATGGGATATATTTTATTACGTTAGGTATCCATCCACATAGGCTGGTTTCACACTGTTTGGAGTATTTTTGGTTTACCATATTTTTAAGGTGAGTTTTTAGAATACCTTAACACTTTTATATAGACTATATATGGTTTAATCTATAGATGAAAGTAGAAACTTTGACAAGAGGAATTGGTCTGGTGTGTATTACACCGATGGATCAAAGACTTCGAGCGAAATAGGCATATACACAGAAAAGCCCAAGTGAAGCTTTAGCATTCCACTAGGGACAACTGCCACAATATTCCAGGCAAAAATTTATGCCATACAAGCATGTGTTCACGGGAATATTAGACGCGACTACTGCAACCAAGAAATATATATTCTCTCAGGCATTAAGTTGCTCTAAAGGCTTTAGATGCCTATCAGACCAATTCTAAGATCACGATGGAATTTAAACGTGACTTGTTAGAGCTATCTTCCAGGAACAACAGGGTTGAACTGCTGTGGATTCCAGAACATTCGGGGATAAAAGGTAATTAAAAAGCGGATGAATTAGCAAGAATTGGCGCTACAAAACCATACAGGGATTCAGAACCAGCGTTTGGTGTACCAAAACAGGTGGTAAAGACAACAACAACAGATTATCAGTAACATCTAGGTCGTTGGTCTGACCCAAGACATACGACGGTCGTAATTGGCGGCTTCTGAAAGAAACAACTGATATCTTTCGTTTAACAAGGGCCCACACCAACCTAACGGTGGGACTGATTACCGTCCACGGTCACCTGAGGAAATATTTACAGAAAATGGGTATCGACAATGGTCGCACAACATACCAACTAATGTGGTGAAGAGAAAGAAACCTCTATACAAATTCCATATAAATATACAGCTTTAGCTCGGAACAGACATAAATTGTTCGGAGATCTACATCGTGGAGACAAATTACTACATAAAGGGCGTGGAAGGAAGCAAATAAACTTCCTTAAAGGGACGACGCTTTTGTTACCGAGAGAGGAGAGCACTATAAGCCTGCTGCTGCTGCAATGCACAAACAGACACAATCGCGTATCCCGCGTAAAACCAACCAATCAACTGTAACCGAGTAAATACTTTACCTTAAAAACACTCTTACTACTTTAAGTTTATAAGCTTAATTAAACCAATGATTTTTCCTGTTAATTTTAAGGTGTTAAAAAGGAATGGATTCTTTCCGTCATTCCTGTATACTATCCAATTTTTGCGATGAAAAGGGTCGATTTTCTCGTTAACGCACGATCAGAAAAAGTACTTTTGAATGCATAATGCACTTGTCCGTCATCTAAAGACCTCTTAAATATGCATTTATCCATACGTCCCTTTTATATTGCTGACTAAAGAAAACTCACTTTCAGATAATAAAGCCAACGCAGGGTGAAATTATAATTGCGTGTGCACACGACCCTCGAGTTGACATTGGGGGCGAGATTTTGCCTGTCTTACTTGAAATACGGCGGTGGCTCAATTACAGCCTCAATGTACCCGGGAAATGTTTTACGGATTGATGAGTTTTGCGAGGTTGTCACATTGGGTAATAGTTCTGAGATCGGAGCAAACTCATAATTCTTGGGACGTACACAAAATTGTTTGCGCATTCCTTTAAATTAAATACGAAATATTGACAAGCACACCCAAAGACTTGTTGATTAATGGTGCACGGTGTCCTGGAGTCGATTCAAATAAAAACATGGGGTAGTTCCAAAATTTTGTTGGATTTTGATTCTAGCATGTATTAGGAACATTTGAAACTATTATAGAAAAAAAAAATCCGCTCGGCACTTTTTTTAAAGCAACATTACGCATCAAAACAGCACAAAAACATTAACGATCTGCTGGAAAAGACCGAGAATCCAATCTACAGCTTTGCAGATGACAGTACACTTATCTCTTCATTCACTTTGAACGCTCGGACATCGGCTATTCAGACGAATATCCGCAGACAGCAGGAAGTCATTCAATTTAACAAAGACCTGGAAGAAATTCTATCTTGGGGTGACAGTAACCAAGTGGAATTTAACGCTACAAAAACCCAGGCGGCAGTTTTTTCTAAAAAAGTTAACGTTGCTGAACCCGACATAGTTATGTCGGGGCACTCCATTCCTCTAACATCGTCACTCAATTTGTTGGGCGTTAATTTGGGAGCAAATATGTCCTGGCATAAACATGTTGCAGGCATAGCAAGGAGAGCTTCTCAAAAGTTGGGAATATTATTTCGAACCAGAAAGCTTTACACTCCACAACAACTGTTAATTCTTTACAAAGCTCAAATTCAACCAAACTATGGAATACTGCTCCGATGTTTGGAGCTCCGCTCCCAAACATACACTGCATTTGTTGGATTCTATTCAGAGAAGAGCTGTTGGTCTGATTGCAGACCCGGAACTGGCCGTCGGCCTTGAGTCGCTGGAACATCGCAGAACGGTTGGCGACTTGAGCCTATTCATGGAAACTGTTCGAAGGATGTGGCCCGCTTAATTCCTCCCAGAGCGGTGCATGTTAGAAGTACACGTCGCGCTAATTCTTCACATTCGTATGAGGTTCAGCTTGTTACTCCTCGTACAACGCTTTTCAAGCAGTCTTTTATATGGAGAACATCATCCCTTTGGAATAATTTGCCCAGGACTGTGTTTCCCACCGAGTACAATCTACAGCGATTCAAGAACAACGTGAATCGCTTTCTCCACACACGTGTCGCTCCTGTAGCGCTTTAGGGACTTCCCTGTAGCACGTGTGCTAGACCCATAAAAAAAAAAAAATTTTTAATAGTGTTACTAATTTCAAAAAAAAAAATGAATAAATTCTGCTGAGGCTAGTTTATAGGATTTGGTATTAAAACACACCCAAAATTGTTTTTCCCAGCTTATATTCAAAATAACCGGTCAAGTGTAAGTTGGACTTGCGCAATTAGTGTTCTGTACGGTGATTGCTTTTAAAATAAAAATTTTCTTTACGGAAGTATAAATGATCAGTGACTTCACAAAACATATCCCAAATGAATTTTCAATCAAGTTTTTTTCCGATCTGTAGTGAAAACTGATGACTGAATTTTTTTTTTATATATATATACCAGATAAATTATTAAAGGCAATACACACGTAATAATTTTCGTTCAATCTACACCCTGTAGAGAATATTCCAGAATTTTTTCAAAATTTTTTGGTCAGTACTTTTCGACATAAGGTCGGGTGGCGATTTTGCGCACTTTTTTTAAAATTATACAAAGAGAATTGTGAGCAAGTATTAGATTGCCTTCATTTGACAACCCACTTGATGACCAAAAATTTTTGGCTTTCGATTTCACCCCCCCAAAACTAACCCCTTAAGTCAAAATTTAACTTTCAAAACTACACGGCTCTGATGAGGCCATCAATTCCTATATTAGTGCCAAATTTCAACTTTCTATGTCAAATAGTTTCAAAGAAAATCGGGTGACAGACAAACAGACGGACAGACAGACGGGCACCGAAGTGATCTTATAAGTGTTCCTTATAGAACACTAAAAATTACTATGTCGGATGTAAACTTCTATGAAAAAAAAATTAAAATATTGTTTAACCTATACGGAATCTGATTTAAAAATATTATAAGAAAATCGCAAAAATATCCCGATAATTTGTCAATACAATTTTTAAATTCAATTGCGTATGGGTTAAATAATGTTTAAAAAAATATATACAAAAGTTTAAATTAGACTTTAAAATGAAAACTAGGAAAAAATTTCAAGTTTCCTTTTTTATAAAAATCAGTCTACAATACAAGCTACCAAACAAAAAGCAAAAGGGACATCTCATTTAGCTCAAAGTAAAAATAAGAAAACCACGATTATAATCGTTTGGATTAATATAATACGTACGTCATTATCGGTTGAAAAACTATAATATCGTCTATATAGATATTATACTTTTTCAACCAATAATGACTTACGTATTATACAGGGTGTCCCAGTATTCCGTCTACATAGAGTTACTATGGATTTCTGGGATGAAAATATATTTTCATCCCCAACTTATCCTAGTCCAAAAATTCGTAATTTTTGAGATACAAGGTGTCAAAACTATACTTTTATTTTAGGTTTTCTTAACTAGCTTTCTTAATAATTGTACTATTTGTACAAGATTCGGAGCTAAGGGGTTTTCTGAGATGAGAAATCGAAATCAACTCACAGTTTTGTTGTAAATTGTGTGTAATATCATACCACTCTGTACGATATTTTTAATTAAATATTCGTATTCTCCGCTTTCTCATGTCTAAAAGAGCTCTCTTGGTAAATGTTGCTTCGAGCAACAGTTTCTGAGATAATGTGATGTTTTGTTTCCATTTTTAAATTCTATTGTCAAATTCGCAAATGCGTTCCTTCACACTTCATCCAGCCTTAGGACAGGACCAAAAGAATAGTCTTTGAAAATTGGAGCATGCTTAAAGGCAAACAGGCTAATAAAGATAATAAATTTAAAGACCAACGGGCCAGCCACAGTAAGAATATAAAAACCAACTGGCTAAGGGCATAAAAGGTTACCCACAAACTGATAAATTCGAAAAAAGTTTAATCGCTTAACTGAGAAGATATTGGTTTCACAATTAATGGTCAATATGACCGCCACCTTCGTTAATGCATAAATGAATACGTCGCAGGAAATTTAAATATATTCTTCTTAAAATGTCTTCATCTCGTAAAGCGTTAGCAGCATTTTGAATCCTATTCCACAATTGCTCAATGTTGTCGATTTGAAGTTGATAAACTTTTGATTTCAATGCACCCCAAAGAAAAAAATCGCATGGATTTAAGTCTGTGGAACGAGGTGGCCAGTGAATAGGAGCATCTTCACCTCTTCCGATCCATTACGCACAAAATGGGGTGGTTGCACCATCGTGTGTGAAAAATATGTCGCGACGTAAATTAATGGGTAAGTTTTCCAATAATTCAGGAATAGTTTCATGGATGAAAGTCAAGTAAATATCACCATCAAGTCGATCTGGTACAGACATCAATACTGAATTCGCGTTGAAACTGTCTTTGTTGCACAGCATGTGGGTTTTCTTCAGCGTAAACATGATTATTATGTATATTTGTTATACCACGTCGACTGAAGTGTGCTTCGTCTGTAAACAGGATTTTAGTGTGAAAAGCCGGAACAGTCGCTATGCAGGTTCGAATAATTTGTGAAAAATATGAACGGGATCCAAGATCTGGAGGTAAGATTTTCTGACCGGACTGTGTATGAAAGGGGTGAATAATTTGTTGTCTAATGATCCGATTAGTTGTACTTTTTGATATTCCCGTTTGACGTTCAATTAAACGAGTGCTGATTCCAGGATTATCGTATACAATTTCAAAGATTTCCTCTTCAACATCGGGTACTCTAGCTTGTGAAGGTCGCCCAGCATTATTCCTGATCGGCTTAAAGGGTCCAATTTCTCGAAGTCGCCTCTCAATATTGGCAAAAGTCTGATGGTTAGAAGTCCGACGATGCAGAAGTCTTTCGTGATATACGCGAGCACTTTTGCGACCGTTACCGTTACAGGCAAACACTAAAATCAGTTTGTTCACCAAAAGTGTACTCAATAATAATCTAGATGTAAAACACTGTTGAGCTTAAGAACGGATTAATTCTCATTAATACGCGTAAAACTTGTTTGATATCTGTCAAAAATTACTTTCTGTCAGTATTACTAGAAGCCAGTTAAGTCATAGAACATATATCTTACATCATTGCCAGAGTGATTTTTGAGCGTCACCAAGTAACTATTCAATGTGAAGAGCCGTGTGAAGGAACACATTTGCGAATTTGACAATGGAATTAAAAATGAAAACACATCCCACTATCTTAGAAACTGTTGCTCGGAGCAACATTTACCGAGAGAGGTTTTTTAAACAGAGGAAGGCGGAAAATACGAATATTTAAGTAAAAATATCATACAGAGTGGTATATAAAAGTTATGACAATTTAAAAATATACACAGTGCAATAAGTGTCCCTCCCTACAATTTACAACAAAACTGTGATCTGATTTTGTTTTCGCATCTCAGAAAACCCCTTAGCACCGAATCGTGTACAAATAGTACAGTTATTAAGAAAGCTACTTTAGAAAAACTAAAATAAAAGTATAACTTTGACACCCTGTATCTCAAAAAATTACGAATTTTTGGACTAAGGTAAGTTGGGTTAAATGTTCATATTTTCATCCCAGAAATCCACAGAAACTTTATGTACACGGAATACAGGGACACCCTGTATTAATACAAACGATTATAGGCGTGGTTTTCTTATTTTTACTTTAAGCTAAGATGTCGCTTTTGATTACTTTTTGTTTGGTAGCTTCCATTGTAGACTGATTTTCGTAAAAAAAAAAACTTGAAATTTTTTCCTGGTTTTTGTTTAAAAGTTCTAATTTAAACTCCTATAAAAAAAAGGTTTTTTAATCATTTAACACATAGGTACGCAATCAAATTTAAAAATTGTATCGACAATTTATGGCGATATTTTTGCGATTTTCTTATAATATTTTTAAATTAGATTGCATATGGGTTAAATAATAATTAAAAAAATTTTTTTTCGTTAAAATTTACGTTCAGACATAATAATTCTGAATATAAGCTGGGAAAAACAATTTTGGGTTTGTTTTAATACAAAATTATATAGGTAAACTAGCCTCGGCTGAATTTATTCATTTTTTTTTAATTAGCAAAAATATTAAAAAATGTTTTTTTTTACTTTAAAAAAAAGCGCTAAGTGGATTTTTTCTGAATGGCTTGAAATGTTCCTAATACCTGCTAGAATCAAAATCCATGAAAATTTTAGAACCACCCCATATTTTTATTTGATTCGGCTCTAGGATATCGTCGTTGGAATCGTACGGATTTATTTGATATTTCTTCGATTAATTGCCTAGTTAGACTAGTAACGGTGACTGTTAAATTTGACGAACGATCAGTAAATGAGTTTAAAATTAAGAAATGCGATTCACTCTTGCATTAGCTGCGGCAAATTTGCAGCAGCCACAGTTGGAAATAGCGAAGAAGGAAAAACGACTCTCTGTTACTAGACGCCTGAAGTCTACGTGAAGAAGTTGAAATACTGTTTAAAATAATCACCACCAATAGTACTACAAAACTAATGAAAACCCAATGTAATCACAGATGCAATTATGAAATCAAGACCTAATATTTGAGCGCGCTGTCACGAGAGCCCTGCAGGCGCGGATGATCACAAACAAAATTGATAGAATGCTTCGAAAGTAAATAAATCAAACACCAACACACACAAACCAATTCATATAGATATCATGAGTATTATAGAAACTATATCAGAGGCAGAAATCAGAGAAGATTTAATCGAAAAGGGATTCTTCTTGGTTAAAGCAGGTAGATGACGTTACAAGAACAGCTCATTCATTCCGCCGGACGTAATTTTGCTGCCACAGTTCGAGAAACACATATACTAAATCAAAGAACTCAAAGTCGAGAGAATTAAAAATAGAAGCCACACTGTGTCACAGTTGTCAATTTTACGAGTAATCGTCACACACATGCGGAGCCCAACCGAGATATGTAAAATGCTACCAGGGATTGTATGGCTTGCGAAAAGAACAAGAAGACCTATTGACGGCTCAAACTTCGACAGCTCTTACTTTAGCGTTAAACAGAGGCTCTGTGAAGCACCCTTCACACACAAAAAAGAACGGCGAAAAGTGACATCCAGAACATTTATCTAGGGAGCACAAAAATAACAATCCAAACAATAGCTGGAGTATGAGAGCCGCAATTGCAACGCCGAACGACATGAACTCTCCAACGAAGATATTCAGAACCTAGCTACGACGAATGAAAAATGAAAAATTTACTTAACTGATTTTTGTCTGAAATTTGGTGGCCGAAATATATTAAGTGCTTCAAAAGGCATACGTCGGTAAATTCCCTGCTTAAGGAAGCTAAAAACTGGATCTTTCAAAATTTGGATTGAGAGGAGATACTTTTATCAAAGAAAACCTATTTTCTCTTCCGATTTCATTTGCTATTAAATAAAGCGATACAATACTATTAAAAATCTTTAGCAATATTCCAAAAACCTACATACAAATTTAAGAAAATAAATAGGGGAAAGAAGGTTCTTAATGTTTCTTGAATTATCGAAGAAAGGATCAAGACGTCTTGCAATAATTAAATTTAACCCTACTGTACCCTACTAGACGGGCACCAATATCAGAAATACATGAGTCATGCATATCGGTGTATGTTGAAATTTTTTTTTCTAGCGAGTCTGTCTTACTGGGTTAACAACAGGTTGTACCGCACAGTAACCACTATGGAATCTTGTTTTCATTTGTATGTACTGTATTGTTTTTATTTCGATTTTGAAGTCAATGACTTACAGCGAAGCAGAAACGCTTATGTTCTCTTGCACTATATTAGTGATTTTTATTAACAAGTCATAATCTTTCAGCGAAGAGAAAAACTGAATTTAACAAATTACAGCTTACAAAATTATAGGTTTTGAACCACCTTAAAATTTCAGTAAAGAAATAAATATAAATTGTAAATAAATAAAGAAAATTGGCATCGATAACATTAAAAATAAATCACTAAAAACATTTGCAGACGTAAAAGCTATTTTCTAAATAAATGGAAAACTGTGCTCAATTCATAAACCATGTTGGGATAGATCGCTGGCGGGCAGTTATCGCTTGATCATTTTTCTATCCAACCTTAGTAAAATCCTAGAAAAAATAATCTTTTTTGAAATTAATAATTTTGTTGGAGAAAGAAATATATTGCAAAATGATCAGTTGGGTTGGTTTTCTTCCAAACCATTATACATATCAACAAACAACCAGATATCTAGCTGTTTTAAATGGAACTCTACTACTGTTAACCGGCGATTGCTGTCTGCGGACCTAAGAGGATATGTAGATGTCAGGAAATTGAAAAAACAGATTGCAATGGGTTAAAACACATAGAAATTGGACAACCGACTATGAAAATAAAGTCCTTTGGACGGATTTATTGAAATTCCAAGGTTTTAGATGTACTGGAGATATTTTGTGCCGCTCAACTAACTAAGGGGCTTCAAAATTTACATTATACCAATTATTAAACACGCAGGTGGCAGCATTATGTTGTGGGGATGTTTTTGGTGGCAATATGCCAGACATTTTGGTAAAAATAGAGGGTAAACTAATTAAAGAATACTTGAAAATTCAGCAAAAGCCTGCTATCTGGGCTAAATATGATTGGTCTCAATTTTGTGTTTCAACAAGATAATGATATTGAATACTCTTGAAAACTATGTTAAGGGTATCTTAAAGAGAAAACTAATAGATTTAGTGCAATAGCCATCTCATTGTCGGGGGCTACCTATCTCATCGAACTAGAATGGAATGAGTTGAATCGGAGAGTTAAACCCGTTACCCATCCAATTCTGCGCAGCTTTGGAGATACTTAAAAAGGAATGAGAAAAGTTAGATGCAGAGTATTTTAATAAATTAATAAATCGGGTGACGGATATGTTAAAAAAAAAGAAAAACTGACTTGTACCTGTAATCGTGCTTATATTGTATTTATTCCATCACTAAAATATATAATATACAGTCTGTCAAGTAAGAACGTGACCGCTCGTCTTGAACAAATGTGTTTCGAGAACACTTTTTTGACATCAGTGTATTCTTTAGTATAGTCTAAGTCCTCAAAGTTTTTCTTCTGAGCTTTTTCTTTACAAGAGACCAAACATTTTCAATAGGGTTGGCGTCTGGCGATTGTGAGGGCTACTCTAGTACTTCATCGTGAGCCCAAGCGAGTCGCTTCGCGACGTGATTTTCACTCAGTAAAGATTTCTTCAACGTGCTTCGGAATTTGACATCATGGGCACGAAGATGTTGTCGAATGGTCTCATGCGACACATATAAAACCGATTTTAATTTTGCCGCTCCTTGACACAGCGTCAGTTTCATGTCCTGTGAAAACAAAGACACTAATCGTTTTTCGACTTGCGAAGTGACCTTTGCCTACCGAGCCACGATTTGACAAGTTGTCTACATTTTTCGTCTCGTTAAAATTATTTACCCACTTCTTCACAAACGATACCGACTTCTTAACATATTTAGCGGCGGCGGAGTGTATCATTTTAGGCCCCTTTGGATGGGAGCAAAGAAAGATTGGCTCGAACCGACGAGCAAACAAGTGACTCATTTTGGGTATTATGTGATTTCGACGAAAGTTTGGAATCGACTGATACTTTTATTAAAATACATCGTAGACAAAGGTTCCCTCTACCGATTTTTTTGTAGAAATGCCAAAATCGCATCTACCAAAAATGAATTAAGGCGGACACGTTCTTACTTGACAGACTATATATTCAAAATCATATTTTTATAAATCTGGTTAATTAATTTATGGGTTTTTTTGTCTGCTAAATTGACGGTATCCAAACCAGTTTATTTATTTTCGAAAAGTAAAACAGCACAATTTGCATTTCACATCATTGACAAGGTCTTGCAAAATAATTACTTAACGGTAAACAGCGTGTAATTATTATTTTATTCGCGTTTTTTTTTTCCTTTTTAATGTTCAAATGAGTCACACTGGAGTGCGGTGTCTGTAATTACATCTAAATTGCATTGATTCCGGATCTACGTGCCCATTATAAGTTTCCGATGGTGTTCTTTTATAAAATACAAAATAAACATTCTAGAAAAACGTTGTTATAACTTTGTATTTGCTGTTGCAGCTGCAGATCAATGAAAAAAATTGGTGACGAGTTTTACCCAGCGCTCCAGACAGTTCTAAAATAAATACGAGAGACGTTCAATAATTAACGAGACAAACAGCAATAGTGGGAAAACTACTAAATCTTTTTAAATGAAACTTTCTGAGGATCAAGTTAGTAACCTTGGCGACGTATTCAATCAGCTGTTTGAAAACAAAAATAGTAAACATAACCTAATTTGTTCATTTCAAAATCTCAGCTCCGCTTGAAACGTGTAAGCCGTTCTGTAATAAGATTTTTGTTATCTAATGGTGTCAAACCGGCTAAAATCTACTCGAGCATGTTGAAACAGTATGGTGAAAAGTATTTAGACCGCAGGCAGAACAAGTGTTACCTATATTCATCACCCGGGAAGACCAGATGAAGTTTCGACCGACATGTTGCATAATTGGATAAACAACCTTATCAGGGATGAGATGACATGCGAAAATTGTTGTACGTAATGTAATGTCCGTATTAGAACCGTGGACTCCATCATTCACGATAAACTGAACTATTGCAAAACATATTCGAAATGGGTTCCAAGCCATCTGACTCAGTTAAGAGAAATTGTTCAGCCCTGAACGGAACAATTTCCAACATTTCCTCGAAAACACGGTTTCAGTATATTATTCTACACGTAACTCCTGTCACATTATGACAAGTAAAAAATGATCAATAGTTATATGTTAATGTTGTAATAAGTATAGTCCTTTAGGCTGTTTTTATGCAGTATCTGGGCATTACAATAAAACATATTTTGACAATAATTAATTATATATATATATATATATATATATATATATATATATATATATATATATATATATATATATATAAGAGTGGGTCGAAATTTTTTTTTCTAAAAGTTGCTGCCTGAAAATTTTTTATTTTTTGTGAATAATAACTGGTCTAAATTTTATTGAATTTGAGCGACATCTATGGCTCTAAACCTAACCTCAAATAGCTTTATTCTTTAAATATCGAAGAAAAACTTAAGAAAATATAAAATGTTTAACATATTGTTTGTTAATTTAAAAGTTTATATTATATTCCTTAGACATAGAAACTGGCTATTCATAATTTTTTATGTCATATACGTCACGTTACAGACATTAAGTAATTTTCTACTCGTAAATTCTTCATTTTGAATCTTTTTAGGTTAAGTTTTACGAGTTTTTAATTTCAAGTCTATGTAAGAATTTTTAATAATATTTATGTCATAATTAAGTAGAGATTTATATTTCTTTCGATATTTAAAGCATAAATCTATGGTATTTAAAGTTAGGGTTCGGGCCGTAGATGTCGCTCAAATTCAATAAAATTTGGACCAGTTGTTATTCACAAAAAATAAAAATTTGTCAGGGGATAACTTTAAAAAAAAAATTTCGACCCACTCTATATATATATATATATATATATATATATATATATATATATATCTATATATATCTATATATATATATATATATATATATATATATATATAGGCTAGGGAGGTAATTAATAACCAATTAAGTCCGTAATACGACCTACAAGAAAATACATGCTTACGAACTTATCTAATTAACCACCATATCTCCATATTATAATGTGTTGTCGGTGTAGCGTTACTAGAGCCACGTTTAATACAGGGCGCCAAGGCGAGTGGTTTCACAAATATCCTTGTCGTCCTGAAGTCGTACTGAACTAACCTGATGATATAAATACAGAGGTTATTTTAGACAATCAAGAACCACCTAATCATCGAATTATAGACTGTTTTCCACTAGAGATTCTGGAGTGGTATTTTTAGAAAATAGGGAGTCCGGTTTTATCTGAATTTAAAATACTGTTAGAATAATAATTTGTTGACAGGAGATACAATATATGAAGTATCACCTGCCAGATCGTACCATGATATTAATTACCTCTCAAATATATATATATATATATATATATATATATATATATATATATATATATATATATATATACTAGCCGTACCCGCGGCTCCGCTCGCGTGGACTTGATTTACTACTGTCGTCACCGCTTATTCCTTATCTTACCTAACCTAATAAAATATCTGCCATTATTTCCCCTTATCTCCCATCATTTTTCCTTATCTCCCATTATCTCTACATAATTTCCATTATCTAGGCTTATCTCTGCTCATCTCCCATTATTTCTCCTTATCTCCAATTATTTCTCCTTATCTCCTATTATCTCACCTTATCTCCCATTATCTAGGCTTATCTCGACTTATCTCGCAATATTTCTCCTTATCTCCCATTATTTCTCCTTATCTCCTATTATCTCACCATAACTCCCATTATCTAGACTTATCTCTGCTTATCTCTCATTAATTCTCCTTTTATCTCCCATTATTTATACTTATCTCCCATTATCTCACCTTATCTCCCATTATCTAGGCTTATATCGAATTACATCGAATTATATAGAACATATGTATAAATTTATAAAAACACGTAAATCGGATAAGTGGGTCTCAAGTGATAAGCGCACTAACGGACAGACAGACAGCTAGAGAGGCGTTACATTTTATATATATTATATTCTTTGCAAGATGATATTGTTCCATATTTAATGGTTGAGGCAGTGTATTGCAAGAGAACGCGTTAACGGTAACCTTTTGTCCGACTTGATTCACTATTATCGTCACTGCTTATTCTTATGTTATATAACGCAATAAAATATATCCTATAACCTGGCCAGAGAACATATGTATGTTTTAAAAAAAAAGCGCGTAACGTACTAACGGACAGACAGACAGATAGACAGACAGAGAGACGTTGCATTTTATATATATTATAGATAGATAACCTGACCAGAGAACATATGTAAGTTTTAAAAAAAAAGTACGTAAATCGGATAAGTGGTTTTCCAGTGATAAGCGCACTAACGGACAGGCAGACAGACAGAGATACGTTGCATTTTATATATATTATAGATGTAATAAAATATATATCTATAACCTGGTCAGAGAACATATGTATGAATTTAAAAAATCACGTAAATCGGATAAGTGTTTCTCGAGGGATAAGCGCACTAATGGACAGACAGACAGACAGACGTTGCATTTTATATATATTATAGATATAGATTATTATTATTATATAACCTGGCCGAATAATATATGTATGAATTTAAAAAAAGACACGTAAATAGGATAAGTGGTTCTTGCGTGATAAACGCACTAATGGACAGACAGACAGACAGAGAGACATTGCATGTTATATATATTATAGATTCTAAATATTCTCCGCTACATAATATTGTTCTATATTTAATGGTTTAGGCTGTGTATCTCAAGGGAATGCGCTAGCGGCAAACTTTTTTCCGACTTCATTCACTATTACCGTCACTGCTCATTCCTTATGCTACCAATCGTAATAAAATATAGCCTATAACCTGGCCAGAGAACATATGTATGTTTTAAAAAAAAAAGTATGTAAATCGGATAAGTGGTTCTCCAGTGATAAGCGCACTAACGGACAGACAGACAGAGAGACGTTGCATTTTATATATATTATAGATATATATATATATATATATATATATATATATATATATATATATATATATATATATATATATATATATATATATATTTATATATATATATATATATATATATATATATATATATATATATATATATGTATATATATATATATATATATATATATATATATATATATATATATATATATATATATATATATATATATATATATATATATATATGCATGCGATGGAGGTAATTAAAACACCAATTAAGTCGGTAATAAGACCTAACTTGAACTGATCTAATTAGCCACCATGTCTCCATATTATAATCTGTAGCCGGTGTAGCGTAACTAGAGCCACATTCAAGAAGCGTAATTCAAAATTTCAAAACACCAATTTTCCTAAACTTTTTAAAGAAAACAACTTTAAATCCCTTGCGATTTATTTTTTTTTTAAATATATTTTAAGGTCCTGAATTATTCCCCCTATTCCCCCCCCCCCCCCTCTCCCCCCCCGCCCCCCCCGAGATCATTGCAATGCATTTCTGGAAATAATTTTCAGGAAACTTATAATTATTCATTTAGAAAGGCTGGTTACCTTACTTTTTAAAATTTTAAATATTACACAGGAGTGCCACCTTTAATTTTTTAAAGTTTAGGGACCTGCTCAAGTTTTCAAGAACTGTTGGTGTAATATTCATTCATGGTTGATTCTGGTCACTGTTATGGGTTGGCAGTTCTGCCGGTGGGTATGTTTGAAGGAACTTTGCAAGCTTAAGTGGCTACCACAACGTCTTGGTTTCATTCAGTTTCTTAGTGAATTTAATTTTGTTGTAGTTTGATTGTTATTGAATTTCACCAAGGTTTATTATTAATAATAATTTTATTAATTTGTTTAGCTGTCATTTTTCTAAATTTATTTTATACCGTTATAGAGTGGGATGCAGTAGCTGCTAATTTGTAATCCCCACCGTTTACCATTTAAACCACCATTTTAGTTGTTTTTAAAAAAATTCTCGTCTTATTTCCTCAATTTCGTTATTATAAAATTAGTTAAATAGTATCGTTAACAAAGAACTTTCCGTGCTATTCGGCTCGATAGGAGGAACCTAATAGAATAGAATGTAGGTGTAAACTTTTTAGGTCTTGACTGGAACAAATTATGATGGTTATCAGTTACGTTGCTGTAATGCATCCTCTTACAACTTATGGTGTAAATTACGTGGAGTTTCCGCATAATTCCGTATATTTTAAAACCGTTTCGACTTATCTTGATTGCAAATAGATTAATTTTACGATTGTATGTATATTGGTTATTGATGGGAAACGTTAGAGCTTTCGTTTTTAAAAAAAATAAAGGAGGAATCTAATCGTAAATAGCAGGTGTCTATTATTAATATTATATGTAGATTCTATCAAGAAAATAAAATGCTAATGGTTCAGTAGTTTATCCAGTCCCCATCAGCGTCGATGATCGCCTGGCATTTTCGGTGCATACTTTCGACGGAATTTTCGGCGTATTCTTGGGGGGGCAAATCTCCAAATTGCCCGAATTTGCCGTGATAGCTGCTTCACTGTGCATAGCTTTTTATTATCAAGCTTCTACTTGATGTATGACCACATGTTCTCGATTAGGTTTGCATCGGGTGACGGGGATGGCCAATCTACTGTGACGATACTGAATCTCCCTTCCATTGGCTTCACGTTTTACTCCGATCTTTGAGGTCGTTATCTTGAAGAATGTACTCCTCATTTTTATCAACAAACTACCGTTTGGCAGTCAGTACTAACGCCTTCTTGGAAATCTGGAGTATTTTTTCAGCGTTCAAATTATAAGTAAAGATGAAGAGTCTCCAAAAACCTTTTTCCGAAAGACATCTCCAAACATGGATCTTCACAGAATGTTTTGCGGTGCGCTAACCCAATCGGCTAGTGGAAATTCACCAGGCTCGTGGGATGATAACATAACTCCGAAATGAGGCTTTATCGGAGAAATAATACATTGCTCCAGTCTCGATCTATGTTTTCCTCTGCCCACGCGAGTCGTTTCTCTGTGTTTTTGGCTTTGCAATGATTTCTTGATTGTACTCCACCACTTTAAATCGTGAGCCCGGAGATGAGTGCGAATCGTTTTGTATGAAATATCCAAACCTTTCTGCTTTAGTTTTTGCGCCCCTTAGCGGAAAGTTAATTGAGGATTTCGGGAAAACATGTTCTTCTTACGACAGTGTCTCCTCACGAAGGTTGGCGATCCATACAGCAAAACGAGCTTTAGAAACTGCTGCTCGAAAAATATCACTCAAAGCACATCCAAAACGTCTCATGTCCTTCACCCAAGAATTCTGTCGTCTTCCGATCGATCGTTTGCCCTTTATTTCACCTTCAATAATTAGACGTAGCAATTCGTACCTTGGCCCCCTCATTATATGTCCGAAGTATTGGGTTTTTCTTATTTTTATGGTTGTTAGTAATTGTTTTGTTCATTCTTTCCAGTACCTCTGTGTTTTTATTTTCTGTACCCAGGAAATATGAAGAAGGCGTCTATAAATGTACATTTCGAAAGATTCCAGTCGTTTCTCCGAGCCAGGGTCAAGGGTTCAGCAGTCACATCCATACAATAGCACAGAGAATACATACGCTCTCACCATTCTCATTCGGAGTTCGAGGCTCAACCTTGTGCGATGGAAAAATTTATTCATATTCATGTATTTTACTCGGGCCTGTTCAATTCGGGAATATATTTCCTTTCTTGTCCCCCACTTGTCATTTCTCATTTTTTTCTACGGTTGTCCCGAATTTCGGTGGATTCTATGGTAGATTTTTGTTTGTTATTACCAGCCACTTGGTTTTTCATATATTCAGAGTTAATTCAAATCTCTCGCTGTCTGTTACGACTCGATTGATCAGTTGCTGGAAATCTTTGATGTTATCTGCTAATAGAACTGTATCATCAGCATACCGTATGTTGTTCAACTTCAAAAAAGTGTGGCCTATATAACATATGTTTTTTTAAATGAAACATCCTATTTTCTAATTTATTTTTAAATTCTGCGTAAAATTTTATAACTTTTTTATTAATAATGTTATATACCTAAACCTAGTAGTTTTTTTCATATTTCATTTTTTTTATAAAAATACTAGTTTTCAGTTTTGTAAAAAATTGCCGGAAGCGCCATTGTTTTTGAAGGTGGAATACTCATAATTGATACGAGCATGCTATAGAGATGAAACAAAGATATATGCAAAGAAATTTGAGTTAGATGTTACAGGGTGTTCAAAATAAATTTATGCATTTCGACTATTTTAAATTGAAAAATCTCAAATATTTTAAATGGTAATGGTATATTATTATTTTTTCTGATAGATTTTACAAAATCCTCCAACTTTTACTAAATATATCATATACCTATTTCTAATAGTTGTCGATTTATTTTGAATTTTTCAATTTTTACCCTTGTTTTTAATACACTTACGCTATAACATCATAGTTGCCAAGACAGAACAAAAATATAGGCATTGTATAATTTTGACATGTCTATTAAGCAAGTAAAAATAGTTTAATTTGTTGTAGTAAGTGACGGCTAATCGCACCACGAGAAAATACAAGTATCATCCCTTTCATATGAAACTACACCAAGAACTTCAAGACCGTGATTTTAAACGACGAGTAAACTTTTGTACCACCATGAATGGAGCAATAGAGGCCGATCCCAATTTTTTATCCAAAATAATGTTTTCTGATGAAGCTACTTTTCGCAGTAACGGCGCAGTTAACAGCCATAACATGCATTATTATTCAACAGTTAATCCATTTGGTCGCTTAATGTATGGTGTGGAATATTAAATTTTCGAATTATTGGTTCATATTTTTTTCGCGAGCCGCTTAACGGGCCTAGACATCTAAATTTTTTACAAAACTAATTATCCCAGCTTCTTGAAGAAGTTGACAACTTTGAAAGGGAACAAATGTGGATTCAACAACACGGAGCCGGAGCTCTTGTTCATTACCACCGGGAAGTTCTGGAATTTTTAAACGATCGTTACCCACAAAAATGGATCGGTAGGGATGGATTCATTCAGTGGCCCCTCGATCATGTGACTTAACACCTTTAGACTTCTTTTTGTGGGGCTACATTAAAAATCGTGATTATGTACCAGGTATACAAGTATGAAATGCGGATTTTTTTTTCTAAAAAAAACATGTTAAATTCGGAAGAATGATATAAAAGTGCTTTATTCAAAGTATGCTCCATCGCTTGTTATACATTTTTCCCATCTTTCGGGCAATTTGTGAATACCACGCCAGTAAAATCTTCCCCTTTTGCTGCGAACCATTCATCGAGCCATTTTTTTCACATCTTCGTACGAACTAAAGCGCTGCTCAGCAAGTGCGTGACCCATCGATGCAAACAAGTGGTAATCGGAAGGATCCAAGTCTGGTAAGTATGCCGCATGGGGTAGAACTTCCCAGCTGAGTGCTTTCAACGTGTTGCGAACTGGTTTCGCCGTATGTGATGGATCATTGTCATGAAGAAGTCAATTGTTGTTGGTAACGTTTAGTGTTAACCGTTTCCCCAGGTTTTAACAGCTCATAATACGCCACGCCCCTCTGGTCCCACCAAACACAGAGCATCGTCTTTCTGCCAAAGCGATTCGGTCTTGCGGTCGATGTGGATGGTGCGCCTGGTTCTACCCATGATTTTTTGCGCTTGGGATTCTCAAAATAAATCCACTTTTCATCCCCTGTAACTCTACGATGCAAAAAACGACTTCCTTTTGTACTGAGCGCGAGCAAAATGTCACACGTGTTTTTGCGCTTTTCCATTTGCCTGTCGTTCAACTCATGTGGTACCCATCTACCGGCCTTCTGATCTTTCCCAACTCTTGTAGCCGAATGGAAACAGCTTGTTGACTAACGCCCAATTGCTCGGCGAGTTGTTTTTGTGTTTGGGAATCATCTTCGTCCAACAATGCTTGCAATTCCACATCTTCGTATTTTTTTGGCGCTTTTCCACGTTCCTTGTCTGCAACATCGAAGTCACCACTTTTGAAACGCCGAAACCATCGTTCATACGTATCTTGCGATGGAGCATGTTTACCATAAACTTCTCGAAGTAATCAGTATTATTCAACAGCAGTGTTCTTCAAATGAAAACAAAAAATTAATGCTGTCCGCGAAGGCTCTTTGTTCGGTATAAATTTCGAGATATTGAACACAACAACACAACACTATGTACACACTTTTCCAATTTATCACTCGTGCGCGTCTGACACTTGTTGATGACATGGCGCAGTGTCAAATCTTTATAGCACAAACTGCATTGGTACACCATCTGTTGTCTGAAATCCGCATTTCATACTTGTACACCTGGTAAATCCCCCTACAACACCAGTAGATATGGAAAATAGGATACGGGATGCGTGCAGGACAATAACGCTATTTGTTTTTGTTTTCACCATAGCGTAAGTGTATTAAAAACAAGGGTAAAAATTGAAAGATTCAAAATAAATCGAAAACTCTTAGAAATAGGTGTATGACATACTTAATAAAAGTTGGAGGGTTTTGTAAAATCTATCAGAAAAAATAATAATATACAGGGTGTGCCATTTAAAAAATTTGAGATTTTTCAATTTAAAATAGTCGAAATGTATAAATTTATTTTGAACACTCTGTAGCATCTAACTCAAATTTCTTTACATATATCTTTTTTTTCATTTCTATAGAATGCTCGTACCAATTCTGAGTATTCCACCTTCAGAAACAATGGCGCTACTGACAATTTTTTTACAAATCTGAAAACTAGTATTTAAAAAAAAAAAAAATTGAAATTTTAGAAAAACTACTAGGTTTAGGTATATAACATTATTAATAAAAAATTTATAAAATTTTACGCAGAATTTAAAAATAAATTAGAAAATAAGATGTTCCATTTAAAAAAAACATGTTATATCGACTACACTTTTTTGAAGTACCCTGTATACCCAAAAATAATTTTAAACTGTGCACCTTAACATTCCCTAAAACTGTTGTATTTAACATTTTTTCGTCATTCCCGAAACAAATGAGATAATGAACTTTACTCTATCGTTGACTCACCTTGTACTATTTAACCATAAATACGGTTAGAAATTAATCTTTTTTCACGAAGCATTGTTTGCAAGGGTGCCAATAATAAAAAGGATTTTTTTTACCGACCACAAGTTAACAGGCGACACGTTCTTACTTGACCGACTGTAGGAATATACCAAAACTCCATTACCTAATATATTATATGTTCGATGTTATGTTGTATTGTTGTAAGTGCAAAAACTATCCATTAAAGTCGTGATCCTAGTTTGGAATTTCTATTGAGATTTACTGTCCATTGTAATAGCGAATAATAGATAAAAATTTCTTTGGTGCAATTCAAATTAACGTAGACTCTAGAAGACTGTTTTGAATATGATATGGGCGATACTGTTAACTAATGAGCTCTTATTGAAAGTTATGAACTGCGAAACAATCATAAAGGCAGCCTTATGAAGGTAATGCACGTAGATGTTAGGAAGAAAATTATATTAATATTAATATTATATTATTGAAGTAATTGTAGAACCTGTCATGGTTATGGGGGGTTACATTGGTTCTGCCTTTTTAGTAAAAATCGGAGCAATAAAATAGTTAGTGGATGTTTTTTTTTTTAAAAAAAAAAGAAAGCACACATGTTGCGAGAAAATTGAATTCTTACACTAAAGAATAATTTAATCCAAGCATTACAATTTCAAATTTTCAGGCTTCAAAGATACTACTTGCGGTAAAAAGTACCGAGATTTTTAAAGAAAAAACAATGTTTTTGCCAAAAACCGATTTCATTCTTCAACATACACTTATTCCAGCGATCTTTCAACATTTGGATACCTTTCATATAGTACGAGCTGTCTAAAATAAGCCTCAGTTTCCCATTCGACTTCTTCATTCTAGCCAACTCTCTTTTCCTGGAGCCACCTTTTCAAATTTGAAAAGAGGTAATATTCGCTAGGGGCCAGATCTAGTGAAAACAATTAGTCCAATTTCATGGTATGTAGCACTAGTATGGTCCGGCATATCAGACACGCAAACTTACACACATCAACTGGTAGATACATACGAATTAACGACTTACATCATATGACAAACATGCCAACAATAAGACAATTCTTAGACGAAACAGCTGACATATTTACGCATCAACTCTAACACAAGACTTGACGCAAATCAGATCACACGATAACGTAACACACAAACCACTATGTGCAGGAATCTCACGCCTCGCGGATCGTGTGCCCGGGACGTGCCAAAAGCCCATTACTGACCGATGACCTTATATCTGCGGGGTTTCTAATTCCTGTACAAAAATACACCAAAATAAAAAAAAAAAATACCAAATAACTGGACTACCAAGATTCTAAGAAAAGAAATATAACTTGATCAAATATCTCAGCTAACATAAAAACAGTAAACCTTGAAACAATAAGGATATCAAATGTAAATATGTAAATAAATTGGTGTAGTGCAGTGTTGTGTAAATAGTGCAAATAAAAAACAAAAATTTAAAATAGACTCAATACATGTATATAAACCGTAGTACCAATCTATCAAAATAGACCTATAAATATATATACTAAAAGATAAGATAGTCAATAATGTAAACAATGTGAATGTATATACATAGGTGCGAAAGAGATGCATGAAAGCGAGAAGAATGAAAGGGAAGGATGAATGAGATTAAAAACACAACGGAGTTTGCCATCATTATCATTACATGTACCTGATAATATCAAACTGGATTTTTTAAAAGAATTTTCCCAGTAAAACCAAATAAAAAAATCTACGCAAATATTAATAATAAATACCAAGAAAGTTTTTTCACAATCAAACCACAAAACGTTAAAGAATTACTCGGAAATGGCTAAAAACAATATTATCAAATACATAAGGGACGGGATACCAAAAGGCAGCCCACCAGCCAGCCGTAAGGCTAACAACGGATGAATTTATATGAAGTAAATTGTATCAGTTGTACTTAGATAAGTAAGCCAACCTTGTATTAAAAAATTAGAAAGAATAAAGAGCTTGTTGAATTTGATTTGAATTTGGTCGAATTTCACCATCGATTTTATGGAGTTTCTCATTTGGACGTCCGGAACGTAATGCATCATCGTTGCTTGACCGCATTTAAGTTCACTAAACCATCAACATATAGTTGCTTTCGACGCAGCAGATGTGGCATAACACTTCTCAAGCTATTCTTTTGTTCTGGCTGTGCTTTTACCCATCAAAAAGCAATGTTCTATCGTCTTGCCAGTATCAAAAGAAGCGTCGTTCAAACAGCTGTAACTCGCAAACTAATAGATAAAACGTCATGAAAATTTTACACGTATCTTCTGAGAGTTGACACTAACTGAAAATCAGATGATTTTTTGTTTGTGATCCCATCTCTCAGAAAGTCACGGAACTTTTTACCCCATATAGTATTTACTACTGAAACCTATTATTTCTCTCTATGTAGATTAGAAATAGTGAAAAAATAATTAAATTTTCTTATTCCTTGACTCGAGAATCTTAAAAAGAACGTGTAACTCTATATATCCGAAAATGTCTCGATTATAATTAAGTTTTAAACTCGTAAGTAATTTTACTGATAATTTTGAAGTCAATTTTACCGGTATCTTATCGGTAACATTACCTTCTAAAAAACCTTATGTATAGGCTGGTTTAAGACAGAATCTAATCTTTAAGGTTGGTATATTTAAGGCATCAGTAAGTCAATAGCTGACCAATACATTTACAGTCAAGTACACAACACTCATGACGCTAGTCGAACTCTCACAAATTAAAAAGAAAAATATAATATTTTAATAATTTAATTTATATATTTCAGGTAAGAAAAAAATTATGAACTGAGACAATCTGAACAAAGAAGGTAAGTATAATATTTATAATATTTGCACTGACTAATTCTAATGTATTGATTAATTACGTAAAATAACAAAAAAATACCAGAATAAAAAGTTTTTTTTCTGTTTTATTGGCCCCACGAACTTAGCGTATTTGCAGCTTATATATATGATTTAAAACCTGAGACGTTACAACGGATTCGAACCGGCGATCCTCGAGCCACTTGGCAGGCTCTTAACCCACCGCGTTACCGAGGCTATCAAAATAAAAAGTTCAGTGCATATGCATACTTAGAACCCACACATCCATATACTCCCGTTATGCTCATTTAAGTGGTGATTTAAAGACCACGATAATAAATAGCACAATTTTCTTGACCCATCAAAGTGTATAATTTCAGTCAGCCTTAAGAGAGCAACCCCAGTTTAAACACGCTTTACTCGAGAATATCAAATAAAGTAACCAAAAATTCGTCAATGCGCTTGAAATTAATTTTTAGGTAAAATTTTAAATAAAATCACGGTCTAACCAAGTTTCTAAACTACCTAATAAATATATATATATATATATATATATATATATATATATATATATATATATATATATATATATATATATAAACCGTATAATTCCTCCCAGAGCGGTGCATATTAGAAGTACACGTCGCGCTAATGCTTCACATCCGTATGAGGTTCAGCTTGTTACTCCTCGTACAACGCTTTTCAAGCAGTCTTTTATATGGAGAACATCATACCTTTGGAATGGTTTACCCAGGACTGTGTTTCCCATCGAGTACAATCTACAGCGATTCAAGAACAACGTGAATCGCTTTCTCCGCACACGTGTCGCTCCTGTAGCGCTTTAGGGACTTCCCTGTAGCACGTGTGCTAGACCCATAAAAAAAAAAAAAAAAAAAAAAAAATATATATATATATATATATATATATATATATATATATATATATATATATATATATATATATATATATATATATATATATATATGTACTGTTAAAGAAATTATAGATTGTGGCTCTTAAGGGTACTCAGATTCTACACAATAGATGGTGTCACATGAGAGACAGGTACAGTTTTTAAACAGTTGAAGAATCTATGTATATTTAAATCTATGATGTTAGGAATATTCAATTATATACAAGGTTAAATTTTAAAATATTTACAGTAAAAAAAAACAAATTTTATAATGACAAAAATGCTTTATTGTACATTAAACTAAAGTGTTCGGAAAAATGCACACGTTATTTTCGTGATTTATGTTATTTCTTCACGGATAACTTTTAATCGGAGGGAGCAAGGATTGTTACTGTAAATCTTGGTGATAACATATTCCCACAAAAAAGGATTACGGCTTCAAATCGTGGCTATGAGGAGGGAAACTTATGTCACCTCTTTTGGAAGTCAATATATTCTATCTGTCATTATTTTATAAAACAAATTTCCAGTTGTTGGTCGGCTTTTTCAATTCTCAAATAAATACGAACCGATTGTTTAATATAGCCGCCGCGAATAATTCTGTAGAGCTCCATCTTGCCGACTGGATAATCGTTGATAAAAGAGCTGTTCCATTGGAAAATGAGCGACCATAAAGAGTGTCCTTCACTGTTGGAAAAAATAAAAAGTCGCTAGGCGCGATGTCAGGTGAGCAGGGAGCATAAGGTACCCTACTTCAAAGTTGTTACGACGAAACTCCTGAGTTAGGATCGCCAGATGAACAGAAATTTTGTCTAGGTGGAAAAGCTCTCCGTTCTTTTTTTTCCTGCAATGCTGGTAAGCGCTTTGTGCTTAAAACATGTACGTAGGATGTAGCCGTTACCGCAGTGATTTTGGACCTCAGTGAAGACCACTATTAGTTTCTTGTACGCTGAACGCCGCCATTTTAACTATTGAAAACGCTGCTCGTTCTAACAGCAGTTACACAAACTCTATGCCTTGTATGATGCTACCATCTTTGTTAACACATTCACAAAGAGTGTCCGTGTATTTTAAGCGTAACCACATCTTTCTAATTGCTAATCTCAAGAACAATATTTGGGTATCTTAGAACTTGAACTCACCTCGTATTTATCGGACACATATTAAAAAAAACCTTATTTTTTGTAATTTACAAAGACACAATTCTATATGTTGCATATTATTCAAAAAAGAGATTACTACGCGGCACAATTTAAAATAATATTAACAACATTAAAAAAGAAAGAAGAAAGTCTATTTTATCCGTATCGAGAACAAAATTAAGAAGAGTACTCTGTCAAATAAATTAAAACAAAAGACGCCACAAGTGGGTGTACAGTGCATGGATGACTCAAGTGACTGGCAATTTCTTTCTCGTAAAAGTTAATTTATTTGTAAGTTTATGACATAACTGTGACCATAATTGTTATAAATTATGGCTCTTTGTCTATTTATAGTCTTAAGTTTTATTTTGTGGCCGCTACTGATAGACCGCTTTTAGCAATTCTAAAAAGTTTCTTATCATTACTTTTTTTGGATAATGATAAAGAGAAAAAGACAGAAAGAGAAAAAATACAGAGATAGTAATAAACGAAGTAATAAATTAATATCATCCCGGGAGGGCGCATATATGCGTTTAAAAATAGGCTTGCACTAGGTCTGTGATCAGAACTCTGAAGTTTGTAATCTTCTCTGTCGATTCTAGTACGACTAATGAGTGACTGCGCCTTTAGATGAATTGACAGATGAGAGAATAGTAAATAACTGCTGAAATATGGATTTTATTCAATTTTGATAATTGATATTGATTTTTATATATGTTGGCACAAAAAATATAGCTATCGCTATACAAAGACAGCCCCAGAGAAGATGGAACAAAACACCGCCGCCAGATGAAGCCGGCTAGCTGGCTACCGCCGGCATGTTAAAATTGGCCTCGCTGGATTCCGCAGAGATGGCTTCTGGTTGCCATTTTAGTATTTGTTTTGGTATTCGATCTTCGTCCATTCTTTGAATGTGCCCAAACCAGATGAGTTGTTTGGTTAGAATGTCGTCTATAATATTTTGTTTGATTCCCATGATTTCTTTAATACGTTCGTTGGTGACTCTTTCTCTTCTGGATATTCTTGCTGCTCTTCTCCAGAGTTCATTTCGGTTGCTCTCAGCTTAGCTAATGCTCTTTCCTTCAGAGCCTATACTTCACAGGTATGTAATGTGATACTTTTCACTATGGTTTCATATATCCTCTTTTTGTTGGCTTTATTAATATATTTATCCCATAGAATGCTATTTAGCAGAGTAATGGCCTTTGTTCCTGCCGTATTTCTTCTTTTTATTGCCCTGTCCAGTTTCCTATGCTCCGAAATTCTTATATCCAGATACTTGTAGTCGCCGCCGTGTCTTATCGTGATGCGATCGTCCAATATAAGATATTTTTGTTGCCCTTCAATATATAGATATTCTTTTTCCTTTATATTGACTTCTAAACATCAATCTTTGTATTCATATAATTGTTTTTCTCGTCATGTAATTCAGGTCATCGCGATCTTGGGCCATTATCACTTGGTGATCCGCAAAGCATAGCGTGTACAACATGGTTCTAATTAATGGTATCCCCACTGGTCTGCATTTCTGCTTCCATCTTTTTAGTACACTTTCCACGTATATCTTAAAAAGGGTGGGTGATAAACAGCATCATCGCTTCAGACCTTTTGACTTAATAAATCCTGGTGTTATTTGTGTTCCTGTTTTAATTTTTGTTATGGGTTGGTTGTATAGTGTTTTGACAGCTTTATTAATTCTATGTTAATATTAGGACTTTTTAATGACTGGCACAATTTCCGCGGAGTAGGGCTGTCATATGCTTTTCTCAAGTCAACGAACAGCAAGTGGACTTCTTGGTTTCGTGCCATCTTTTTTCTTTTAATTGGGTTAAGGAGAAAATGTGGTCTATTATGGATCATTCCGTGCGAAAGTGTGCTTGTTTTTTTACTTCGAAATCTCGATATTCCTTCTCCATCTTGTTCTTTAAAATCTTTCTATAGATTCTACTCATGAATACAGTAACTGCTATTCCTTGGTAATTAACGCAATTGTTTTTGTCTTCTTTTTTGTGTATAGTGGTTAGGTATGACACTTACCATTCCTTCGGAATTTCGTTTGTACTTATACATTTTTGAAATAGTTGTCTAAGGTGTTCGTATAACTTGCTTGTTCTATATTTGAACAATTCTCCCAGGATATCCCCAGGTCCAGGTGATTTGTTATTCTTTAGCTCTTTACATACGGTTTTTATTTCTTCTGTTATTATTCTAATTGGTAAACCTATTACTGTAATTCTTTGTTCATTGGTTCTCTGTAGTTTCTCTTTATCCTCTACCAATAGCTTTCTGAAGTATTCCTCGCAGCCTTGAGGTTACGCCTTTAAAAATTTGCCTACAGTAGCCAAAGGTACAAGTTGTTGTATCTTCCTGAACGACGGAATTTCGCTTAAAAAAAGATGCAGAAATTGCGCTTCGAAAACTTAAAAATAAATAACCGGTCAAGTGCAAGTTGAACTGAGCAATTAGTGTTCCGTACGTTGATTGCTTTTAAAATAAAAAATTTTGTTACGGAGGTATCAAATGATCAATGACTTCACAAAATAAACCCCAAATGAGTTCAACAAAGTTTGTTTCCGATTTTTACTGAAAACAGATGACCTTGAAATTTTTGTGTTTTTTTCGTATGTCAGATAAATTATTAAAGGTAATGCTCTCGTGATAATTTTCGTTCAATCTACACTCTGGAGAATATTCCAGAATCTTTTCGAAATTTTTTGATCAGTACTTTTCCAGATAAGGGGGGCAGCGATTTTTCGCGATTTTTTAAAAACAATACAAAGAAAAGTATGCGCAAGTATTACATTATATATATATATTTTTTGAATTCGTGTTTTTACAAGCTTTCATTTGACACCCCACTCGATGACCTAGTAAAAAAAAAATTTCTTTCACTTCCGATTTCCTCCCCCAAAACTAACCCAAAAATTTAATTTTCAAAACTACATGGCTCTGATGAGGCCATCAATTCCTATATTAATATCAAATTTCAACTTTCTATATCAAATAGTTTCGGAGAAAATCGGGTGTGACAGACGGATGGATGAATGCACCGACGGACGGACACTGAAGTGATCTTATAAGTGTTCCGTATGGAAGACTAAAAAGGTTTAGATTAAGACCATGTTACTAATGAGCCACTGAAATACTACAGAATCGCGCAAATCGCTTTTTCCGCACACATGCTGCTCCTGGAGCGCTTTAGGGACTTCCCTGCAGCACGTGTGCTACACCCATAAAAAAAAAAGAAGAAAACTAAGCTAACAACTACCAACATTTATTAACAAACTCCCCTGTTGATTACTTTCTCTTACGAAAATCGTATTAATAGTCACTAGTTTTATTAAATTATTAAATCCTCAAAATATTTTAAAAGATTCTGATTAATTTTCCATATTTCTTCTAACCGATCGGTAATTAGTGGTATTCTGTCATTTTATATTTTTGTAGTACTGTAGCGATGACATATTTTCACTGTGACCTGCACATACTGGATATTTATTATTATTATTACGCAAATTAGTATTACCAAATTATTTGGTCGAACTAAGTATTAATTTTCAATTTGCACAGTAGCATGATTAAAAATGAACTTCCGTCAAACAAAACATGTTTTCTTGTAACCTACGGTATGTAATTTAGTAGTTTGTAATTTCTCAAGAGGATATTAGTTTTTAATTTAAATTGAACGATTTTTTATTACATTAAATTATAAGAGAAAAGAAAAAAATTAAAATATTTTACTATTATAACCGTATAATGCTACAAACTAAATTCGTAGATTTACTCATTTTTAAGCGGTGTTAATTTGGACGAATAGATAGGTAGGACACTTAATTTATCGGGAAATTTCGACATGGCAATAAGCAGCGGCATACTTAGTGTTGGGATCACCTAAGTATTTCACTACTGAATCAAGTATTTGAGTTATAGACTCAAGTGATATCGCACTCGTTCTCCTGACATTGGTTAGAAAACGAAATATACCGAAATAATCAGAATCCCACAAAACGTTCGCTATCAACTTCCTAGACTTCTTTGAAGCCCTAATGAACCCATTGCATCACTCATCGACCTCTAAAAGTTGTTTAAAAATTTTTTTCTCGTCAGTTTCTGCTCCGATGTAAGGTGTTTGGGGATCCCTCGTACAGAAACTTTTTTCATCACAATCATGAAATAGTTTTGGATACTTCAACTTCTTTAAGAAGCACCAGAATCTCCATTCGTCGATCTATCAGAAGCAAGTCCTTAACAAGCCCGATGAGCATGTCTTCCTGGTCAGGGGTCTTCCTGTATTGAACCTCGCATGACAACTCCATATTTTCAGGCTACTATTTTCTCCTGAAACCCGTCTTTTCTTTCTAAGTACAGTCGGTCAGTTAAGACCGTGTCGCGCATTGTTCATTAAAAAATGTACTTATTCAGAAGTTTTTGTATCATTCGACAGTAAAGGATTGCCATTAAAATGCGAATGATTCAGTAGTTCATCTAGTATCCATTAGAGTCGATGATCGCCTATTCTTGGGGCAAAGATTTCCAAATTGCCCGAATTTGACGCGACAGCTGCTTCACTGTGTACATCTTTTTACTACGAAACTTCTGCTTCATATATAACCTGACGTTCTTGATTGGGTTTGCATCGGGCAACTAGGATGTCCAATCTAGTGTGACGATACTGGATTCCCCTTTCCACTGGCTACACGTTTTGCTCCGATGTTTGGGGTTGTAATCCTCTCGAAAAATCCTCTCCTCATTTTTATCGACTAACTATCGTTTAACATTCCGTACTAATACTTTCTTGTAAATCTGGAACATTCTTTTAGCTTTCAAATTTTAGTTAAAGATGAAGAGTTTTCAAAAAACCTGTTTCCCAAAGATATCCCCAAACATGGATCTGCACAGTGTGTTTTACGGTGCGCTGAACCAATCGGTTAGTGGAAATTGACCAGGCTCGTGGGGTGATCACATAACTCCAAAAAGCTTCAATGGAAAAAGTTACATTGCTCCAGTCTCGATTTATGTTATCCTCTGCCGACTCAGTAGTGGTTCCTTGCTTGTACTCCGCCACTTCAAATCGTAAGCCCGGAGAAGTGCGAATCGTTTCATACGACATATCCAAACTTTTTTGCTTTATTTCTTACGCCCCTTGGCTCAAAATTAATTGAGGATTTCGGAAAAACATGTTAATAATCTTTTCGTCGTCCTCGTCCGACACTTTTCCTCTTGAACCAGTTCTGATAGATCATAAACATTTTTTAACTGAGAATCTCGTTTCACCCACTTACTAACGAATGCCCTCGACTTGCGACTCGACTTAGCAGCCACTTTAGGCTTCCTTTTCGGACCTTTTGGATGATTTCATAGGAACACAGCCTCAAAGCGCTAAGCGTATGCAGGACCCTCATGTTCGATAATGTACTATTTAACCATAAATAAGGTTAGAAATGAATCTCTCAATAAAGCATTGTCTGCAAGGGTGCCAAAAAAAGGAAAGGGATTTCTTTTGCCAACTACAAGTTATAGGCGACACGTTCTTATTTGATCGACTGTATGATGTCATTTTCACGGCGAGGTAGATATGGTATGTTAAGCGCCCTTGTAGAAGAGGTAATTTTTCGTTAAAATTACTCCCGTCCATTCATTATACTGAAGGCTCATAAAATGGGAAATAACTTCATGCCAACGTGAGCATCTAATTACCTTTTATGTTTTTAACTTCCGTTTAATTAAGTTAATACTACTATAATATAAAATGACACTTACACTATGAAACACCGAATAAATCCATTACACAGCATGAAGTGACAACATAGTTCATATTTATGTACGGTTTCTTTGTTATTTTTCTCTAAAAATAACGCAGGTTTAAAGGTTTCGGCACAGTAAACCCAATACAGTAGCGAAACTCAGGGATAACCGTATAGGAAAATAAGGTCTCAGTTTTCAAGAGGTCACGTGGCAGTCCGTCTAGTTAAAAAGGAGACCAGCGGAAGATTTTTTAATAGAAATATTGTTACCGTGCAAAGTTATTTCATGCAAAATCATAGATATTTACATATGTTCAAAAATTTTTGATTTATTAAAATGTCAAGTCAATACAGTATGAGTAAATTTCCAACTCTGATCCTATATTAACGTCTGGATGATTGTTGATGTTCTGTGCGGAACACTTATAAGATTGAATGAAAATTATCACGAGTACATCTGATATCTGAAAAAAAAAAAAATCAAGGTCACCAGTTTTCAGTAAAGATCGGAAAAAAACTTTTTTGAACACTCATTTGGGATGTGTTTTGTGAAGTCACTAATCATTGTATACTTCCGAAACAAAATTTTTTATTTTAAAAGCAACATACGGAACACTAATTGCGCAATTCCAACTTGAACTTGACCGACTATTCAAATCTTTTCTAAACATTTTCTGAGAAAAATGTGAGGCATATATTTTATAATTTTTGCACAAATTTTCAATTGAACAATTGACGCGTTTGGCTGCAGCAAGACAAATCTTTACCCTATAACCAAAAAATGTCATAAGAGAAATAGCTTTCTTAGAATTATTCAATTTATCCTCGTACGATTTCTTACGCAATTGATATTCTTTAATTAAGTCACTTACCTTTCAACATCTTTAGGGAAGAAGAAGAAGAAACTCACTCCCGGCGTACTTTGTAAATTATTTTTACAATCGTCAACAGCACAACAATAACATCTTTTCCCCATGATTATATAAATTGTTTGTCAACCTTTTCGATCCTCTTCTCTCTCTTCCTCCTGTTTTTAAATTCATATAAACTGCAGTCACATCAAGAAACAATCGACAATACATTTCAAAAGATACATTCCGAAATCAATGTAGTCAATAAGCGGCCATTTTGAAAGTGGGACCCGTCGACGTACGCGCCGTCAAAATCTCGTCACTAAACTTGGAGCTCACTTTCGCTACATTAGGTTTACTGTGGTTTCGGTTGTCGAGATAAAAATAAGGATTTTAACTAACTAGAATGGAATTTGCAAAGTCCGGTTAATGGGATATCCTAATCACAAGGAACAAAAATCTCCTTTAGTGTCATTTCAAAAAATCTGTACTCAGACTAAAGAAATATGAATGTCTGGAACCTACACTTCCATTTACTCCCATCATGCCAATTTAAGTGGTGGTTTAAATACCACGATAATAGATGGTGTCACGTTCTTAACCAATTAAAGTGCATAATTTAAGTCACTCTTAACGATTTATGATTCGCGACGTGTGAAATTAATTTATCGGTCAAATTGTAATTAAAATTACGTTTTAACCGAAACTAAATATCTTCACTTATAAGCAGATTATAGATTACGGCTCTTAAGAGTATTCAGGTTCTACATAATAGATGGCGTTACATAGGATGTAGGTACAGCTTTTAAGCAGTTTGAGAATCTAGATATATTTAAATCTGTACTAAACCGTTTTTTATGCGGCATTATGCCGAGTAAAATGACCGAGTTATGTGATATTGTCAGTTTTCGGGCCTTACAGTGCAAATATCCTCTTTATTTGACGAAATTTTCTTCCCCTGGGTCAATTTTCGCGGTTAGAAAACAAAAAAGTCTATTTCGAAGCTCAGCTGGTGCACTTTTGCCATTGCATCGACTGATGTGTCAGTAGGCGCATTGCCTTGGCGGAGCAGCACATTTTTGCGCGTTAATCTTGGTTACCTCTGCTTGAACTCAGGATGTAAACGATTCAATAACGTTAAGTAATAAGAGCTAGTCACTGTTTTCCCCTTTTTTAAATAGTCAATGAGCCCAAAAACAGTTGCCATCACTATTCCCGCCAATAAAACTGTTTTCGCTCAATCCTCCGATCTTCCATAATGATACCATGAGTTTTATCCAACATTTCTGCAGAAGAAACCTTAATCTGGCGTCCTGAACATGCAACATCTGCAGTGCTTGTAAGGCCACGTTTAAATTCATTTGTCCGATAATAAATTGTCTTGAGGGCTGGTGCAGAGGCTCCACGAACTTCCTTCGGCTCAGTTTCTATCTGGGGCGCAGTCTACTTTTTTAAATAAATATGTTTTATTACTGCACGATATTCGGCTTTATCTATTTCTTCGAAACGTGTAACACCGATTTCTTACGATAGCGGCCAACAAACAACTGCACGTTGCATCTATTTGAAACTTTGAATACAACCGTTACAAGAATGACGCTTACCAACACTCACGCTGCTTAACAAAATTTCCCACCATTTTTTAGGAAAAATAGCAGGCATATCAATCCACTCTCGTACATTTATATCATTAAGATGCCAAAGATGACATTTTATTACCATAATCGTAACCAATCCGGTCCAATTCCATTACTCGTTTGAAACTTAAAACGTCCCTTATTTACTATTATCATGTCGTGTTTAGAAAAGAAAAGAAGAAAATCGTGAGAAATGCGCAAATCCACCGATAATAAACACAGCTCCTTGTCATGATCGAAACTGTATTATGGCATTAGCAATATATTATTAGCTACTAGCCGTGCCCGCTGCTCCGCTCGCGTAGACTTGATTATCGTTATCGTCACTGATTATTCCTTATGTTACCTAACGTAATAAAATATATCCTATAACCTATTTATGAAGTAAAAAAAAAACACGTAAATTGGATAAGTGGTGTTCGAGTGATAAGCGCACTAACGGACAGACAGAGAGACGTTACGTTTTTTGTTCTTCTCACATTTGGTCAATGTGGTTCCATGTTTGGCTGACGGGCCTAAGCTAAGTCAGCACAAACGTTATTACCATTGTGTATTTAGGCATGACCTGAAAATGTTACATGTTTTTAAAATCACTGACTTCTGAATATTTCCGTGTATGTTTGTATTGAGTCCTAACTGTACTAAGTGTGGTGTGAATGTTATTGGTGTAAGGCCTGTGGCTAATGAGGGGGACAATGATGACTTTTTCTTGTTTCCATAGCCTTTTTAGTTCTGTTGCAAGGTCTGTGTATTTGGAGATTTTTTCTTTGTATTTCGTTTGGATGTTTGTGTCGTTGGGGACAGCTGTCAATTAGATAGGTGACCTTTCCTTTTTTCACTGAAAAGTAATATCGGATCTATTGGCGGAGACTGTTTTATCTGTATGGATACTGATATCCCGGTAGAGCTTGTAATCTTTATTTTCAAGTATGGATGTTGGTGTGTATTTGTAGTAGCGATCTGTATTTTCTATGAGTCTGTATGTTGTGGCTAGTGCTTGATGAACTACTTTTGCGACTGAGTCATGTCTGGCTATGTATTCCGTTCCGGCTAATATTTTACATCCGCTTGTTATGTGTTCGATCGTTTCTTTCTGCTGGTGGCATTTCCTGCATCTGTCTTCTGTAATAGTTGGGTCTTTGGTGATATGCTTTTGGTAGTTTCTGGTTAATATAACTTTATCCTAGATGGCAAGTAAGAAGCCTTCTGTTTCAGGGAATAGCTGCCCATCCTGTAACCAGGTGTATGATTGTTTTTTATTTACGTGGTCTTGTTCTATGTGGTATTCGTGTTTTCCGTGGAGTGTTTTTTTCTGATCACGTTTTCATCTTTTCCTGTTGTAATTGGATGTGACTGTGTATGTCTGCTGGGTGGTCTGCCCCCGATAAGTCGAGAGGTGTGTAGTTTTTGTCTGCTTTCACTGTTACTGTGTGGGGTTTGCTTGTATTTGTTCTGTATGTAGTGATCTGATGTCTATGATTCATCTTCCTCCTGCCTTCTTTTCGATGGTAAGTCTTTCTTTGCATGCATTGGGGTATAATTTCCTGTATTTGGTAATTGAGAACATATAAGGATGTGAATGTTTTCTATGTCTGTGTGTGTCCATTTGATAATATCAAATGAATATGTGAGTATAGGTATAGCGAACGTGTTGATGGCTTTAGTGAGATTCTTGGAGTTGAGTTTTGTTTATAAAAGTTTCTTGAGTCTGTTTTTGAATTCGGTTCTGATCTCTGTTTTGATGTGAGTGTGGTTGAGTTTGGTGCTTTGTTGGAAGCCTAGATATTTGTATGTTTCTTTGTCGAGTGTTTCGTTGTTCATGGTGGCCTTTCCATTAGCCTTTGTTGATGTGGAGCACTATACATTTACTTATACCAAATTCTATATTGATATCTAAGGTGAATGTTTCCGTGATTTTAGGGAGTTCTTTCAGCTATGTTTTTGTGGCAGCGTAGTGGCATATAGATTATTGTTATTACTATTATTAAATAACCTGGCTAAAGAACATATGTATGAATTAAAAAAGAAACACAGAAATCGGATAAGTGGTTCTCGAGTGATAAGCGCACTAACAGACAGACAGACAAAGAGACGTGGCATTTTATATATATTATATTCTTTGCTACAAAATATTGTTCCATATTTAACGGTTTAGGCAGCGTATTGCAAGAGAGTGCGTTAGCGGTAAACTTTTTTCCGACTTGATTCACTATTACCGCCACTGCTTATTCTTTATATTACCTAATAGATCAAGAGCCAGCAACGTATTTCAAGTTGTCCTTTCAACAGTCGTGAAAATTTAGGTACTAAATCTTATATACCTGCTGAACAATAAAAGTCGATTCTGGCCGCCCTCTGGGGCCGGGGTATACTACACCAAAAATGACTAAGGGGGTGAGAAATAAGATTCAATTTATTTAAAGTAAAAGTAATGAAATTCCAGGAGGTTACTTTTGATAGTATATTTTAGTGTTCCGTACGGAACACTTATAAGATGACTTCGGTGTCTGTCTGTCCGTCTATCTGTCCGTCTGTCACACCCGATTTTCTCTGAAACTATTTGTCATAGAAAGTTGAAATTTGGTAATAATATAGGAATTGATGGCCTCATCAGAGCCATGTAGTTTTGAAAGTTAAATTTTGACTTAAGAGGTTAGTTTTGGGGGGTGAAATCGGAAGTGAAAAAAAAAATTTTTTACTAGGTAATCAAGTGTTGTGTCAAATGAAAGCTAGTGAAAACACGAGTAATATATATATATATATATATATATATATATATATATATATATATATATATATAAATATATATATATATATATATATATATATATATATATATATATGTATATATATACATATATATATATATATATATATATATATATATATATATATATATATATATGTATATATTTTTAACCGCCTTAATCATTTGAATTCTAGATTAAATCGATTTGAGGTATTAATATGTCATCATCTGTAAAAATGATTGATATTAATTATTATCTCTCTCTCTCTCTCTCTCTCTCTCTCTCTCTCTCTATATATATATATATATATATATATATATATATATATATATATATATATATATATATATATATATATATATATATATATATATATATATATATATATATATATATATATATATATATATGTATATATATATATATATAATATATATATAAATATATATATATATATATATATATATATATATATATATATATATATATATATATATATATATATATATATATATATACTCAAAATTGTTGGCATTTTCGAATGTACATTCCTCCAAATACTTGCAGTATATTTGGTTTCCCACTTCTCTTTCATACCTTTTCAATGAGATGACAAAAGAATGAAGAACTACGTCATAGGTACAGACTAATAAGCAATGGATTATGAACTGTAGTCCCCAAAATTTAAAAATATTTAAAGTGGCACGTTCTACAGGATCTCGATATTTTTCACAGTGGCCTTCAAAACGACTCAGAGAATAATACCTGTGTCACACTTACAGACGAATCTGCTTAAATGTGACTTCTCTCCAAATTAACAAAGGGCCATTGCATCTACATAATTTGAGATTTACCTTCAATGAGATCCATAGATCTCCAATATGTTTTCTCTCTAACCCTCAGGCCGCTATATAACTGTCTCGCTCGCACTAACATGGGAACGTTTTTCGCTGTGGCAGACAATTAGTGATGGAATTTTGTTCTGGCTTTTTATATTACCTATCCTACATATATTTTATTTATTTTGTTAAAATTTCAAGACCTTTAAAATAACAAAAATGGTATTTTTTTAAATAAACATTTACAGCTTTCTCTCAGTATTTAGGAGGGGGTAAATATTGCTGCAGGGAAGTCCCTAAAGCGCTCCAGGAGCGGCAAGTGCGGAAAAAAAAAAAGCGATTCACGTTGTTCTTGAATAATAATTTTAATAAATAAAAAATACTGTCGAAAGAAACGTCCTGAAATTTCATGATTTTTACTTTAAATAGATTGAATCTTATTTCTCCCCTCTTAGTAATTTTGGGGTAGTATACCCCGGCTGCAGGGGGCTGCCAGAATCGACTTTTATTGTTCAGCAGGTAAATAAGATTTAGTACCTAAATTTTGACTGTTGAAATGACAACTTAAAATACGTTGCTGGCTCTTCCTTTATAACGTAATAAAAAATATACTATAACTTGGCCAGAGAATATATGTATGAATTTAAAAAAATACGTAAGTCGGATAAGTGGTTCTCGAATGATAAGCGCACTAACGGACAGACAGAGAGGCATTGCATTTTTTAAATATTATAGATAAGTGTGTGGTATTAGTTCAGTGTTAGATTCTTCCTAGGAAATAAAATACCATTCTAAACCACTCTGGAGGTCGGCTCTTAAACTAATTATTGTTTTCATTACTAAATCAAACAATACTTTCTAGATTAGTAACATAATTGAATGCATAATTAAAAAAAAAAACTTTAAACAACATTTTAAAAATACAACAATCACTCCAAGGTTTTATTTCTACTTACAACTAAACGCTATTAAGGCTCTCTCAGACCGCGAATCTTGACAATATCTTTCTTATTCGATTGACATTCATATAAATGTTGTAAAATCACTGTTGTCGGGTTGTCAAACATTTTGAGCAGATTGGTTTGACAAGAGTGTACGATGAATAATGATTGGCGGTGTGCAGATTACACATGTTTGTTATTTTTTAAATTATGACGGGGACTTATTAAAATTGACTTAGAATGCTTTGAAACTGTCATAAATTCGTCTGTATACACTCCCCAAGAACTGTTTAATTCTTTACAAAGCTCAAATTCGACCAACTATGGAATACTGCTCCCATGTTTTGGGCTCCGCTCCCAAACATACACTGCATTTGTTGAATTCTGTTCAGAGAAGGGCTGTTCGTCTGATTGGAGACCCGGAACTGACCGGCGGCCTTGATTCGCTGGAACATCGAAGAAGGGTTGGCGACTTGAGTCTGTTCTACAAGTATTTTCATGGAAAGTGTTCGGAGGATGTAACCCGCTTAATTCCTCCCAAAGCGGTGCATGTTAGAAATACACGTCGCGCTGGTGCTTCACATCCGTATGAGGTTCAGCTTGTTATTCCTCGTACAACGCTTTACAAGCAGTCGTTTATATGAAGAACATCATCCCTTTGGAATAATTTGCCCAGCGCTGTGTTTCCCACCGAGAACAATTTACAGCGATTCAAGAAAAACGTGAATCGCTTTTCACACACATGCCGCTCCTGGAGCGCTTTAGGGACTCCCTGCAGCACGTGTGCTAGACCCATAAAAAAAAATTATTACTAACAGCCTTTCAAACACTGCAAGCAGCTTATCCTTATCATTATAATGGCAACGTGAAGCAGACAGTAATGTCATTGAAAGCAGTGTGACTAACCCATCGGTATTCTGTGTATCATTTTATATTTATATAGTACTGTATTGATATTCTATTTTCACTGTGACCTGCGTACATTGGAGGTTTATTAATATTTTTATTTTTATTAGTATTGCCAAATTATTTACTGGGACTAAGTATTAATTTACAATTTACACAGTACGCGGGTTGTATGATAAGTACCTGGTTGTATGATAAGTACATTTTTATGTGTAAAATTTATTTTATTTTTCAACATTCCTTTTAGCTCGATACATTTAGTCCAACGTTTTTCTATCTTTTGTATCTCATCTAAAAAATACGACTAAATCTGGCGAATATGGTGATGCAGAAGCAGTTCGTATCCTAACTTATGGAATTTTGCAGTGGCGATGACACAAGTGTGCATGCGTGCATTGTCTTGATGAAAGAGAATTTTTTTCTTCGCCAAGTGCGGACGTTTTTCTTTCACTGCATGGTCAAAACGATCCAGTAAGTTGACATAATATTCCTCATTAAACGTTTTGCCCGTTTCAAGATAATCGACGTGAATTATGCCACGTGTATCCCAAAACACTGTGGCCATGACTTTGTTGGCCGATAAAGTCGCCTTGGCGTTCTTTAGCATCAGTTCGCCACGAAAAACCCATTGTTTGGAATGTTCTTTGGTCTCTGGTGCGCTGTGATAAATCCATGTTTCGTTAACAGTTATGAATCGACGCCAAAAATCATTCTGATTGCACTTTAACATCGCCAAACATTCTTTTGACGTTCTCACGTGCGTGTTTATTGTCAATTGTGAGCAATCGCGGCACCCACCTTACGGAAAGTTTCCTCATATCCCAATGAGTTGTTAAAATGTTCTACTCCCGTTCAGTTAAGATGCAGACACATAGTCTTAGCAACCTCACGCACTTTCACTCTCCGATCATTTTTCACTATATCTTGGATTTGTTCAAGATTTAATCACATTTTTCAATATATGGTGACCTCATATGGACGACTTGGACGTTCTTCACCAAAAATGCTTATACGGCTGTCCAATATTTTATGGTCGATAACAAGCTGCAGAGTCCCCATAAACTTCGTTGAGTTCCACTTGCATCTCATCATTCGTTTTCTTTTTCAAAAACAAATATTTTTATCACCGCTCGATATTCAATTTTTTCCATTGTTTTAAAATCTCAAAAGTTGTTCTATCTAAATGGCTGCCACTCACAAACTAAATCACGTAGCGAAAATTTGACAGGATTCTTGTGAAAGGTTATGTTTACGAAAAATATAATTTTTAAAATAGCAGTAGCGTCATCTCTGGTGGATGCCAGGTACTTATCAGTCAACCTTGTCAATGTTTAAAAATGAACTTCCGTCAAAAATTACTTGTTTTCTTTTAACCTACGATACGTAATTTAGTAATTTGTAGTTTCTCAAGAGGTTATTAGTTTTTAATATAAATTGAAAGATTTTGTATTGGATTAAATTATCAGAAAGACATAGCGGGTTAGGCCCATAAATTTTTGAATATTTTACCATTATAATGCTAGAGACTAAATTCGTAGATTGACTCATTTATTGGACGATGTTAATTTTGACGAACAGAGGAAGTAGAACATTTAATTTATCGGGAAATTTGGACATGGCAATAGGGAATCGTACTTAGTGCTGGGATCACCCAAGTATTTAATTACTGAAGTGACTCGATTGAGTATTGGATTAAGTATTTGGATTATAGATTCAAGTGATATCGCACTCCCAATACTTGTTAACAAACAATTTTACCGACGTAATCAAAATCATAAAAAAAACCGCACGCTAACAACTTTCTAGTCATTGCTACTTAAAATACTTATATATTTATATATAAAATATATATAATATTATTCATCAATATAGGCTCCTTCCAGACTGATATAAGTCTTTTGGTTTTACTAACATTTTTATACTTCAAAATTCGACCTCAGTTGTGGCGATGATGTCTTTTCGAAGCCGAAATCAATTTCCAACGCTAGGCGAATATTTAATAGTCGCTGGGGGATTTGTCCAAATCTGGAGAATCGGTGGATGAGGAAGCAATTCGAACTTTCAATTTATGCAATTCTTGCCATCGAGTAATCATTGACTTCGGGCGGCTTTCACCGCCCCTATCCACTCAGCTGACTACCGATTTGATTCTGGTGTGTAGTGTGGATCCATGTTTCATCCATTTTCACATATCTCATGAAAAAATCCTTTTTATTGCGCTTAAACAGGTGCAAACAGCGCTCAGAATAATCAACACATTGTTCTTTTTGGTCCACTCTGAGCAAACGCGGTATCCTTTTAGAACAGAGATTTTCTCATGCCCAAATTTTTATGCAAAATATGACCAACACGTTCTTTTGATATCTTCAGGGTGTCAGCTGTCTCACGCAATTTCACTTTACGGTCATTCAAAACAATTTTGTAGATTTTTTTTTTGATATTTTCCGGTGTAACCACCTCATTTGGACGTCCAGAGCGTTCAGCAATATTTGTATCTGTACGACCGCGTTTACGTTCAGCATACCAGTAAATGATGAGTGATTTTGCAGGGGCAGAGTCCCCGTAACACTTATCAAGCCATCGCTTTGCTTGAACGGTATTTTCTCCCATCAAAAACAGTTTTTAATCAACACACAAAATTCGATTTTTTCCATTATTTTGAAAATATCAAAAGTAGCGTCATGAAATTTTGACACGTATCGTTTGAAGATTGGTACTTCCTAAAAATCATATGGATTTTTGAAGTAGGGCGACATCAGTGTCAGATCAAAAACTTTTCAGCCTACCTGTTGTAGTTTCATGTCCTTTAACCGTTTTCACTCCATTAATTTGATTGAGTTGAAAATAGATAACATTTCAAAAAGTCTTGCCAAATGAATAAATACCTAGGTAACTGGAATATTACTTTCCTTGTCCACTTTCTGTCCGACTTTCCTTTATTATCCAGCTTTTTGAAATGCTTTTTAACAATAAAAATAGGGTTAAGTCAAATTTTATGTAAGCTAAGTTTTGTTACTCAAGAATAACATCTGAAGAGACCTTTAATATTGTGTAATGTTATAAAAGAACAAGTTCTATAATGTAGGTTACAGTTGGTGATTTTACTGAGAATTCACAAATTTATTTACTTAAAATTAAAGTAAACACTCAACTAGAGTAAATTTGCAAATAAGACAATGTCATTACATCATGCACTTTTTATGGAAATATCATTTAACCAAGTGATGAAACTATTCTCGTAAATAATAGGAGTAAGTTTGTACTAACGATTTAAAATTTTAACAATTTTAGGATGGCTAATTGTACTAGCTCTCTTAGAAGGTGCCTGATTGACATTATCAATTCTTTTTTTAAAATTCTTAATCGGATATTTGTATTTGGGTGTTAGGTGCTGTAGGACGGATGAAAAATTTCTTTAAATCCAGTTTGGATTCTGTCTTAAGCTGATAGTAACAAGTAGAATTTAACGCTACATAGCAGCATTTTTTTCGAAAAAAATTGACGTTACTGAATCCTCCATTCCTCTAGCATCGTCACTCAATTTGCTGAGCGTTAATAGAGCACCAAGTATGTCTTAGCTTGAACATTTTGCGCGCATAGCAAAGAAAGCGTCTCAAAAGCTGGGAACTAGAAAGCTTTACACTCCACAACTGTTAATTCTGTTCAAAGCTCAAATTCGACCAACGATGGAATACTGCTCCCAAACATACATTGCCTTTGTTGGATTCTATTCAGAAGAGAGTTTTTTCGCCTACCTGGAGACCCAGACCTCCCCAGCAACCTTGATTCTCTGGAACATAACAACGGTTGATAAATTTAGTCTATTCTACAAGTATTTTCATGGAAAATATTCCAAAAGCGGTGCATGCAAGGAATACCCGTCGCTTTAATACTCCCCTCCCCGTCCGTACGAAGTTCAGCTTGTTACTCCTCGTACAACCCTTTTCGAGCAGTCTTTTATATGAAGAACCTTATCGCTTTGGGATGATTTATCTAGAACTATGTTTCCCATCGAGTACAATATACAGCGATTCCATACCAACGTAAATCGATTTTCCGCACACGCGTCGCTCCTGTAATGCTTTAGGGATTTCCCTGCAGCACGTGTGCTGTATCCATCAAAAAAGAACTTTTGCTAATTAATTCGGACGGACGGGACGGAATCATTCCACAGTAATTTCTCCTAAATCTTCTGGGATACAAAACCCAAAAAAGTCGAACAGACCCAGATGTTAACTTCCCGGTGAGTGGCTTACAACACAACAGTTCTTTAAAAAAATTGAATATCAAATTTTGGACTGTCGTATAAGATGTTCGAATTAGCTAGCTTCAGCTTGGCAATAACGACTAAGCGGAGTTAATCTCCATCGATTGCGATTAGTAACTGAATGGGGGTTCGGCTTCTTATGTATAAATAGTAATAGAAATACAATAACAACCGTGATAAACGCTAGATTGTTTCAAATGTGTGATTAGTACAAATGTATGTTTTCACACCTAAACAAGATGTCCACGGATATTATTACACCCCCGCTATTAACTCCATGAAGAAAAGGCTAATTTTTGTTAAGACGCGGGGATGACCAATAGGAAAACCTACTTTTAGTCAGATTTAAATGGTATTTTGCTAAAATCGTTTCAGCCTGAAATCACCTACATTTATTACTTTCCGCCTTAAACTGGGTTTGGCTATGTGGTTAACCGATCCACCTTGTTTTAACCTTAAATTATGGGAAATAACGCAAAAATTTTAAATTGGACACCTGATTTTTCACTTTAGTGTTATGATTATAAAGCTTTATCTTATAATCTGCAAACGGTAAGGCAGTAATAATCTACTGCCCATTAGATATCACAAAATGCAAACGTAAACGGATTAAAAAAATACATGATCGTGAAAATCAGTGACCTGGAATAAGATAGCAAATCTAATATAGCTCGAGCTATCAGTAAAATGCACAGGTATCTCGGAAACTGAAAATTTACTTTAAAACTTAACTTTTTATTAGAATGATTTGAAATTTAAAAGAAAATTGTTATATTTTCAACCATCGCGTTGCAGCGTTACCATTACCTAAAGTTGAACCGCATACAGATGTATTAGCGCGATGTGTATTACTACTATGCACCGTTCTGAGAGGAATCAGATAGGTTACATTTTCGATGAAGCAAGTTCAGGTGACCAAACCTTTCTTCATGTTTTAAAGAATCAAGATTCGGGTGAGTTCTGAGCCCTCAATCAAGCTAGTGAATATAATTTAGCCAATGCAATATATATATATATTATATATATATATATATATATATATATATATATATATATATATATATATATATATATATATATCTTCACTATATAGAAGGGTCTACTAGCTAAACAAAGGAATAACCAAAACATCGAGAAAGCAACAGCCAGCACAGTGCGAAGCCGGAACCCGTTAATTACCGCCTGATACGCACTTAGCCGGCAAACATTGATGCTCGAACGAACACTCCCGATCCCCCCACCTACAATCTGCGTAGGGGCCGACCTATAAAAGAGGGCGACTGCACTTCGGTTTCTCAGTTAGCTTCGAAGGGCAGCAGCAACAAGATCATAGTATCGAGTAGCAGGAGCAGCAAGAGCACTTAAAAATGCCAAATGAGATGTTGGCGAAACGTCGTGCAAATTTATTGTTAGACGAACGGAGTGAAATCCGGAATTTGAATGTATTAGATTCCACCATCCGTGAAAACCTCTATTGTAATATATATATATATTTTATATATATATATATATATATATATATATATATATATATATATATATATATATATATATATATATTATAATAATATATATTATGTGTGTGTTGTATATTGGGATTTCTTTGAATATTCGATTCTGGAACTCCAATTTTTGCTTACTTTTCCGCATAAATCAGAACTTATTTCGCAAATGACACCAATAATGTTGGTTTTAAAAGTAAATTAGTGATTCAATATAATCCCTGAGAAAAAAAGTCCAATATAGTTATATGGCGTAATATTGGTTCACATCGGCATTTTTTGAGGTTACACGGTCACTGAACTTTACTCTTAATAAATTGGTGGTGGCACCAGGTATATGGCATGTTGCACCATCTTATTGAAACCACGTGCCATTCAGATCAAAATTATCTATTTCATTCCAAGTTATCTGTAGCGTTCCCCATTGATAGTAACGGCATTGCCATTTTCATTTTCAAAAAAGTCCGGCCAATTACACCTCCAACTGTTAATTTTTATGGATGTAAATGTGTTTCAAAAACACCGTGTAGATTTTCATCACTCCAAATGCGGCAATTTTACTTATTTACGAGGCCATTTAACCAAAAACAAGCTTCATCGCTGAAGATGATTTTTTCATGCAATAATGGGTCTATTTCAGGTTGCTCTCTAAAGCCGTTTAAGTCCCTGGATCAACTCAAATGCAATAGTGAGAATATTTCATGTAGTGCCATAAGAAAGTTCTTGAGAACGATGTGTAATTGATTTTCGATGTTTAATTTTTTAGCAATACGACGTTTTTGACAGGTGTATTTTTAACATCACAAGCACTTTTTGACTCGAATTTTTGAATCACCTTGTAGGTCGATTATACAGCAAACGTCGAATAGTATTGTTTTGCAATAAATTTTAACAATTTTATAGCAATACGTTTAACAATATCGAAAAACAAATTTTTCGACAGGTTGTCGTTTTAAAAATTTTACTAATAACATCACAAGCACTGTCATTTGACTCGAATTTTTGAACTGAATTACGAATAGTAACCTCTGTAGGTCGATTATATTGACCATAAATTTTTTTCATAATGCGCGAAACGTAACCCGAATAGTATTATTTTGTAATAAATTTTAACAATTTCTATACGCTGTGCAACTGTTTATATTTCCAGGACGATCTTCTCAACAATATCGAAATACAAATGTCAATGGGTATCGGAAAAAAAACATGGCCGCTATGTCGTTTTAAAAATATTAGTACTAGTTTGATAACCCCTTACATGCCATCGAGAACAGTGTTCGATCATTGTACCGTCAATAGGATACGTGACACTTCTCTCTTATACAGGGATGTGTAGTTCTACAGTAAATCGAATTGTATTTTACTCTAAAAATTATTTTGAAATAAAAATTTTAAATTAAACGTCGGATTTTTGCATCTGTCAGATAGTATTACCAAGGTGTTATCTTATAATCGGAGAATAGCGAGGAGATAATAAACTACACCTGTGATCAAATCCGACTACAAAAAATACGTGATCTTGAAAATTAATGACCTGGGACAAGATAGAAAATCTGACATAACTTCAACTATCAACAATACGAACGGATATCTCGGAAACAGAAAGAGTTCCCGTGTATTTACTTTAAAACTCAACTTTATACCGAGATGATCTGAAATCTTGTATTATTACTTTCCTTGTCGTGATGTTATCTATTTCGAACTGGCTGAAAATCGTGACTTTAGAGAAATGTAGCATCAAAACTCATAATTTCTTGATGGAAACATTAAATTAAAGGAGACAGATAAAATGTTATAAATAGCGACTTTTCGTGTTCGTTCTCTGAGATGAGAACTAGACTAACGCGAAAACTTCTATTTTTTTTAGGCTTGTAGTTATAATTCACGTTGATTTATTTTGTTTCAATTTATAGGAATATTGAAATATGTTATATTTTACTTGTTTGTATAGGGTGTCTTGTAGATTAGGAATCGTATCGTATTTAAGTTATTGTACAAGTATTGAAAAAATAGGTATTTTAGAATGCACAATGTATCAAAATGTATTTATAATGATCTTATGGTATTAGGGTCAAGTCAAGTTAAGGAAGAACTCGTCATGTATTGTTCATTAAAAAATGTATTTATTTAAAAGTTTTTGACATTATTCAAGAGTAGAGGATTGCCATTAAAATGCTAATGATGCAGTAGTTCGTACAGTTCTCATAAGCATCGATGATTACCTGGGCACTTCGGGGCATTCTTTCGACGAGTTTTTCCGCGTATTCTTGGAGCAAAAATTTCCGAATTGCACGAATTTGTTGTAACAGATGCTTAACTATGTACACCTTTTTACTACGAAACTTCTGCTTGATGTATGACCACATTTCTCGATTGGGTTTGCATCGGGCGACTAGGATGGCCAATCCAGTGTGACGATACCGGATTCCCCTTTCTACTGGCTACATGTGTTACTGCGATATTTGAGATCGTTATCCTCTTGAAGAATCCACTCCTTACGGCCAACCACCGTTTGGCAGTAGATACTAATGTCTTTTTGTAAATCTGGAGCGTGTTCAAGTTGCAGGTAAAGATGAAAAGTCACCCAAAACCTTTTTCCGAAAGATATGCCTAAACATGGGTCTTTACAGGGTGTTTTACGGTGCGCTGAACTAATCTGTTCGTGAAAATTGACCATACTGTTGGGTCGAAAACATAACCCCAAAATGAAGCTTCATCTGAAAAAATTACAGTGCGCCAGTCTTGATCTATGTTTTCCTCTGCCCACGCGAGTCGTTCCTCTCTGTGTTTTTCGCTCAGCAATCATACGATATATCCAAACGTTCGGGTAGATCATCAACATTTTTTAACTTAGAGTATCATTTCACCCACTTGCTAATGAATGCCCTCATACGTAGCAGCCTCTGTAAGCGTCATTTTCGAACCGTTTTAATGATTATACAGGAACACAGCCTCGAAGCGCGAGCGTATGCAACGCTCATGTTCGATAATGTACTATTTAACCATAAATAAGGTTGGAAGTAAATCTCTTTTCTCAAAGCATTGTTTGCGAGGGTACCAACAATAACCTCAAGAAAAGGAACTTCTTTTACCAACTACAAGTTATAGGTGATACTTGACCGAATGTACCTTATAACCTTGCGATTGCTCTTTAGAAGGGATATTATTTTAGATGGCGCATTGGTATAACAATTAAAAAAAAAAACGAAAAAATCGTAATTCTTAGAAGTTACCAAAGTGTTGTGTTCTTCGCATTTGCTGAACCATCCCAGAACGCGTTTCGCCGTATCACTTTGGTAACTTCTAAGAATTACGATTTTTTCGTTTATTTTTAATTGTTATGCCAATGCGCCATCTATGCCTTCGAGCAGTAAGCTTGAGAAAGGTGCGCTTCTGCAAATAAATTGCCAGCCGTGTTGGCAGCTCTGCTTGAATGACTTAGTAAGTCGCCGGTAGAGTGCAGTAAAAGCATCTATTTGTTATAGTTTTCCGTTAGTTACTTGGATAAAGGACTAAAAGTGTGTTCTCGTATTTGCTGAACCTAGCCCAGCTGATGAGTCGTGATACGGCGAAACGCGTCCTGGGATGATTCAGCAAATGCGAAGAACACGGCACTTTGGTAACTTCTAAGAATTACGATTTTTTCGTTTATTTTTGTTATACCAATGCGCCATCTATGCCTTCGAGCAGTAAGCTTGAGAAAGGTGCGCTTCTGCAAATAAATTGCCAGCCGTGTTGGCAGCTCTGCTTGAATGACTTAGTAAGTTGCCGGTAGAGTGCAGTAAAAGCATCTATTTGTTATAGTTTTTCCGATATTATTTTAAATAAAAATGCTTGAAACGGCTTTTTCATATTTCCATTCTTAATGATTCTCTACTCCTCTGGGATTCAATAGAACATTACCATTAAAAGTTAATGGAATTTTATTGTATCACTCTTTCATCAACACAAGCAGACCAACAGGAGCAAAATTAGACACTTTATGGTTCTCACTGGAAACTAAAATCTCCTTTGGCACGATGAACCTGCTGTTAGAGAGAGGAGATAATCTAAGTGAATTAGGACAGCGGGGCGTTTCCCAAAATAGTTCTGTTTAAAATCGATCAGAAATATCACCAGCTATTCAGACCATTGTCGAACATAAGCCTCCCCTAAGTACGTCCATCTTCTTCGGTTTTGGATCTTGTTTATCCAGTTATATCCCACTAGTCTTTTGACGTCGTCCACCGATCGGGTTTGCGGACATCCTCTATTTTTTTCTCATTCCAGGGCCTCCGGTTGATTACTTTATAGGTCCTTCGATTATCAGAGAGAATTTCTTCATTCGTCAGCCTATCCCTCAATCAACATTTTCCTTTCCATCAATCGTTTAGCTACTTGTAGGCGATTTATAATTTCTTGATTCAAAGCCCACGTTTCCTCTCCGTATGTTAATACTGGCAACATGCATTGATCAAATGTGTTCGCTTTTAGTGTATTTGGAACATTGGAAAGGAAGATGTTCCGCAAGTTACCAACGCCGACCAAGCCAAGGATATTCTCCTTAATAAATCAGCTTTCAAGTTTTCTTTAGATATCTGGGGGCACGACAGTGCCCCCGCCAAGTCGAGCAGAAAGCACAGCCGTACCATCCTTTTCTCGAAGCCACTCACGGCACTTTCGACCCCCCTGTAACTTCGTTGTGGATAAAGCTAGAAGTCTGAATTTTCAATGACCAAGAGGACATACTATACTAGCTATGTTCCTAAATTATCTACTATTTATACCGTATTATAATTTACGAACTATCGCCAGTCGAAATTCTTTAATTTTGTCACTGACACACTCACCGATCATCAAAATTCTAAGGTACTTCTAGCAGAGACACAAACTTTAAATTTTGAATTTAGTTAGTGTTTAGCCTATAAAGGAAGGAAAAACTGAAACATCCCGAAATTTCAGTCCCGTTTTCTTAATGGTAGAGTCACTTAAGCCAAAAAAGAGGGTCAACCTCGGAATGAGAGATAATAAGCTGTAAACTTGTATAATAAAATACTTTATTCTTAAGTGCACTGTTTAGACTTACTTAGCAATCGAAATAGTAGATTATTCTTATGTGATTATGTTGCCGTGCGATTGCCAAGTCATCATATTTATTATAGAAATAAAGATGTCTAATATTGATACGGTCACTATAAATGTTGGTAGGTAACTAAATAGATAACAATTTATGACAAAGTTGTTGAATATGTGCTTCCATAGATACTAACTAAAACAACTGACTTGGTTTTACATGAGGTCTCACAACTTTTTGTGGTGGAAGGACTTCGTTGCGAGACTTGGCATTTTTTTACATTTCATGTTTTTGATGAGATTACTATTTTTTATCCAAGATATACGTATGACTTCGTTCTTGTGATTTTCACATTTTCAATGTTCAGTACTGGTTCTTTATCACAGTCGTCATTTGTCATGAACATGGTTTTGGCTATTTTTATCTTCAGACCGATCTCTCTGGACTTATTGTTAAGTTTGTTCAGCATATCTTCTTTCTTTTTTGTTGATATAAGCACAATATCATCCGCGAATCGCACATGATTTTGTTGTTCTCCTATATTTATACCTTTACTTGTCCATGGAAGTTGTTTGAAAATATCTTCTAGCGCCAACGTAAACAGTTTCGGCTAGATGGTGACCCTTGATGTAACCCTCTCTTTATTTCTATCTTATTGGTGTTTTCTTTCAATACTATCTGAAATGTAGCATTTTTATATATATTTTGAATAATCTGCGAGTATTTGCTGTCAATTCTACAATTACTTAGACTATTTAATGTTGCCCAAATTTCAAGGGAGTCAAACGTTTTCTCGTAATCTACAAAGACCACCCAAATCTTACAATTATACTCGTTTGACTTTTCTGTTAAGGTTCTTAATACTTGAAGGTGATCCAGTGTACTAAAGCCTTTTCTAGATCCGGTTTTTTTTCTGGGTTGGTAGGCGTCCAATTTCTGTGTGAGTCTCGCAGTTATTATTTTCATAAATAGCTTGTACATTACGGATAGTAAGGCTGATTGATCTATTTATCTCCTTTTTTGAAGAGCAAGACCACCATAGCATTATCCCAGTCTCGAGGTACATCGCACATGTCGAGACACTTATACAGTATATCTAGCATTCGTAATATGGACTCTCCGCCCTGTTATATAAGAATAGAAAAAATAAAATATCGAGCTGAAAAAAAAAAAAATGCCCGTCTACTTGAATACACATGTTTAGCCGTTTTACTACATTTTCTTTCACCTTCCTTAGTATAAAGGGCGTTATTGTCCTGCATGCATCCCGTATCCTATTTTCCATATCTACTAGTGTTTTAGGCGGATTCACATAAACACGATCTTTAATGTAGCCCCACAAAAAGAAGTCTAAAGGTGTTAAGTCACATGATCGAGGGGGCCACTGAATGAATCCATCCCTACCGATCCATTTTTGTGGGAAACGATCGTTTAAAAATTCCCGAACTTCCCGGTGGTAATGAGCAGGAGCTCCGTCTTATTGAATCCACATTTGTTCCTTTTCAAGCTGGGGTAATTCGTTTTACAAAAAATTTAGATATCTAGGCCCGTTAAGCGGTTCGCGGAAAAAATATGGACCAATAATTCGAAAATTTAATATTCCACACCATTCATTAAGCCACCAATGGTTTTGGTTTTGAATTTCCCGGACCCAAAATGGATTAACTGTTGAATAATAATGCATGTTATGGCTGTTAACTGCTCCATTACTGCGAAAAGTAGCTTCATCAGAAAACATTATTTTGGATAAAAAATTTAGATCGGCCTCTATTGCTCCATTCATGGTGGTACAAAAATTTACTCATCGTTCAAAATCACGATCTTAAAGTTCTTGGTATAGTTCCATTTGAAAGGGATTATACTTGTATTTTCTGGTGGTGCCATTAGCCGTAGATTGGGATATGTCAGATAAGTTAGCTAGTTGACTGCTGCTGACCTGGGGATTATCTTCAACATGAAGTAAAATCTCCATTTCTTTTTCCTCATTGGTAGCATTCTGGTTTATTACTTTCCGTTTCGTATACTCAACGCTACCACTATGATCAAACCGTTCCCTTAAGTACTGAAAAGATTTTCTAAATGGTATACGTCTATTAGGGCACTTCGCTCCGTAAAGCCTTACTGCCAAAAGACAATTTTTTTCCGCCTCAGTATATAAATCATATCAATTAATTCATTTTTAGGAAAATCCATAACTATTACCTTTATACGTCACTTACTACAACAATTAGACTATTTTTACTTCCTTAATAGACATGTCAAAATTTGACAATGCCTAAATTTTTGTTTTGTCTTGGCAACTATGATGTTATATAGCGTGAGTGTATTAAAAACAAGGGTAAAAATTGGAAAATTCAAAATAAATCGAAAACTATTAGAAATAGGTATATAACATACTTAATAAAAGTTGGAGGGTTTTGTAAAGTCTATCAGAAAAAATAATAATATACAGGGTATGTCAGTTAAAAAATTTGAGATTTTTCAATTTAAAATAGTCGAAATGCAGAAATTTATTTTGAAAACCCTGTAGCATCTAACTCAAATTTCTTTACATATATCTTTTTTTTTTCATCTTTATAGAACACTCGTACCAATTATGAGTATTCCATCTTCAGAAACAATGGCGCTACTGGCAATTTTTTATAAAACTGAAAGCTAGTATTTTTTTTTAAACAAATTGAAATATTAGAAAAACTACTAGGTTTAGGTATATAACATTATTAATAAAAAAGTTATAAAATTTTACGCAGAATTTAAAAATAAATTAGAAAATAGGATGTTCCATTAAAAAAAACATCGGCCACACTTTTTTGAAGTACCCTGTATACTCAAAAATAATTTTAAACTGTGCAACTTAACATTCCCTAAAATTATTGTATCTAACATTTTTTTATCATTCCCGAAACAAATGAGATAATGGACTTTACTCTGTCGTTGAACTTACCCTGTACAATGTACAGTATTTTGCTAAAATGGTTTATCGGAAGCGTATACATGTAGCCAATGACAAACTTGTTTTTACTAATTATTTGCAATTGCACAATATTTAAGATCTATTCTTAACTTTTTCGGCCTGACTCCGTGGTGTAGTTCCAGTTTACTGTGCTCAGAGTCTTGGGTTAATCCCGGCAGGTCAGTGTACTTATTTATGTATATTTGTTTGTGGCTCGGCCACATACTGAGATAGTAGTCGTAAAAATGCAATGACGTCCGTGGCAGTTCTACTGAGTTGCTTAAAAAATTGCTGTGAAATACAATATGTTTTAGTACCTGGACAACTTGAAGCTTTTCGTAATGCCACAATTATGTTAAAACACTGAAACGTATGGTTATAATGTACTCTTTCTCTAGGATTTCATACCGAGGTCAAATATTCAGCACAGTCATAATATTGTCTTCGTCTTTCTCTTAAATCCTTTTACCCTGCCGGGTGTCGGATATTAATTTGTCTATGTATCTGCAATTGTAAGTTCCATCCTTTCTATCCAGTCCTTCCAACTTTTCTTGTCCATCAGCATTTTGTTCATATTTTCTATCGTTTTTCCCTTTGCTTTTTCCACAATATTGTCAAACATATTATATTTTGTTTGCATACTCGTGAATGTTATTTGTCAATATACTCAAAATAAAAAGGAAAAACCCGAGAATTTTTTTAATGAAAAGTAATCAATTTGTAGCTCGTGTCACGTATCTGTCACCAATGATATAAACAAAATAAAATACAGTGTCTTGGAGAATATTAAGTTTTCAGGCACGGGCTCAGTTCTTTGGTTTTAGTGGGATTTGAAATATATATTTGCAAAAAATTTTTGGGGGCATACAGATCAAGATATTACCGACAGCTATGAATGCAGTGAGTTACAATATCCACCCTATAGCCCTGATTTGGCGCCCTGTAATTTTTTTTCGTTGAAAATGTCATGTTATATTACCTGCGTTTTAAGACTCTTAGAATTAAAGAATCTGAAAATTATATTTTTTTCATTATTTTCAATTTTAACCTAAAAGAAATATGTATAGAAGGAAATGTCAGTGAATAGTTTTATAGCCCATTTTTTGCACCTTTCTTTTTATGAGTAATATCTCAAGATAAAGTGTCAATCCTTTAAAATATCGATTTATAGTGTTCGGTATTGGAAAAAATAGCACAGCTAAAGTGACAATGGGCGGGCCACATTGCGAGACAAGATCCGAATAGATGGGCGAATAAATTGTTAACATGGAGACCAAGGGAGACAAAGAGAAGTGTGGAAAGACCACAAAAGCGGTGGCGAGACGACATTCAGAGGATTGCAGGAACAAATTGGACATAAGTTCCAACAGATAGAAGGGCATGGAAGGGTTTGGAAGAGGCCTAGATTCAAGAGTGAATAAACACAGGGTGAGAAAGTAGAAGAAGGGAGTGTTCTTTTTAAGTTAACCTTTAGTGCGACAGAGTCAAATTCAGAATTTATGTAACAAACACATGTTTGCAAGTTTTTAAAGTAAAGTTACTTTGTTCTGAAAGTCCTTGCAATTTTAATTACTATACTTTATATTTTCTGCGAGACGATTCTGTAAAACTAGTTCTAGTGCCCGGAAGCATTTCATATTTCAAACGAAAACCAGGCACATGGCCAAAAGTTAACCGGTCTACTTCCGGTCTAGAAAAGTTCATCGTCCAAGAAAATATTATTTTAGCAACGATGTAATCATCTTCACGAATAACTATAAACTAAATTGTTTTGTCTGAACATTGGATATAATTAATTTGATAGTAATTTTATTGTTAAAGAAAACAAGAGGGAGCTGCTCATAGTTTTGCACGATTTTGTTCTGCTATTCCAACGAACAAGTTAATGTTACAGTCTTAGCTTTACAGTTAAGGGGGCCAATACATTTAGACAGGTGAATATAAGTCAGTTGTTTTTTTGATATTTTTAATGTGAAAGTTTTATGTAACATTAATGGAATTGAAGGTATGATTGGCGGTCTCCCACACGGTGGTCGAACCCTATTAAAACAATAACTCGCCTCACATTCTTGGAAGCTTCACATCAAGCCCAAGACCGAGAAACATGGGCTAAAATAATGACACAAATTCCATATCACCATGACCTTACGTAGGATGACGGATAGAGGAGGAGGTATGATTGAAGAAGACTAATATTAACACATAACATTTTTAAAAAATACTGAAAAATTGCAGAGTTAAAAGCCAGTGCCTTTCGACAAGATTGTACGGCTAGTGGTAAAATAGCGTAATCTCTAGCCTCTACTGTATTAATTTGAAACAAACGAATCTTTTTTCTTTAATTTATTATTAACATTCATACGGTGTACGTCAGCCTCAAAAAAAAAATGGAAAAATTTAGAAATTGCGAACAAGATATGCTTTTTGAAAAAAAGTTTGAATTTTTCATAAAAGTTTTGCTTTATTTTGCTTCAAAAAATACTTAAAAAAAAAAAAAAATATATTTAGGTTCAAGTGCAAGGTTATTTAGATGTGTGCAAAATTTCAACGAAATCGACGAGATATTTTACAAATTTTAAATGCCTTTTTCTCAAAACTGTATTTTCCAAATTGCCGTAATCAGTAATTTACAAAACTATTCGATCTATTTCGTGCAAATTTTATACAAATCTAAATAACAGTACTTACTACCTTGTACTTCAACCTAAATACTTTTAAAATTATTAAAAAATAATACTTTTGAGGTTACGCACACCTTATGAACATTAATAATGAATTAAAAAAAAAACTCGTTTGTTTCGGATCAATATATCAGAAGCTAGAGGTTACGCCATTTTACCATTCCCCGCACAACCTTACCAATAGACAGTGGCTTAACTCTGCCATTTTTCAATATTATAAAAAAATATGTTAATTTTAGTTTCATGGACCAACAGATCATACCTAATATTCCATTAATGTTACATAAAACTATGTTGGGAATTTGGAACCTTTGGCACAATTACACTACCCAGCATATATCACTACACCGAACTCTTTATTTTTGCACTCGACGCTAACCATGTTAGCTTCACCAGGAACGAGTGCAAAAATAAAGTGTTTGGTGTCGTGGTAATATATACTGAGTAGTTATATAAAAGGTTTACATAAAAAAAATCATAAAATTTGGCTTTCATCTGCCTAAATGTATTTCCCCCTCTTAAAAATAATTTAAGATATTTTAAATTAGCCACCTTAGCATGAATTGCTGTAAAAAGGCCGAGAATATGTTAAATTCAAAAGAAATAGAAATGTAATGTATGAGGGTCTATTACTTCATTGTCGTGAAATGGTACTTTTAAATAACTTATGTCATATTTTATTGGAAGAAAAGAATGCATTTGAGGGTACAGTTATTAAAAGAAAATAAGTATTTTGTACTATGCAATGGTTGTGTTTATAATAAGGTCATACCTAAATTTTATCACAAAATTTTCTAATATATCGGTTCTTCAAATATATATATATATATATATATATATATATATATATATATATATATATATATATATATACTAGCCGGGCCCGCGGCTCCGCTCGGGTGGACTTGATTCACCACTATCGTCACTGCTTATTCCTTAATTTACCCAACGTAATAAAAATCTCTCCCATTATTTCCCCTTATCTCTCAATATTTCTCCTTATCTCCCATTATCTCTACATAATTTCGATTATCTAGGCTTAACTCTCCCCATCTCCCATTATTTCTCCTTATCTCCCATTATTTCTCCTTATCTCCCATTATCTCACCTTATCTCCCATTATCTAGGCTTATCTCGACTTATCTCTCAATATTTCTCCTTATGTCCCATTATTTCTCCTTATCTCCCATTATCTCACCATAACTCTCATTATCTAGACTTATCTTTGCTTATCTCTCATTATTTCTCCTTGTCTCCCATTATTTATATTTATCTCCCATTATCTCACCTTATCTTCCATTATCGAGCCTTATCTCGACTTATCTCCCATTATTTCTCCTTATCTCCCATTATCTAGGCTTATATCGAATTATATAGAACATATGTTTAAATTTATAAAAACACGTAAATCGAATAAGTGGTTCTCAAGTGATAAGCGCACTAACGGACAACCAGACAGACAGAAAGACGTTGCGTTTTATATATATTCTAGATAGAAGATTATAGATAACCTGGCCAGAGAGCAAATGTATGAATTAAAAAAAAAAAAATACGTAAATCGGATAAGGGGTTCTCGAGTGATAAGCGCACTAACGGACAGACACACAGACAGAGAGACGTTGCATTTTATATATATTATATTCTTTGCTACATGATATTGTTCCATATTTAATGCTTTAGGCAGTGTATTGCAAGAGAACGCGCTAGTGGCAAACTTTTCTCCGACTTGATTCACTATTATCGTCACTGCTTATTCCTTATGTCACCTAACGTAATAAAATATATCCTATAGCCTGGCCAGAGAACATATGTATGTTTAACAAAAAAGCACGTAAATCGGATAAGTGGTTCTCCAGTGATAAGTGCACTAACGGACAGACAGACAGACAGAGAGGCGTTGCATTTTATATATATTATAGATAGTCTTTACTACATGATATTGTTCCATATTTAATGGTTTAGCATGTTAAAAAAAAAATAACCTGCACGTAAATCGGATAAGTGGTTCTCCAGGGATAAGCTCACAAACGGACAAACAGACAGATATAACACGCACTAATGGACAGTGGTTTTCGCGTGACGGACAGACAGAGAGACATTGCGTTTTATATATATTATAGATTATAGATTATAGATATTCTCTGCTACATAATATTGTTCCATATTTAATGGTTTAGGGGTGTATTGCAAGGCAACGCGCTAGCGGCGAACTTTTTTCCGACATCATTCACTATTTTACGTCACTACTCATTCCTTATGCTACATATCGTAATAAAATATAGCCTATAACCTGGCCAGAGACCATATGTATGTTTTAAAAAAAAAAGTACGTAAATCGGATAAGTGGTTCTCCAGTGATAAGCGCACTAACGGACAGACAGACTGACAGAGAGACGTTGCATTTTATATATATTATATATATATATATATATATATATATATATATATTATATATATATATATATATATATATATATATATATATATATATATATATATATATATATATATATATATATATATATATATATATATATATATATATATATATATATATATATATATATATATATATATATATATATATATATATATATATATATATATATATATATATATATATATATATATATATATATATATATATATATATATATATATATATATATATATATATATATATATATATATATATATATATATATATATATATATATATATATATATATATATATATACATATGTATGTATGAATTTTTAAAAAAAAAACACCTAAATCGGATAGATGGTTCTCGAATGCTAAGCGTACTAACGGTCAAACATACAGACAGACAGATAGACGTTGCGTTTTATAATATATGGGGATAAACGATAATGATGGCGAATGATAATGACATCCGTATAAGAGCAATAACAACCAAAATACAGGTCTAGTAGTAAAGGGTTAACGAAAAAGTATTGACCCTTTAAAGTCAAAATTGAGACAATAGGTTTTTTTTTTATTTTGAAAAAATTTTATTAAACCAAATATGTGCCATTTTGTTCCATGACCTTGGGCCCTTTTTTTGGCAACACCATAATCCCGACACTATAGAACTCCTGTGGTTTCTGGGGGAAAATTGCGACAAGTGGTTTTCACAGGCCTCTTTTCAAACTAACTTAACACCATTGAGGGAGTTCGGCCGAGACCGAAACAAACGGTAGTCTGACGGTCCAAGGTCCGAGCTATATGTTGGATGCATTAAAACTTCTCAGCTAAGCTCTCAGAATTTTTGCCGAAACATCAAAGATGAGTGTAGTGTGGCGTTGACAAGGTGGACGAGGACGCCCTTTCTGTTGACTACTTCGAGCCGATTTTCCCTTTCCCTTACTGCAATTTTATCAATTGCTGACAATACAGCATAAATCTTTTGGCCAGACTGCAGCAGCTAATGATGTACGATTCCTTCCAATCCCATCAAATACACAGCATCTCCTTTTTTTGGCGTCAGTCCGAGCGTAGCCATCGTTTGTCGAGCTGCATCCTTTATCGAGCACGATCTTTTTCTCATATTATTACGAGATCCACTTTTATCGCCTGTCACCAGCCTCTTCAGAAATGGCTTAATTTCGTTACGTCTCTGTAGAGATTCGCAGAAAAAAATTCGATCGAGTAAAGGTTTTAACATCAAATCACGTGGCACTCAAACATCGAGTACCCTTTTGGAGCCAAAGAAGCCCTGGAAATCGAAAAGAATGGACAACTAAATAAGCGAGATGATGCACTGAATATCTCCACGACATGAAAGGGTCTACTGGCTAAACCAAGGAATAACCAAAACATCGAGAAGGCAGCATAGCGCCGGAAACCGTAATTACCACTGATACGGGCACCCAGCTGGCAAACACCGATGCTCAGACGAACACTCCCAAATGAGATTTTGGCGAAACGTCGTACAAATTCATTGTTAGACGAACGGATTGAAACCCGAAATTTTAATGTATTATTTATATATATATATATATATATATATATATATATATATATATATATATATATATATATATACATACACACAGTACAATCCCGATTATCCGAATCGCAATTATCTGAAATCCGGCTTATTCGAAACAAACTGTTAAAAAGCAAATTGTATTCCCATTAAACGAAAAAATCCCCATTATTCGAAACAGACGATGAGTGGTTTCCTTAACGCGTCGGGGACTCCCCGACGTCTAGAATTTCACCGCTGTCTATGTTTTGGTTAGTCGACGAGTGTTATAAGTTGCTCATTACGTCTATTATCATCGTAGAGGTAATAGTTTCGTTTTAATAGATATTTTACAAAATGGAGCGTCATAATAATAAGCGTAAACGTGTTGTTATTACCTTAAAAGAGAAACTTGAAGCAATTCAACGTTTAGATAATGGTGAACTTCTTAAAAATATAGCGAAGGATTCAGGTATATCCGTGAGTACTGTTTCAGAGTGGAGAAAAATCGCGAAAAACTTGAAAAATGGTGTTTTGTCATCGCCCACACAGGCACGAAAAAGTATGAAAAGCGGTGAATACCAAAAAGCGGATGATTCTTTATTTTTATGGTTTACACAGAATCGAGAACGTAGAATACCAATTTCAGGAACAATTTTAAAAGATAAGGCAGTGAGTTTAAGCGAAGAGTTGCCGGTTATTGAAGCGCCTGTAAATTTTTCTGCAAGTGATGGATGGCTAGACAGGTGGAAAAAAAGACATGGTGTACGTCAACTGAAAGTTTGTGGAGAAAGATTGTCGGCTGATGTATCTGCTGCAAAAAAATTTGCAGAGAATTTTGAGCAGCTTATGAAAGAACATGGTTTACAACCAGACCAAATCTAGAATTGTGATGAAACAGGCTTCAACTACAAAATGTTGCCGTCAAATACCTTAGCTTCAAAAACGGAAGCTGGAGCACATGGTTACAAACGTAGCAAAGAACGTATTACTATTCTTGCATGCAGTAATGCTTCTGGAAGACACAAACTCCCTTTATTATGTATTGGTAAGTCAGCAAATCCACGAACCTTTAAGAATATTCGTCGCAGTGCTTTTCCTGTTTTGTATAAAAATCAAAACAATGCCTGGATAAACGCGACTCTATTTAAAGACTGGTTTTTTGGAGATCATTCAGCCTATGGATCAGGGGGTACCGGAAAATTTAAAACGCATTTACAGGCGTTTGTTATTGACGCATATTTTAGAAGAAGTAGATGAAGGTGGTAATCTTACTGATTGTCTAAAAAAGATGAATTTGAAAAATGTTATATATTGGATAGCTTCAGCCTGGAATCAAGTAAAGAGTAGTACTCTGGAAAAATCTTGGTCAAAATTGATTCCACAAGAGGAGAGACATTACTCAGAGGCAGAAACAGAAAATAATGAAAGTTTACATCAAATTATTACAAGAATATCACGGTGTGAAAGTGTTACGGAAACCGATGTTTGTGAATGGTTAAACAGTGATAGTATGGAAAATGAAATACTGACCAAGAATTAATTAAAAGTGTATGCAAAAACGCTAATAACATACACTGTGATGACGATGATGATAACGAAGTAGAAGCCACTGACAATATTCTAGTAAAAATGTCACATTCAGAAGGACAAGAGGCCCTAGAAAAAGCGTTAACTTATGTAGAACAACAAGAAAATGCAACCGCCGCGGACGTTTTGCTATTCAAACGTTGGAGAGACATTGTAGCCAAAAACAGAACTAACGCGAAACGAGTGCAGTTAAAAATTACCTAATTTTTAAGACATTAAAGTTAAGAATGAAACTGTTTTATTTTCGATTTAGAACTAATTGTTCTATTCTTTGTTTTAATAAATACCTATGTACGTAATAGCATATCGTATAAATGCTTTTAAGTCAATATGCAATGTTCTATTCATTCTAAACTTCTATTTTATAAAAAAATTCGGACTAATCGAAATTTCGATTATCTGAAATCACTTTGGTCCATATTATTTCGGATAATCGAGATTCTACTGTGTATATATATATATATATATATATATATATATATATATATATATATATATATATATATATATATATATATATATGTACATGTATATATGAAAATGTTACTTTCAGTAATTTAGTAACATTTAAACAATTTTCGTGTGCGAAATTTGCCGTTTATCATTTTAAATTATGTCTATCCGCAGTATCATGATTGTTTGACCCAATTGGGACGAAAATAGCCCACTAAAAAAACGTTATGATGGTTTACACTTACGGGAATTAAAATTATGAAAGTGACCCGTCCATTGGCGTAAATAAGTTGTTTACAGAGTGAAATAAAAAAAAGAAGGTAATTTTAAGCTTAAGTTTAACAGAGCTAGTTTATAACTATAACAGGTGAGTACCGTTATTCATTCTTAAAGTAAAAGATGGCCCAGTTCTATTTTATTTGAAACTGATCTAAAATAAAGCTTTTTTAATTACAAGGATGTATTGATAAGTTTTTAGCCTAGGATCGAAACAAGCAAATCTCAAAAATAAAAATTATTTATTTAACATAATTTCCTTTTAGATTAATCCAACGGTAATAAAATAACTCTAGACCTTCTTCGACAACATTTACTACATTACTTGTTCATTTAAAAGAAATTTGGGTCCTTTCAAATGTTTTTTTCAGTTTTAGAATAGGTTCTAGTCCTGGGAGGGGGACTAATCAGGGGAATATGGAGGATGATCAATCAGTTGAAAGTCTGATTCGATTTTTTGCAAAACTAACAGCGATTTGTGAGCAGACGCATTTTCTTGCAAAAACGGCACTCCTTTAGACACTTTCCCTCCGTGTTTTTTCCCAATTTTTTGGTGAAGTTTTGTTGATAGTAAAGAATAATATCCTCCAGTAATTGTGTTGTCGTATTCCAAGTAATTTGTAAGAAGTATCTTAGTTATGTTTCCTGCTAATTTTTGTAATCGAAACTCCTTTGGGCAGGGGGAGCCAGCCAGATTCCACTCTTGCTACTGTTCCTTTATCTCTGAATCATAATATTGGCACTCACTCCTCCTGTCATATTTTTTTATTCCACCTATTACTCGCACGCAACTGTTTTGTTTTACCTGCAGTAGTACCAGTCTGTCGCATAACAATTTCCTGAGGTTGGTTAAAAATTAATTTTAAATTAGCAAATGCTTTTTGCAAATACAAATTAATATTTTCTGTTTGAAGTATTCATAGCTTCGATTTTTTGTCGAGTATTATTTTTTGTCGTGTGTGTGTGTTTGACGTCAGCATATCTTTAGTGAATAGACAGGTTGTAATTTATAAGGAGTTTGAATTAATTTTGTGGGATTTCTAAGAGAGAGGGAATTATAGCGCATCGGGACGTACTGTTGCTATATTCATGGTGAAGCATTAGACTTTAATTTTTAGTGTATATTATTTTGCTGAAATGTAAAGAATATATATTTTTTTAGCATTGAATATGTCGAAATTCGTGCCAACAAAACATCAGTTGCGGGAAGCGTTACTTTTCTTGTTTAACTCGAACAATGTGAGTAGTAGTTTCCATGCTTTAAAAGTGGTGATTTCGACACGGAAAACAAAGAACGTCCAGGCCAATCGACAAAGTTTAAAGATGGCATTACTCGATGAAGACCTGTGCCAAACGGAAAAAGAACTTGCAGAATCATTAGAAGTTGATGGCACAGCCATTTCCAAGCGCTTGCATGTACTGAAAATGGTTCAAAAGGTGCTGTACGAATTGAAACCGAGATACGTTGAAAGACGATTTTTCACCTGTGAACAACTACTTCAACGGCACTATCGGAAAGGTTTCTTTTACATCGTTTCGTAACTGGTGATGAAAAATGGATATGTTACGATAATCCAAAGCGAAAAAAACATCCTCGCCAAAGCCAAATATTCATCGCTCCAAGCTTATGCTGTGTATTTGGTGGGATCAGTTGGATATAGTGTATTATGAGCTGCTCCAACCCAACTAACCTATTACTGGGAAACGTTACCGACAACAATTGAGCTTCAACCGCCGTACTTACCAGACATTGCTCCTTCTGATTATCACTTATTCCGATCAATGATCCACGTCTTGTCTGAACAGCGCTTCCATTCTTATGAGGATACCAAAAAATGGGTCGATTCGTGGATAGCCTCAAAAGATGAGTAGTTCTGTCAACATGATATTCATATACTGCCATAAAGATGGGAGAAAGTAGTGGCTAGCGATGGACTATTCCTTTAATAATCAATTTGTAACCATTTTTTACAATAAAGCGATATTTTTACCGAGAAATCCCACAAAATTAATTCATACACCCATACATTTTTTTTTTAATCACTGATCTACGGCGGCCTGCCTTTTAAGAGGTAACGCACACTGTATACATATAACGGTAAAATTGTGTATATGATATGAAATACAAGGCGGCAAAAACTTGTCCTTAAAAATAAACACAAAACTTTTTTGAGTTGAATTTTTCAGTGTGCAATTAAAGCGCTTTTTATTTTGTCGTTTTAAACTTATTATTTTACGGTTTGGTATTTAAACTTAAACGAGTTATATAGTCGACTAGTAAGCTTTCAGGGCTTCGCCTATCGCGTCATCTTGAAACTCATTCTGTATAACATCACTTTCCGAACTTGTCATATATCTACGAGGTGTGCCTGAAAAATACCCGGACTGATTTTGTTACGATAAGATTGGTGCCGCGCAATTGGAAATAGTGGGGCGTTGATCTTGAATATCTCCCCTAACCTATTTCGCCATTTTGGTGACCGTGTAGTTTCCAGTTCGGCTAGTTTAAATCGGATCTTGTATTTGCTCTACGTCGGAAAAATGCTTAGTGTGGAAGTTGTGTAACGAACTGACATAAAATTTTTCGTTAAATTTGGAAAGTCTGCTACAGAATATTAAGTTGAGTGCAAGAAATCACACATAGGCTGAGAAGTTTTTGGTCTAGCTGCTTAAAGCAAAATTCAACTTTATTCATCAACATCTCCTTCAAGAGCGATACAATCAGTCCAACGCTTTTCTAACATTTTTATACCTTTCTTTTAGAAGGATTTGTCTTTGCCTTCAAAATAAGCCTCAGTTTTGGCTTTATCTTCTTTATTGGGGCCAAATCTCCTTCCCGCGAGCATTTTTTTGAGGTTTACAAATAGATAATAGTCGCTGGGGGGCAGATCTGGATAATACGGTGGACAAGGAAGCAATTCGAACTTCAATTCATTCAGTTTTGCCATCGTAATCATTGACTTGTGACACGGTGCATTGTCTTGATGTAAGAGCACTTTTTTCTTTGCCAAAATTATTCCATGCGCATCCCAAAATACAGAGGCCAAAACCTTCCCAGCCGATTGTTATGTCTGGTCGCTTCAGACGGCTTTCACCGGCTGCTGTCCACTCAGCAGACTGCCGATTTGATTCCGATGTGAAGTGGTGGATCCATGTTTCATCCATTGTCACATATCGCATAAAAAAGTCTTTATTGCGCTTAAACAGGTCCAAACAGCGCTCAGAATTATCAACACGTTGTTGTTTTTAGTCCACTGTGAGTAAACGCGGTACCCATTTCGAACAGAGCTTTCTCATGCCCACATGTTCGTATAAAATATGACCAACACGTTCGTTTGATATCTTTAGAATGTCAGCTATCACACGCAATTTCACTTTACAGTCATCCAAAACAATTTTGTGGATTTTTTTATGTTTTCCGGTGTAACTACCTCATTTGGGCGTCCAAATCATTCAGCATCATTTGTGTCGGTACGACCGCGTTTAAATTCAGCATATCAGTAAGTGATGAGTGATTTTCCAGGGGCGGAGTCTTCGTAACACTTATCAAGGCACTGCTTTGCTTGAACGGTATTTTTTCCCATCAAAAAACAGTGTTTAATCAACACACGAAATTAGTTTTTTTTCCTTTGTTTTGAAAATATCCAAAGTAGCATCACTACAATCACTGTAACTTGTAAACTAATCGTCGAAATGTCATAAATTTTGACACGTATCGTTTGACGGTTGGTACTTCCTAAAAATCATATAAATTTTTTGAAAAGGATGACATTTATGTGTCAAACCTAAAAATCGGATACGGATTTTTTTAAAAGGGCGACATCTATGTGTCAGAGCAAAAACTTTTCAGCCTACAGGTTATATGGTGATGATTGCTTATCACGAACGCAACTAAACTGGGTAAAACGATTTAAATATGGCAGAGACATCACAGATGAACCCCGCGTTGGGCGTCCACCAACGGCATAAACAGAGATTAACATTGAAACAATTTGGATATTAGAACTGTCAGTGTTAGCAAATATTGACAAAGAAAGTGTTTGACAAATCTTACATGATAGTTATGATCATTATCAAAGAGCAAAATGAGTCATGGATTTTCACATACGACCCTGAAACCACGCGCCAATCCATGCACTGGAGAAGCCTAAACTCACCGAGGTAAAAGAAAGCGCAAATAAGCAATTAAAATTAAAACCAATAATGATCGTGTTTTTTGACATCCGTGGGATTGTTGTTCACATTGATTGGGTGCTTAAAGGTCAAACTATAAGTTTACTATAAACAGATTTTGACCGCCCTTCGTGGACGTGTGAAAAGGAAATTATCTGAAATGTGGAAGAATCGGTCTTAGATCCTCCACTAAGGTAACGCACTAGCACACAATTCTCTTTCACTTAAAGGGTTTTTGACAAAACATGAAATCCTCATGTTCGAGCATCCGCTCTACTTACCCAACCTTGCTTCATGTGACTTTTTTTTTGTTTCCCAAAGTGAAGAGTACGTTGAAAGGAACCCGTTTTGAGTCCGTTGATGCATGGAAGGAAAGAGCGACGAAGGTCATGATAAATCTGTCATAAGACTACCTGCAGCACTGATTTAACAATGGCAAATTCGTAGGGATCGAAGAGGAGTGTATTATTGAAGGTGATTAGGGTTTTAATGTTAAGGTTCAAAAATAAAATTTTTTTATAAAGTCAGTCTGGTTATCTTCTAGTCACACTTCGTATAATGACTATTTTCCTTATAAACAAATATTTACGTAGACATTAAACAAACACAAGGGTATTTCTAAATTACTTCACCAGTCTATAAATTTTACCTTAACCTTAAACTCGTAGACATTTATTTTATTTGTTTTGACCGTCCCATTAATTCGACGAGCCGACGATAAATCAACTTATTAATTTGATTAGGAGAACAATAAAATGGGCGCTTCATTATGTTCACGTTAAATGATTTAATAAAATACTTAACAACCTGAATAATAGGTCGTAATAAAAGTATTTGTAAATTTATAGAGCTGCCCGTTCTGTTAGAGACTTTGATAAATTCGGTCTACCTCCGCAAAAATGTTTGTAGTATTTATAGAATATGTTGTATCCACGTCTGATACTTGAAGGTAAGACCCAACCACAAAAGAATTAAAAATAATATTAGTTTGGCCGAATCCCTCTGATACGGAGAAACTTCTTGTAATTCTCTCCGTCACTAAAGCAAATCAGCTCCTCGACAAGCTAGATCCTCTTCTAAACGAGGCCAGTATCAGGTCAGTCAATAAGTTTTGAAAGCGACATCTATGGAGCATGACTTGAACCAAATATTGAACACCATTTTGAACCTTCATCTCTCATATGAACATATCCTAAATTTCGAGCTGATCTGTCAAGTCATTCATTATTTATGAGCTGGTTAAAGTAGACGTGTTTGGTATTTCTTAAAAGTGGATAGAATCGAATATCGTGCAGTGATAAAATTCTTTGTTTTAAAAGGTTTATCGGCAACTGAAATCCATGCAAAGTTACTGTTAAAGGCGTGTGCTCCTTCATTTCCAACTGTTCATAGATGGACTGTAGAGTTTAAACGTGATCGTACAAGTGTCAATGATGATCCACGTTCAGGACGTCCAAAAACTGCAACAACTGAAGAAACTGTTGTGCAAGTAGAAGATATGATAATGAAAAACCGTGAATGATTTAGCTGAGGCTATAGGCATCTCACATCGAACAGTCTTAACTAATGTTTTCGGTATTAGAAAACTATTCACAAAATGGGTGCCGCATTTGCTAACATCGAAACAATAACGTACTCGAGAGAAACTTCCTAAACAATATTTGGCTCGTTTCACAAAGAATAAAACTGATTATGTGCATCGATTTATAACTATAAATGATACTTGGATATACCGGTAGGATCCTGAACGGTGACAACAAACCGCACTGTGGACTGGGCCCAGTTGTTCAGTTTCAAAGCAGCCAAAGTGGTCAAAGTCGTCCAAAAAAACTATGGCGTCAGTTTTCTGACTACAAGTTATAGGCGACACGTTTTTACTTAACCGACTGTACAAGTAAAGGGTGTCTTTAAATAACCTGATATTTTAATTTATTAATAAAACGTATTATTTATTCGAAAAGTACGGATGTTCTTATTAATATAAGGTACAAACATGGAGGTTATATGTGGAACACAATATCCGATAAATGGCCGCCTCGACCTCTTTTGACGAAATTTTCAATAACATTTTGGCATAATTGCAGACTAATTTCATTAATAGTGTGTCTAATTGATCATTGGCATACACTTTTTCTTTCAGAAAACCCCTAAGAAAGAAGTCTAATGGCGTCAAATCTCACGAACTTGGTGGCCATTTCACATCGTCGTGCCACGAGATAACACGACTATGAAATTGCGTCCGCAATAACTGCATTGTTTCGCCCGCAGTGTGGCAGGTTGCGCCATCTTGTTGAAAGAACATGTCTTCCAGGTCCATGCCGTTTAATTCATTCCATAAAAAGTTGGTTATCATGTCACGATAACGAACACTATTAACGGTAACCGCATTTCCAGCAGCATTCTCGGCCCAATCACTCCTCCAACCCAAGATCCGCACCAAACAGTGACTCATGGTGGATGCATGAGAAGCTGTTGGATCATTTGTGGATTTTCGGTCCCCCAAATTCGACAGTTTTGTTTATTTACGAAGCCACTAAGTTGAAAATGCGCCTCATCGCTGAAGATGATTTTCTTCGAAAAATCATCATTGATTTGTTGATGCTCCAATATCCAATTGGCGAATGTACGGCGCTGCGCATGGTCTGCTGGCTGCCGTTCTTGTGTCAATTGGATCTTGTAAGCATGCAAATGCAGATCTTTCGTCAAAATTCGCTGCACAAAGCATCTTGAAATGTTCAATTGCTGAGCACGATGGCGAATCGAGGTGGAAGGACTTTCGTCAACACTCGCACTCACCGCGGCTATGTTTTCATTTGACCGGCCAGTACGAGGACAGCCACTGCTTTTTGCGGTCAGAATTGAACCGCTAATCCCAAATTTTTTGATTAACTACACCACAGTATGGCCGAGATGGTGCGTTATGATGGCCAAGAAACGTGCGGACTTTTCGAACCGTCTGCGTCTCTGCAAAATTTCACCATTTTTGTAGTGAATTTTTACAATTTCTATACGTTACTCGATCGTGTAATTCTCCTTGACTAAACCTCAATACTTCCTGATGCCAGTTGTCAAAGATTAGTACTCTGTTTCGCCACAAAAAAATGTCGCGCAATTTAAAATGTCAGGTCATTTTTGAGACACCCTTTATTCAGTCAGCTTTTTCTCCGGACCATATATCATGAGGTTAGCTCACTATTAGTGAACCGTGGTTACTAATACGAACTGACGTTAAATGTTAATTTCCCGTGTTAAAAAAATTTAGATCACACATTTAGGTGTGTATGTTAATTCCTTCGTTAACACATATGCTCCTTTACCTGCTATTTGTGATGAATTAGGATTTTCATCAGTTTTAACGTGAAACTAACATATTATTTCCATTTAATGATTAGTCCATTAACTTCGTTCGATTAAAAAGTTAAAAAAAAATACGTTATAGTATCAGCGAGCTGCCACTGTGAATGATGCATCGGCCTAATGGACATCATTTATATCCATATTTAAACTGAGATTAAACTGACTAAAGATATAAGATAAATTAGTTTGTAATTGCAATGTTTTAGGTTTTTATATTTGAAAATAAATCATAGTTTTAATGAATTTTAGAACGGTAGTATTAAAAGGTAGGTAAAGTATTACAAATTGGTTATTAACTTGGGCGTAAATCATTTGGGTCTGATGATATTTCAAAGGACATAACATAATAACTTTTTACTATCTCAATTAAAACTCACACATTTATTTATTAGACAAGAGGCCTTTATCGTTGGTATTTTAACGTAAAATAAGCGTGGGACCAGCAGCCGATTCCTAAATCAAAGTATGTGAACATTCAAAACATGGAACATCCTTGGGTCGTTAAGATCATGATGACCCTTTCGACAGTATTAGAGTTCATCGGAAATGATTTTATTCTACTGTCCTTCTTAGCGCGTCGTCTCATGTTAATTACAACAATTTAATAAGGCCTCTATAACCAGGGGACGAGGACAGGTTCACCTTAACGATAAATGTGGTTCTACTGTGATTCAGGGGTATAGTATACTGCAAAAATATGTAATAGCTATCCTCGTCATATGTGATGATTTGGCGGCACGAATCGAAACATCACTTAACTATCTCTGCGAGTTTGCAGAATCAGAAAGGCACCATACCACAAAGAATTGTTGCGTTATACACTATACCACCACTCGCAGAACCAGATAATTCTATTGCAACCAGACCAGGTGAGAAAGCCAACTTATTAGCGGAACTCTTTGCTTCACATTCTATTGTCGATTTCGATTTCCCAGAAAACACACCACGAAATATTCACATAGTGCAGTCCAGGGTGCCCGATATTGCCTTTAGACAGCGTGTTATAAAACGTATTTTTAATGAAGCTAGACACTAAAAAAGCTTTTGGCGACAGAATGCCTGCTATAGTACTTAAAAAATGCGCGAGTGGGCTAACACCAGTTTTCTGTAGACTTTTTCACCTTTCCTACAGAAAGGGAATTTTTCCTTCCTGCTGAAAATGCGTTACCAGCAGTGCGACCAGTCGCACTGCTTTCAATAATATCATAAGTTACCGAAAAGGCTATTAATCAGCATGTTCTAGAGTATCCAGAAAGATTGAAGTATTAGCGGCCGTCAATATGGTTTTCGTAAGCAAAGATCAACAGGAGATCTTCTAACTGGTGTAACACGTGTTTAGAACAACATAATTGAACATTTTGAAGAACGTTGAGCAATTGTAAGGTATTCGACCATGTTTGGCATGACAGATTATTGGCTACGTTCTTATGGTATCTCTGAAAACTTTTGTTTATGGTTGACGTGTTTTCTCAGAGAGCGTTCTTTATGAGTGGAGGTCGACGAATTTCTCTCTAATACCTTCACTATCAATGCTGGTTTACCCCAAGGCTCCATACTGTCTCCTAGTCTCTTTCTCATTTACATTAACGATCTGTTGGAAAAAACCAAGATCCAATGTACAGCTTGACAGATGACATACACTTATTTCTTCATTAACTTTAAACGCTCGAACTACTCATGCAAATATCCGCAGACAGCAGGAAGTCGTTCAACTTAACAACCACCTGGAAGACGTTCTGTCTTGGGATGACGGTAACGAAATAGAATTTAACGGTACGAAAACCTAGGCGGCAGTTTTTTTCTCAATAAGTTAACTTTACTGAACCCTATACACTTAGTCGGGTATGCTTCATTCTTCTAGCTTCGTCACTCAGTTTGAGAGGAAATATGTTTATGCATATTGTATGCAAAGCAAAGAGAGCTTCTCAAAAGCTGAGAATATTATTTCGAACTGCGAAGCTTGATACTCCGCAACAACTATTATAGTGCAGTAAAAATTTGAAATTGCACATTCTAGATACAGCAATATTGTGATTTTATCCTCTCTGGGGTATCACCAGGAGTATAAAATTAACTTAAAACTTCTAGAAAATATGCCTTTTGTTATAGCAAAAATACCATGAAATTTTGGTACGAAACTATTGAACCCAGTCGGCACAATTGAATTTGTTATTTAAAATTTAAATGGCCCTCCATTTTGTGTCATTTGGTCCAAAGTGGATCTTTTTTTTCAAAATTTAAGTCTCGACGCCAACTTTCCGATGCCATTAAAAAAAACTTTTTTTTGGAGTCAATTTAATCGGTTTTTTACAGTTGTTTATTAATCAAATACCAACAATGCGTTTTTTTGGTCATTTCGAAAAAAAATAGAAATTTTTTATCACATCTGGTAGAGAATCGCGAGATCTTTATTTTTTTTTGTTAAAAAAAAACATTTTTGTTAACGTGAAACGGTTAAAATGACTCCTGAAAAAAAATATGTTCGTTAACGTGAAAACAGTTAAAATAACTTCAAAAAAATTTTTTAATGGCATGGGAAAATTGGCGTCGAGATTTAAATTTTGAAAAAAAAAAGATCCATTGAGATTAAATCGCATAAAATGGCGAGCAATTTAAATTTTAAATAAGGGATTCACTGGATTTAATACCTTTGTACCAAATTTCAGGGTATTTTTGCTATGACAAAAACATATTTTCTGAAAGTTTCAAGCCGATCGGTTCACTTAGTCAACCTATACAATAAAATTTAAAAAAAAAAAAGTTTTTGGCCTGTTTTTTTTTCAATTTTGCAGGTTATGTATGCACTGGAGCGACTTAAAACCAACGAGGCTTTGTTGGAAATTTCATTACGAAGAGTTTGGTTCTTTTTGGTCTCAATTCGACTTATATAACCGGAATTATTCACATTTTAAGCTCAAAAAACGCGTTTTGAAAACTTAAAGTCTTTATAAACAAAAGTTTTCGAGGTCCAAAACTCAGGACAACACTCCTGGTGATACCTCAGAGAGGATAAAATCATAATATTGCTGTATCTAAACTGTGCCTATCATTATTTTGACCTTTTTTTACTGCATTGTTAGTTCTGTACAAAGCTGAAATTCAACCAACGATGGAATACTGCTCCCACATTTGGGGCTCGGCTTCCAAACTGCATTTGTTGGATTCGATTCAGAAGAGAGCAGTTCGCATTATTGAAGCGATTTGAGCATATTCTACAAGTATCTTTATGGAAAGTGTTCAACGGATGTAGCCCGCTTAATTCCTCCCAGAACGGTGCATGCTAGGAATACATGTCGCGCTAATACATCCCTACGAGGTTCAGCATGTCACTCCTCGTACCATTTCCAAAACGCTCTTTTATATTGGAATGATTTGCCCAGGACTGTGTTTCCCACCGAGTAACAATTTATAGCCATTCAAGATCACCGTGAATCGCTTTTTTTCCGCACACGGGTCGTTCCTGTATGCTTTAGGGTTTTTCCTGCAGCGGGTGTACTATGCCCATAAAAGAGAAACGTTAATACAACCAAGAATAGCTATTTTAGAGAATATTTTTAAAGCAATTACCAATACATATTTTAAGGCAAATTAACGTCTGATTGTTGAAATTACATAAACTCAAGATAAGAGATATCTGCTAAATTTATTAATTTATTGATAATTATAACCTGTCAGAATTAATCTCCTAACTTAAAGAATACCTTGTATTTCTATTAGTCAATACAGAAATGCCAAATAAAATGAAAACTGCGTAGAGCAGTCACAGTCATCTAACATATGCCATCCATTATAAGCATTAGTGTTATTAAATTGTTTAAAACTATTTCAATGTTCCGTACCATTAAGCCTCGAGCTTAACGCTATTAAACTAACTTGACTTGAATTAATTCTGGGTTACTAGGTATTTTGTTTTTAAACGTCAATTCAAAGTTAAATGTATTAAGGCTTTCTTTACTTTAAGTAATATTTACCAAAGTTTTTAGTTTACTACCAACAATAGCCCAGTCGCCAGGGTTTTGAACTCTCTTTAAATATTAACAGGCTTTTTGGTACGCAGGTAGTTTTTTGGACGTAGAATACGATAAAAAAAAGTTTGTTAAAGTTTGATGCACGCTAAGCACACAAAATCCAAAATAAAATTAAAAATTCGATGTTTCAGTTCAAAAAAATATCGAAAAACTAATAGCACCACGTGAAAGAGTGGAAAATTTTGCTAAAAAATAATATATAATTTTTTTTTTCTTAGCGTGAAAATTTATTAAAAATTCGAATAGGTGATTCAAAAAGTGTTGCGCGCCAAACAGGTTAATTTAAAAGTCTACGCATTCCACTCGAAGGTTAATCGATATTACTTTTTTCAGACTGTAAAAAAAAAAATTAAAAGATAGCTTTTTGAACAGGAGACTTTCAGCTTTCCGATGATATTAATAGTTTTTATTTTTGTTGCTTTATAATTTGAAAAACTTAAGAGGAAATTTTTGTCTCCATGATATTAACGGGCATACAGTAAATTACAATTATTTAAAAAAATTTAGTGTTGAAAAATAAATCCTTGTGCATATATCATTATTATACCTTAGGTTTTAATATAAGAATAATTAAAAATAACCACATTGTCTGTGTTATTTAAAAATTAAGTTTTAAAATTTGAAAATTTGCCTGCTGTACTGCCCCGCCAGCAATTTTACGTTCAAAGCAGTATGAAATGGTCAAGAAAAGTCAGATTTTTTTTTTAGCTGCAGCTAAAAGTGTACTTGATATTGAAAATAGATTAAAAACTTTCTATTTTTTTTTGTAATTTTGCTCTTAAAAAAGTGTTTATGGTAAACGTATTTTTTGCTTATCATACAACTTAAACTTAAAATAAAAAAAATATATTTAAAGGTGGGAAATGAAAAATAAAAATCTGAGCTTTAAGTAAAAGTATTTATATTTCATTTCAACATCCAGGTACAAAGAAAACAGTTATTGAAAACACAAAAATGCTAAATTACTCAAAGAAATTAAATGAATTACGTACTCCCTGGGCCGTCATATTGGATCCGCCATTTTGAATTACACTGTAGAGCAGCAAACTTTTTTCTATCGTATTCTATGTCCAAAAAACTACCCGTATGCTAAAATGCGGCCTGTTACGATTTAATGAGAGCTTTTTATCAAAATTTGCCTCTGACTATTGGGCTACAGGGCTAAAGGCTTGTTGTATTATAAATACTTTCATAAGATATGTTCGATGGACGTAGCCCGATTGATTCCTTGCAAAGCGGTGCATGCTAAACAACAACTACTTTTCGCAGTAATTTAAGAGTAGTTTTAATCGCTATTTATGCCAAGCGCAGCTCTTGTACCGATGGCGTGTATTATGTCAATAAAAAATGTTCTTCTGCTTCCCACCTGTCTTCTTTTTACCCTATAACGATAACCACCAGTTAAATATTAAAATCTAAATTTGTTTACCGTAATTATTAAGGTTGTTAGCACGCAACAGTACAAGGGTTAGCGAATTTTATATCCCCTTTATCGCAGAAAACTTGAGAAAGAAAAAGCGACTAAAAGTGTTTGAGTATTCAAATAAGTAATATCACTCGAATAATGGGACGTGAGTACTTAAAATTAAAGTAACAATCGTCGCTCGAATACAGTACCTTCTACTCCCACCACCCAAACCAACCTGACACTTGTTAGCAAACGAATTATACCGAATTATTTCGAATCTTTCACTTATCACTCTACAAGCGTATGGTCTGCGAGTTTCACAGTGTTATTTAATCTGAAAACACAGCCTTAATGAAAAATTCCCTCTTATTAATGAAAATGCTTGTTATCCGTATATTGAATTATTTCTGCAAAGAACGCGCTTTGAGCCCTCAAGAAATCATATTTTACTGATTTGTTTAGATTAGGCGCGCTTGTTACGAAGGAAATAGGTGAATACTTTGGAATTAATATATCCTCAGATATTAATGTTTAATAAAGTGAAGCACTTTTAAAATTTTCAATTTTTAAAATAAATTTTACTAGAGGTGATGCTAGTATTTATATGGCGCATCACCCTTTCGTCAAAAACTTTTTTAAACTTAAATTGGTATCCGAAGAAATTTTAAGTATCCGAATTAAATTATTCTGAATTACGACTATAACTTTAAAGGAGATCCAGCCCTTTACAGTCCACTCCTGGATGTAGGCCTCTCCCAACCCCTTCCGTGCTTCCTTGTTCTAGGCTAGTTGGTACCAATTTTTCCAATTTTCTATTTAATGCCGTCTAGCCAATGTTTTGTTGGTCTGTCAAGTTTCCGTTTATGCAGGCGGGGTCTCTAGGATGTGCGTTGTCCCCCGAGCGGTCTCTTGATGAGCAACATGTCCTACCCAGGTCCATTTTAATTGGACTTCTGCGACTTCTGTTCTTTGTCTTATCTCTGTGTTTGTGATGTGATCTCAGAGAGTTGTTCCTAACATCATCTATTTAATGGCTCTTCCTATTACTTTAAGTGTGCCGAATGATTCGTTAGATTCTGTATGATTTCCATTTTATATGTCATTACCGAAAGTCTGTAGGTATTAAACGCTTTCCCCTTACATCGATTGATGATTGATATCCCTCTACTTTTTCTATAACCTGATTACCCATATTTACTTCTCTTATCATCTAATGTGATGACTTTAGTTTTTCTCAGGTTCATAGACAGACCGATTTTGCTGATTCCCTTTAAAGTTCTTGAAGCATAACTTCTACCTGATTTATGTCTTGGCTGATCAGCACAATGTCATCCGTAAAACGAAGATGATTCAGATACCTACCCTCAGTTCTTATGCCTTTTACGTTTGGTTGGACACGTCTTCAAGTACAGGAGTGAATAATTTAGGAGATATAGTATCTCACTCTCTCACACCCCTTTTCACTGGAATTTTGCTTGTGTTGGTGTCTTCATTGATGGTTAGATTATTACATTTTTAGATAATAATAATAATAATAATAAGATGTATGTAGCTAAGGAAATTTTTATAATTTCCGTAACTGAAATTCAATATTATTTGAGCAGTATTTATGTATGTATCTAAATAAGTTCGATGCATATATATATATATATATATATATATATATATATATATATATATATATATAAATATATATATATATATATATATATATATATATATATATATATATATATATATATATATATATATATATATATATATATACAGTTGTGGTCAAAATAATAGCAGTGCTTACTAAATTTTTATCAAATCAAAAGCCCACCTAAGATGCATCAGAGTAATATAAGGCTAGTTAATTAAATTCTTAAAAATCAAAGAAATACGACAAATTTCTAAAAATTATGGTGGACAAAATAATAGCAGTGTTTTACTAAAATTACTGTTAAAAAAAAACTGTACAACTAATTAACAATATTTTTCTTTTATGAGCATCAGACACACCTAATACTTAATTGTAAACCCTTTATTGGCTATGACAGCTTCACAACGTCGCGGCATAGAGTTAACCAAATCTTGACATCTAAAAACAGGAATGCTTTTCCAAGAATCTCTGATTACAGCCCAGAGCTCGTCTTGATTCTTAGGTTTTTCACGTGCTACGCTATCTTTAATATCGCCCCACAGATTTTCTATCGGGTTCAGATCTGGGCTTTGAGCTGGCCAATTTAAGACATTAATTTTTTTCTTTTCTAAAAATTGTTTACATAATCGACTGCTATGTTTTGGGTCATTGTCATGCATAAAAACCCATTTAAGTGGCATTTCATATTCTGCATAGGGCAACATAACGTCCTGTAAATTTTCAACATGCACACTGGCGGTCATTATGTTTTTAATCCAAAATATAGACCCTACTCCGAAGTAGGAGAAACATGCCCATACCATTATTTTTGAACCTCCATGTTTAACTGTCTTAATAGTGTTCTAAGGCTGATATGCGGTTCCTAAAGGGCGTCTAACGTATGTTCTGGGGCCTACATTTCCAAATAATACAATTTTGCTTTCGTCGGACCACAGTATATTACGCCATTTGAATAGAGGCCATTCAATATGTTCCTTCGCGAATTCTAATCGCCTCTTTCTGTGTCTTTTATTTAACAAGGGTACCTTAGGCGGACTTTTTGCTGGTAACTTTGCTTCTTTAAGTCATCGTCGTATCGTCCTAGGAGCTTCATCCACTCCAACAATCTCCTGAAGTTGTGTTGACGAAGCAAATGGGTTTGTTTTTGAAGCCCGAACTATAAGTGTGTCCTGTCTGGATGTAGTTTTGCGTTTACGACCGCGAGTTTCAGGTGTAGGATGCTATCTTAAAGCGTTTGCTACCATTTTAGCTGAGCATCCCAAAATATTTTGAATCTGCATGTAAGATTTTCCATCACGACGCAATTTTCTTATCAATTCACGTTTTTCTTGAGAATAGTGCTTCTTCTTTCCCATAGTTGTATTGAAAACAGAAAAAGTGTTGGTGGATCTGACACAAAACTATTCTAAATTTGACAATTTAACCGAACACAAACCGTTTAGGTTTGAAACACACCAGTGTTAAGCGAACACTGCTATTATTTTGACCAAGCAAAATTCATCTCCTGCTACAAAAAAAAAACGTAAATACTTTGTTTATATTTATTTTTATATACATATTTTTTGTTGAAACCTCAGCGCAGTTGATAAGTTTTTAAACGATAAAATATTTTTTCCCTTAATGGAATTTTACAGTTACCTTTCAACAGTTTTAGTTATTTTTATTGAACCACTGCTATTATTTTGACCACAACTGTATATATATATATATATATATATATATATATATATATATATATATATATATATATATATATATATATATATATATACATATACATATACATATATATATATATATATATATATATATATATATATATATATATATATATATATATATGGAGTGTTATAAAAATATTTTAATATATTGAAATGTTTGGGGTTTATTGGAACCATACGTAATACTTATTTCTAATAAATTAAAAATTTGACGACAATACGGTTTGTTTACGTCGTGGAACCTGCAAAAAGTAGGTTAAGTGTTTTATTGATCTTGGGAGAGTTCAAAGAAAATTAGTTTTTATAACAGGTTGCCTAATTAAATAAAATGATTGAGATTTTCGATGGTGTATTTTCATAACCTATATCTAATGTATCTAATGCATTTCTTACTAAGAAATTTGTGATAACTGATGCGAAATACCTTGTTTTACTTATGTGGAACTGTAGAATTAACGATAAGTCAACTAATTATACTGGTAAAATAGATGTTGGTACGTCCGAGGGTTGCTCCAAAAGTTTTCGGTCTGAACCAGATATGGCGCCAAGGTGACCATATTTGTTGAGTATTATCAACTAAATGATATGCTGTAAAGTTTCAAACACATGTGTTTAGTTGTTTTTTTTTGTAGCGATCGTGTAAACAAACAAGTTTTAACATTGTTTAAAGAATGGATAAAATTGAAGTGCGAGCTGTTATGATCCTTTATTTTAAAAGGTTTAACTTCTACTGACATTCAGAAAAGAGTCAAATACTAAATTAAATGATTTTTCGCCTTCATTGTCGATGATTAGGCTGCTGAATTTGAACGTGGTCGTACATCAATTCAAGATGTAAACATTCAGGACGTCCTAAAATCTCCCCGACCGGTGAAATTGTGACAAAAATTCTGACTGAATGTATGCGAGCTTGATAACATTATAAACAATTTGATAGGCCGTGTCTACCACATTTTACACGATACTTTTGGTATGAAAAAGCTTTCCGCTTGATGGGTGCCGCGTCTGTTAACAATCGGCCCAAAACCCAGAAGTGTTTAGTCTCATTTAAACATAATTCCAGTGAATTTCTTGGACGTTTCATAACAGTGGATGAAACATGGATTTATGCTTACACGCCAGAGACTAAGGAGCAGATGAAAGAGCGGAAACAAAAGTGTATTAACGGTCAAGTGATAACGCACTTGATCGTTAATTTTTTCTAGAGTCATTATAACATTTAGCATTATTATCTTGACATTTTGTGTTATTAACTTGACATTTCCCGTTGCTATCTTCTAATATATGAGATTGATAATAAAAGTGTTTACATTTTATAGAAAAATAAAACTGGTTGGCTACGGAGAAGTACAAGTATAATCGTTTAATAATATTGAAGAACTGAATTCAACCTTCAGCTCCTTCCTATGTGCGCCACAGTTATATTCTATCAATCTAAACAGTAAGAAAAAAAAATGACTTAACAGGTTTCATTGTGTTTTTAAAAATACCGGTAATAGGTTTGCATAACATTACATTTCAATTTTTTTATAGCCTCTAGCTAATGTCTAGATTAGCCTTAGTCGGCCAGTACTCCATTAAAATTAATAGTTATTTTAGACAAGCAAATTGTTTAAAACAATTACTATGTGACTCAAAAACAATAAGTACAATGCGTTTATGTTTTTTCTCGCTATGCAATTACTTCATAAACACTTCCATTCGCAGCTGTTATTGTTTCAGTACTTATATGGATCTTCTCACGAATAAATTATTTTCTTTGTTCGAATAAATACTGCATGATGCCAAAATTATAAAAAAAACAAATTAAATTTTTCTTTAAAAACAGAAGTAATTCCTTTTATAACGCATATAAAGATAAAGACACCAACAGAAATAATAAAACAAAACACAGACGAATATCGACCAGCAGTGGAAAATCGTATAAAACACATAAACTATCATACAGAACTTGATGAACCAAATACACAAATAACCAACATACTACTCATGACTACAAAACAAATAGCAACATCGAAAAAAGAAAAAACACTAAAATTAAGTAGACACAAAATCTAATGAAACAGAGAAGACTATTAAGAAATGATTCTATAAATGGTAGATTAGAAATGGCAGAAATAAACAAAAAAATAAAGAAAAAGATCAAACGTCAGACAGTACAGAAACTCGAAACTAGAAGAAACGCTGAAAGGGGGAAAAAGTTTGAAACACCTAAACAAACAAATAAATGAATAAAACTTATAAATAAAAATAACCAAGAGATCGCACAAACCCAAGAGATAAAGGAAGCCACATCGCAAATAATGCTCGAAGAAAAAAATACATAAAATCAAAATTAAAAGAGGAATTAGACAAGGCGACTCAATATCCCCAAAGATCGCTAAAGTGATAAAATAGAGAAATATTAATGGACGGGGAACGATTAAATTTCGCAGATGTTGCCACTCTGATCGCCAACACAAAAGAAGAACTTCAAGAAATGTTGATGGAATTAAATAACAACTCTCGAGAAATAGGTATAAAAATAAACTTCACCAAAACCAAATATTTGAACAATGACAGTGAAGATAACAATCAGGAACTTATAATAGAAAGTGAAAGAATAGGACAGGTACAAACTTTCATATATTTAGTACAAAAAATCGAAATATCAAAAAATAATTTAAAGGCTGACTTGGATAGAGGAATCTCGTTGGCTTGGTCTGCGTTCGGAAGGTTACATTCTATATTTAAATTGCACTTACCAAATACAATAAAAGCCAGAGTGTTTGATCAATATGGGCTCCCGGTAATAACATATGGCACTGAAACGTGGGCTTTAACTAAAAGTATAATAAATAAACTTCAGGTAACCCAAAGAGCAACAGAGAAGAGAATACTAAATATTAGACTCCAAGATCGTATTCCTCACATCGAGATACGAAGAAGATCAAAAGTGATAGATATAATGCAACGAATATATATATTAAGGTGAAATTAGGTAGTACATATCGCAAGAATGAATGATAGCAGATGGACACGCCGTATGGTTGAATGGAGGCCTAGAGAACATAAAAGATGCAGAGGTAAATCACAGCCAAGATGGACGGACGATATAAAAAGATTAGCATGATTGGATGTAAAAAGCAAACAACAGAGTTCATTGGAGACAACTTGGGGAGGCTTACACCGGACTATGGATGGAATAAACTAATGATGATGATGATAATGAATTCCTTTTATAAAAGACACACGAACAAACTTCAGCAAAATTTACCTATTTCAGCAATACATGTCGCTCAACCAAATTTTCTTCCAATTTCCTTCTAATTGGACGTTCTAATATAAGATTTAAAATATTAGCAGCATTAATAAGATAAAAATGTAGACAACTAACCGTTATCTGATTTGGAGACATAAATTAAATGGATTATCTAATTTAATTCCCAAATATTGGTAGCATCCATGCCTATTACATTAAAGTGATAAGGTAATTTATCATTTAATCCCAACCCATTGTTTTCATTCTTATGGGTTAAAAAACGTTAAGTGGTTTAGATGCAACCGAAAATTTAATAATTGGTTTAATGGCTAAACAAAAGCATAGTGATCAAGATATGGGCCGTAAAGCAATGATAACGAATTAAAGTTATAATAGTGAGAATAGTAATCTAGTTAAACAAAAAAGTAATATTAATCATTTCAATTGTGGCATCTGCAGTTTCGAGTGTTTTACGAGGGTCGTTCCAAAAGTTCTCTGTCTATTCTCTATTTATTTCAAACTGATAGTAATAATAGTGCTATCTATTCCCAGGAATTTTTTCAGATAACAACGCTCTTTTGTAACGTAGTTTTATTGCCGATCAAATCATTTTATTTACATACTTTCCTGTTTCCCCAACTATAAATACATATTTAGAGTAGCATGCCCTAGTTTCAAGCCAGTTAGTGACAAGTCAGTTAGTGTGTTAACAAAATGTCTTCTCCAGCGAAACGCCAAAAGTTCGGGCAGCTAACCCATAAGCGTATAATTAAAAAAAGTATTTGACTACGTTAAAAACGATCAAAATTGTAATTTAAGTGTGGACGATTGTGGGACAGAATGTTCCTTAATGACCGGAGTTAGTAAAGCCACAGTTTACAAAATTTTAAGAGAAGAAAAGGGAGTATAGACTCTCCAAAAAAGAGACCAGACAGAAAAAAAACTTCAGCTGACAGACAACACGAAACTAGCAGTAAGGCGTAAATTGTTCAAGACTTTTTTATGGAAAAAAGAATTACAAGTAATCCTGAAGGCTACGACAAGCCACCTAGAAATACCGAAAATGAGTAGAGTAAAAGTATGGAGTGTTTTAAAAGGTAAGAATTTTTATTGAAAAAAGTGTGAAAGAAAATCTTTATTGATAGAAAGTGGAGAAATTGTACACTGGAGAAGAGATTATTTAAGGAAAGTTAGAAAAGCTCATTCTGAAGGAAAAAGGATATATTACTTAGATGAGACGTGAATAAATGAAGGGTCGACAAATTTTGGCAAGATGGGAATATCAAAAATGCTCGCCAAGCATTCACTGAAGGTCTCTATACTGGTCTTAAACCTCCTTCTGGTTGGTCAATTATTACGCATATTGGAAGATAAAATGTGGTCTGTGGAATGACAGTGGATGCCATTGTTGAACCTTTAATTATATATGTAAATTCAAATGAATCGGACAATGATAGTTTTTCAGGCATGTTGGAGATAGAAGATTGGTAATACTTTTTTCTGTGTTGTTTGACTTCCTCATTTGTATATTTTTTTAATTAATAATGTTTCATTATAAAATGTTATTTTTTTCTAATAAATGCCTAAAACATAAAACTGTTTCTATTCGCAGATAATACGTATACGCCCAGGCGCACCACCATTGACCAGAACTATTTCAGACTATTTAGTCCCAAACAACAAAAAAGGGTCGTTTTTCTGTTGTATTCAAACATAAGAGATTACTAATGTTAGACCGATGCCAGATAGTATTCTAATATATTTATATATATATATATATATATATATATATATATATATATATATATATATATATATATATATATATATATATATATATATATATATATATATATATATATATATATATATATATATATATATACCAGGTGTACAAGTATGAAATGCGGATTTCAGACAACAGATGGTGCACCAATACGGTTTGTGCTATAAAGATTTGACACTGCGCCATTTTGTTGTGTCATTAACAAATGTCAAACGCGCACAAGTGATAAATTGAAAAAGTGTGTGCATATTGTTGTGTTCAATATGTCGAAATTTATACCGAACAAAGAACATTCGCGGACAGCATTAATTTTTTGTTTTCATTTGAAGAAAACTGCTGTTGAATCATACCGATTACTTAGAGAAGCTTATGGTGAACATGCTCCATCGCAAGATACGTGTGAACGATGGTTTCGGCGTTTTAAAAGTGGTGACTTCGATGTTGCAGACAAGGAACGTGGAAAACCGCCAAAAAAATACGAAGATGTGGAATTGCAAGCATTGTTGGACGAAGATGATTCGCAAACACAAAAACAACTCGCCGAGCAATTGGGCGTTAGTCAACAAGCTGTTTCCAATCGGCTACGAGAGATGGGAAAGATTCAAAATACCGGTAGATGGGTACCACATGAGTTGAATGACAGGCAAATGGAAATGCGCAAAAACACGTGTCTCATTTTGCTCGCTCGGTACAAAAGGAAGTCGTTTTTGCATCGTATAGTTACAGGGGATGAAAAGTCGATTTATTTTGAGAATCCCAAGTGCAAAAAAATCATGGGTAGACCCAGGCGCACCATCCACATCGACCGCAAGACCGAATCGCAGAAAGACGATGCTCTGTGTTTGGTGGGACCAGAGGGGCGTGATCTATTATGAGCTATTAAAACCTGTGAAAACGGTTAAAACTAAACGTTACCACCAACAATTGACCGTTCGCTGCTTAAAAAAAGGCCCGAATACCGAAAGAGGCAATACAAAGTCATTTTTCTTCATGACAATGCTCCATCACATACGGCAAAACCAGTTCGCAACACGATGGAAGTACTCAGCTGGGAAGTTCTACCCCATGCGGCTTACTCGCCAGACTTGGCTCCTTCCGATTACCACTTGTTTGCATCTATGGGTCACGCACTTGCTGAGCAGCGCTTTGGTTCGTACGAAGATGTGAAAAAAATGGCTCGATGAATGTTTCACAGCAAAAGGGGAAGATTTTTACTGGCGTGGTATGCACAAATTGCCCGAAAGATGGGAAAAATGTATAACAAGCGATGGAGCATACTTTGAATAAAGCACTTTTTATCATTCTTCCGAATTTAACATGTTTTTTTAGAAAAAAAATCCGCATTTCATACTTGTACGGCTGATATATATATATATATATATATATATATATATATATATATATATATATATATATATATATATATATATAAAAAATGTTGAACTGCTGCATTACAGGTAAAATGTAGATAAAACTCTGGAGCTCTTACTACTGCTTGATGCTAATTTGTATAATTCTAGATGATTTTTGCTGTCACTTTCAAATAAATAGAGTATAACAAAGAAAACGCAAAATTGACGAGATTTTTTTATTTTTCTACCTGGCTATCTTGGAAATCAATATATTTGTTTTGTTATGAAACGTCGAAGAAATTCACTGGAAAATTATGTTTAAACAAATCTAAACACTCCTGGTAAATTGTATTCGAATGCCTTTAGATTGTTAACAAACGCGGTACCAATCGAACGAAAAGTTTTCTGATACCAAAAACATTGTGTAAAATGTGGTGGACACGGCCTATCGAGATTTTTACAATATCAGCGACTTTACGTACCTTCAGTCGGCGATCATTTGGTAAACTATTGTAAATTTTTATCAGAATCTCGTGGATCGTAGATGTTTTTGGGCGCCCTGAGCGTTTATCATCTTGAAATACAACACGTTTTTAATCCTCGAAAACGAAGGCGAAGAATCATTTAATATGACTTTTAAATCTTTTTAAATTTCCGTAGGAGTGAAACTTTTTAAAACGAAGTATTTTGTAACAGCTCGCATAGTTTTATCCATTTTTGTAGAAAATGTTAAAACTTGTTTGTTTACACGATCGCCACAAAAAGATAACACACGTGTCTAAAACTGCATAGCATGCCCCCTAGTAGATAACATTTAACAAATATCCTAATAATTATAAATTAAGTAAGAACGTGTCCGAGATAATTCATTTTTGGTAGATGCGTTCTAGCAATTCAACAAAAAAAACCTTTGTCTACAACGCGTTTTAGTAAAAATATCAGTCGATTCCGAACTTTGTCGAAATCACGTAAAATCCAAAATGAGTCAGTTATTTGCGCGTCGATTCGGGGCAGTCTTTCTTTGTTCTTATCCAGAAGGGTCTGAAATGACACATTCCGCGGCCACTAAATGTATTAAAAAGTCGGTGACGTTTCTGAAGAACTGAATAAACCCTTATAAATCGACGAAAAATGTCGGCGACTTGCCAAAACATGAGTCGATAGGCAAAGTTACTCCGAAGTCGAAAACCGAATCGTGTCTTTGTTTTCACGGCACCCAAAATTGACGCTGCATCAAGGAACGTCTAAATTAAGAAAATGGAGTTTGAATGTGTCTCATGAGACAATTCGACAACATCTTCGTGCTCATGATGTCAAATTCTGAAGCACGTTGAAGAAACTTTTACTGGGCGAAAATTTCGTCGTCAAGCGGCTCGCTTGGGTCCACAATAAGATACTAGAGTGACCCTCACAATCATTGGACGTAAATCCTATTGAAAACGTTTAGTCCCTTGTTAAAAGAAAGCTCAGAAGAAAGACTCTGGAGGACTTTGACTCAGTTGTCTCGCGAGATTCGAAAAATTTGCAGAGTATACAGAAAATCTCGTCGACAGCATGCCTTTGGTTGATGCAGGAGGCGATTGGACAATTTACTAAGGTAATTGCGTCGTTGTTAGCACACCAAAAAATACGTGGATGGCAAAAAATGTTCTCGAAACACATTTTTTTTTTTTAAAAAATACGAGCTGTCACGTTCTTACGTGACAGACAGTAAATATATCTGCCTCTCTTCTAATTTATCTTCTGGGTGAGGATTTTCACCTAAAACAGGTAGATAAGTTTAAATATTTGGGAAACATTGTTGACAGAAAAGGTGCTAAAGAATTTAAAATGCAAAAAAAAGTTGTTGCGGCACCTCACAAAAAATTTATTTTCATTCCATTCCCACTGTTGATTAGTCGTGTAATTATACACAAATGGCTTTACTCTCCTAAGCCCCTAGGTAAACTTTCATGAAATTACATAGATATGTGAAATCTCCCTTTTCTTCCTGTCCATTGTATTCACATCAGTTTAATCAGGTTGTTATTCTCTGCTAGTCGAAAAATGGACGCAGTGTCCGGAACTCCACACCAGTCCCTGATATTCCGGAGCTACAAGTGCTGCTTTTTCCCTGAAGAATAAGTTTTGGAGTCGAGTAGCGGTCACCTTTTAGTATATGTCCCAAATAAGACACCTTTCTTTGTTTTACGATATGAAGTAGTTGTCTCTCCACCCTTTGAAGCCTATTAGATAGGTGTTTTGTCGAAGAAATTCATAACAAACGTCGCAGTATTCATAGCTCAAAAGCTTCGATACAATTCAATGCTCTCACTTTTAACGACCATGTCTCTACATCATGTAAAAGGACCGTCCAGGCATAGCATTTTATTACTCGTAGGCTCAGGGCGAATGGCACTTGTCGTTGAAGCAACATATTTTTCAACTTCAGAAAGATATCCTTTGCAATGCCAATCCGCAGTTTAAACTACCTGTCACAATCCTATCGACGTTGACGACAGAGCCAAGATTTTTGAATTTAGTAACCCTTTTCAACATAATTTCTTGTTTTGGAATTGCACTTTTCCCAGCGTATTGGAAGCTTTTTGGTACCGCCGTCGTAAAAGGAAGGGGGTTGTCAGTAACCAATTGCGCACGAATTCCTCCACCGCGTTGTCATCAAATCGTTAGCATCCCAGCGCTTCTTTGAGTAGCCCAAAGAGATGAAATCGCAGAGCGATAGGTTAGGGCTGTAGGCAAGGTGATCAAGTGTTGTCCAACTCATTTTTTCCAATGTCTCGCGAGTGAGAGTTGCAGTGTGGGGTCTAGTATTGTCTCAGTGAAGAATCACGTCTTTTGCAACGATAAGCAAGTTTAACCTCTTCCAAAAGGTTGCAGTAGTACGCTGCATTGATGGTGCGTGGTTCCTGCAAAAAATCAATGTGCCGAACGCCACATCGGTGGACTACGATTATGGCTCTTATTTTCGATCTCTTCACGGCCTCCCATGAACTCCTTATGCCAGGCGAGCCTACGAAGCCTTGGTAGTGATTGATCTCCGAACTGTGCCCTCAACCTCCGTAGAATTTCGATTGGTTTCACGCCTTCACGAGTGATAAATTTAACAATGCCGCGTTGCATAATCGCAGGGTGCACGTCTCGCTCCGACATCGTGAGCTGTACTACTGAATCAGTGGTCTCGAACGTCAAAATACGAAAGCGGTAGAGTTGCACACTAATATCAGTATATTTGTACCCAAAACCGGTATATAAAAAAAATGCGATATTCAATCAAATTTGTTTATTTTAAACTTCTTTGTTTTTATAAAGTAATAGGAACTTACAGAATATACTAAGTATACAATTAAAACTAATAAGAGTAATATTTTTTTTATATATGTTATATATGAGAGAATAAACACTAGTGAATACTAGTAAAACATAATGAAATCGAAATAACAAAAACATAACAGACTAAGTAATTTGTAATTCGTTTATTACTAAAGATATCTAACATAAAATAGGTACAGAAACTTAAATCTAATTAATTTTTACGATTTTTAGGATCATACCAATATTCTTTGGCCCTAGCCGCAGTCATCTTTGAACTAATTTTGAAGTCATAACAAATAGTCGTTTTGTATGTAATAGACCAGTGATTGACTCAGTAGACAGCTTATTTCGCTGTTTTGTTTTCATAAGATTAATATGCGAGAATATGCGCTCAACATTAGCGGATGAGGGGGGTAGTGATAAAATAGTAAAGATGAAAGTAGACAACAAAGCAAATATTTGAATGTCATCTCCATATTTTAGTAAACTGACATTATCCCAAAATAGTTCTATGCCATCAGGAAATGTTTTGATTTGTTCACAGTTTCTTAAAATACGCCACTCTGTATCAATTTGTTGGAAATCCTTGTTCTGAACAATATTGAGAAAGAGTCTACTAACAGGAATTATCGAAGCAGTTTTGCCACTTTTAACATTCGTTGGTTCAATTATGTCTAAACCTTTTATTGGATTATTTTTCAATGGAAACCGCGCAGTTATTTACTTGCAAGCTTCGATATGAAAATCTAGGGATCTGCGTTTAAACAAATTTACTTGATCTGGGCTGAAATCTGAATTACTAAGTAGTATATTAGACGCTGCAGCGCCATAGTATACGGCATCGATATCCATAAAATGTCTAGGATTTTTAAAATCAACATTTTCGATTGGAGTACTTGTTAAATATTATCTTTTTAAAAAGCAATCAAAAAAAGTTCTTAATGTTTGACTTATTTTTTCATATAAAATATGAATTTTCGGGTGTTGTGCCTGCATTTCTTTGTTTAAATCGTTAAATAATGGTAACACACAAAATCTAAAAATTCTGTAATATATTTTCTGCAGCTAAAGATGATCATTATTAGATACTTGGTCTATAAAAAATAGTTTTAAAGCAGAGAATTGTTCCAATACTCTTTTTACTGCACTGCATGCACTGATAACCGGCATGTCTAAGAGGGGTGAAGTATTTTATGTACTTTCGAGTCACAAAAAATTTGAAAGTCTTTAAACTCTCTCTCTCAACTCTTTTTGGACTAGAAAAAAAGTAATTATAAATGTCCCTTATAAGATCCTCTATAAAGCGTGGCATTTCGGTACAAACATATTACGCGCAAAGATGAAACGTTTTGCAACAATGTCTACAACAGAATTATTACGCCCCATTATTACGTTTGCCTCATCAGATGCAAAACCTATTAGATCATTTTTATATGAAATATTAGCGCTTGTAAATAAGTTGACAGTATGTTCAAATAAGGATACTGCATTAGCAGCTTCTAATGGAATGAGAGCTAAAAAACAATCACAGATGCGATGCTCTTTCGCAAATCGCATGATTAAGCATAAGTGTTTGGTTGTGCTAAGATTAGTGGGTTCATCCATAATAAATGAAAACTTAGTTTACAGCAGATCTTTACATATATTATCAAAGTTTTTTTACACTTTTTGAATCGGGAGAAACGGACGTATCATTTTCGGTAGGTGCTCCATAATGGTAAATGTTAGATTATGTTCAGCAACAAACGAGGCTAATCTTACTTCACCTGAAAATATAAAAAGGAATTAAAAAATACGTATCTACTATATACTGGTAGAATACAAAATAATATAACAATGCACTGGTACTTAGTAAAAAATAATGAAATATTTGTTTAACTTGTATATCAGGGTTTTGAGTTTTTGTCACAGTAAATGATGATATCTTTGGTTCTTTGATGATATGTGCTTGTGAAGAATTGTATTTCCTAAGAGCGTCTTTCCCTGATGTAATATTAATATCCCTATTACAACTTTTACAATAGGCATAGTTTACGCTTTTTCGACTTTCTTGCAGCCATCCTGAAAATTCTGTTTCCCATTCTTTTCTATAAAATTGTAGGTATTTTTAGTGTTCCGTACGGAACACTTATAAGATCACTTCGGTGTCTGTCTGTCTGTCACACCCGATTTTCTCCGAAACTATTTGACATAGAAAGGTGAAATTTGGTAATAATATAGGAATTGATGGCCTCATCAGAGCCATGTAGTTTTGAGAATTAAATTTTGACTTAAGGGGTTAGTTTTGGGGGGTGAAGTCGGAAGCGAAAAAAAAATTTTTTTACTAGGCCATCGAGTGTGGTGTCAAATGAAAGCTTGTGAAAACACGAGTAAAAAATATATATATAATATTATACTTGCGCGCACTTTTCTTTGTATTATTTTTAAAAATTCGCGAAAAATCGCTGTCCCGGGCCTTATCTCGAAAAGTACTTATCAAAAAATTTCGAAAAAATTCTGGAATATTCTCCACGGGGTGTAGATTGAACGAAAATTATCACAAGTGCATTACCTTTAATAATTTATATGGTATATAAAAAAACAAAAATTTCAAGGTCATCAGATTTCAGTAAAGATTGGAAACAAACTTTGTTGAAAACTCATTTGGGGTGTGTTTTGGGAAGTCACTGATCATTTTATACCACCCTAACAAAATTTTTTTATTTTAAAAGCAATCAACGTACGGAACACTAATTGTGCAAGTTCAACTTGCACTTGACCGGTTTTTTCTTTTTGCACTCGCGCTAGTACTCGGTTCTTCGTCTGCCGACATTTTGACTTGACTAACTCGTAGAAAGTTTCTCTTCTTGATATTGAAAATTAATGAAACATTAAAATCCGAATTCTTGTTTATATAGAGAAGCTAATTAGCTCGGAGAGCCCCTAAAAACGTCGAGTTACGAAATGTAGAACACAAGGGTATTGCCCAGAAGATATCGGGAACACTCTGCAATAACTACTTATCATACAATCCAGGGGATTCCCCTTAAAAACATAAACGAAATGGTTCGTAAAAATTTAGAATTTTGGTTTGAAATTTTTACAGTATCCTCTCATTATATTTTACTTTACAAATATTTAAGAAAGAAAATCGATTTTTTGAAGCCGAGAAACCCCTTTAATAGGTGCTTCCGAAATCCTCAGTTAAAAGGGGCGCAAAAACCAAAACAGAAAGGTTTGGATATATTGTATGAAACGATTCGCAGTCACCTCCGGACTAACGATTTAAGTGGCGAAGTACAATCCAGAAATCATTACTGAGCGAAGAAAAACAGAAACGAATCGCGTTGGCAGAGGAAAACATATATTGAGACTGGAGCAATGTAATTTTTTTTGATGAAACTTCATTTTGGAGTTATGTTGTCACCCCACGAGCATGGTCAATTTCCACTAACCAATTGGTTCAACGCACCATGAAATATCCTGCGAAGATACATATTTGGGGATGTCTTTCGGAAAAAGGTTTTAAGGGACGGTGGTTTATCGATAACAGTGGGAGTGGATTTTTCGAGAGGATAACGACCCTAAACATCAGAGGAAAACATGAATGAAACATGAAAGGAGAATCCAGTATCCTCAAACTAGCTGGGCCATCCCAGTCGCTGGATGCAAACCCTATTGAAAACATGTGGTCATACATGAAGCAGAAGCTTCGTAGTAAAAAGTGAAGTGAAACAACTGTCACAGCAAATTCGTGCAATTTGGGAACTTTTGCCCTAAGAATATGCGGAAAATCTCTTCGAAAGTATGCCCCAAAGACGCCAGGCGATCATAGACTGGTGAGGGACTGGACAAACTACTAAATCATTAATATTTTAGTGGCATTCCTGTACTGTGGAATGATGTAAAAAACTTTTATAAAAATACGTTTTTAATGAACAATGTGCGACACATTTTTACTTGACCGACTGTATCTCAGCTATTACCATTCTCAAATTGAAATAATTTGAAAGTAAATCAACAAATGTATTGAAGTTTTTTGTCAATTTACTGTTACAACAGTTCAAGGTAGTTTAGATAGTAAAATTTAAAACATGAATTTTGTGTTATTGTACTAAAACTATAGCAAATTCAATAACGTCCAAACCGATACTGTAAAACCACAGGGTGCCAATTTAAACACTCTAAGATAAAATAGAGGCGTCCTGATTAAATCGTCGCCATACTTTCACGAAACTAAATAATAATGTTCTACAATTTTTTCTATCATGTAGCGGACAATAAATACAGGGGTGGATCGAAAAAAAAATTACCTAACTTTTCTCAAATAAAATTTATAGTTCATAATTTTAGATCTATTGGACAAAAATCATATTTTGTCAGTTTTTGGCCACTAAAAATATGATCGCAAGAAAATTTTTATTTCTTGAATTTGAAATGCATTTTTTAGATTGATAGAAAAATTTGAAAATTTATTTGTTGATTCCAAGGCATGTTTTACTTCTATCGCAACCAGTAATTAAAAAATTATGATTTTCGCAAAACTGTCGGACGGGCAATTATCGAATATTTTTGCCCTATATCATGCAGTTTGAGGTTTTTATTTTTCTTTTAAGGATACTCTAGCGTCACAATTTTATTACAAAAAAAAATGAAGAATTAATATTCACTAAATGTAACAAACACATTGATTATAGAGAATACAAAAAAAAAATAGATTACAGACACTTTACATATTAAATAAGTAAAAAAAAAAACCATATATCTCGTTTGTATTTATTTCTTTATATTTGGATTCAATTTTGACGTTTGAAATCAAAAAATAAATGTTTAAATTGCCAATATCCCAAACTAAAAATATTCTTCTGACCATATTTTTATTACGCAAAAACAGAAAAACTACCATTTTTGTCTGATCCATATAAAATTTTTCAAACTCTCTTAAAATTTAATTCCAAACGCCTTTTTATATAAATGTTTCCGATATTTTGATAAACAAAGTTACTTTTGGACTTCAAACGAAATCCCATATGTGGCACATTTTCAGCCTGTCACTGTATATATATGTATGTATGTATATATTTAATGTATATATATATATATATATATATATATATATATATATATATATATATATATATATATATATATATATATATATATATATATGTCTCTCGCTTTTGTTTGTGGTGGGCGCCATTTTATTTCCACAGACAAAGCAAGGTTTTCGCCAAAGTAGATCCACCATCGACGCTATTTTGATCATAAGACAGATAGCGGAAAAGGCCATTGAATTCAACAAAATTGCTTTTATGTGTTTCATAGACCTTCAACAAGCCTTCAACAGAGTTAAACTTGAAGACGTGCTTAAATTACTGAAAGACAGAGACCTACATCCGACTATACTATCTGTCATTAAAGAAATTAATACAGGAAATTCCACCTTTATAAAAGTGGCCTATCGAATAAAACATCTGTATCAAAGGGAATAAGACAAGGTGACAGTCTTAGCGCGATACTATTTAATGTCATAATGGACAAAATCATTGAAGAGCTGGAGGCGGCAGGTAAAGGCCACAAAATGGGGAGACGAGAATTCAAAATAATATGCTAAGCTGATGACGCCGTATTAATTTAGGAGGATGAGGATTATCTACAAAGAATGCTCTTTCGTTTTGAAACGGTAGCAAAGAAGTTTAATATGACAATATCTGTGGCCACTCGCAATCTCTAGAGAACTAACAAGGTGCAAGCTGGCCATCTATAACAAAAGTGTAGAACAGGTCATGTCTTTTAAATACCTAGGCATCAACATCGTCAGTAGCAGAAACCTGAGGGAAGAAGTAAAAACGCAAACAACCAAAGCGGCAATGATATCAGGATGCCTACGAGATGTAATATGGAGAAACAAACACATCAGCACCGAGAGCAAAGCGAGGATCTACAAGACTTGCGTAAGACCCATTATGACGTATGCCACCCAGACAAGAACAGGAACGTCAGCCACCAAACAACTTTTGAGATCAACGGAAATGAAAGCATTAAGATCGATTGCGGGACATAGGCTGCACGATAGGGTCAGAATTAATGATATAAGGGACAACTGCAACATCCAAGATGTAGTGAGATGGTCCAGAACCAGAAGGAGAGCATGGAGAGACCACGTGGATAGGATGCCCGATAGCCGACTCGCAAAGGCAGCAAAGCAGAACAAACCAGATACATACAGACCACGCGGAACACCACCGAAGCGTTGGTATGAGAGCTGGATCTCCGAGACTCAATTAGGGCTAGCAACTTGAACAAGGGACAATACGTCAATCTTATCATGAGAAGAAGACAAAGGGTATCTACAGTTTAATGCCGGTTCCAAACGGCCAAAGTGAGAGGGCTTTACTAGGCATGATACTACGGGGTGGTTTGCCATTGCCTTCCCGAGAAAGACGACCATCAAATTGTACATTTTTATTTTATTTTATTATTTATTTATAATTTTTTATTATTATTTTCCGAGCCGAGATACGAACTCGGGTCGCTGGCGTAGAAAGCAGACACCTTAACCACTACGCTATGGCTGCCTCTATATCATCATCATTAGTTTATTCCATCCATAGTCGGATGTAAGCTTCACCAAGTTGTCCCCAATGAGTTTTGTTGTTTACTTTTTGCATCCAACCTTGTTCCGCTAATCTTTTTATGTCGTCCGTCCATCTTGCCTGTGGTCTACCTCTGCATCTTTTGTGTTCTTTAGGCCTCCATTCAACTATACGGCGTGTCTTTGCGATATGCCCCTCCCAATTCCACCTTATATATATATATATATATATATATATATATATATATATATATATATATATATATATATATATAAAGATAGGTAGACACTTTTGCATGCCATCGAACTAATTATGGGAATATTTTTTCCACTTAGAAATGGGTACCTAAAAAAATGTGCGTCAACTGCCTCTGCAGGTGTTTTTTGAAGCACTTTTGAATAAATGTTGTTAGTTTAGGCTGAAATATTGCACTTGGACGGAAACTTTTCAACTCGCCCCCGTATAATGCTCTTACAAGTTTCTGTTGCCTATTAATTTCGTTACGGTAATTAATTAGTATTAAAATTACTTTTATTTACTTTTTACTTTGAGAGATTGGTTCAAGGAAGAAAAAAAAAAAAACGTAAGTCCATTGAAGCATCGCGAGCAGAGCTTGAAAACGATAATCGGTCGTTAACATTGTGAAAGTCCTTAAACGGGTTGAACGAGGTAAAAAAATAACTGTTGGTGCATCCATTCTAAATCTTGATTAATGAACGATTTACAATTTCACTTGAAAAAAAAAATTATTTATTAAACGGTACATGAAGCACTTGTTGATGCATCTAGGTATTTTAAATTATGAGAAATCATTGACTTAAAATTGTTCATAGAAAAAGCGTAAGTGTGAACTGGGTCGAGAGTTTACGTCTTGAATGACCATAATTCCTTATACTAACAAAAGGAAAAATATGTATTTCAACGGTCTACTCAACATTAAAGAAGATTCCTGTGCACGTAAAAGAAATTAGCAACATAGGATTCTTTTAATGGAACCACTATTATAAAATTTAAGGGGGCAAAGGAAGCTCTCAGCTTCTAGTTATCATAATGGCTCCTAGTGATTATAACGGGTCCTGGTTATTCTAAATGTTGTATAAATTACACAAGTTTATAAAAAAAATATGTTGTTTTGGTGCAGCTCTGTTTTTATCTGTAGTTGATAAGGAAGGTAATATACTATACATCGACAAAATTTACTTTACCCTGTCAACTCTAGTTGACTACCTAACCTCATTTTTTTATTTTTAGCCGTCTTATTCGAAAACAGCAAGTTTTACAATAACACTGATAAAATTAATCTTGTTATTTTATAATGGCTAGTAAGTTAAGCGTTGTGTTAACGATCCTGATAAGTTTTGTTACATTTGTGGTGAATATATTTTGAAAGATCAGCGAAAATTGGTAACAGATACTGTGACCCGTTTGTATTTTGCTTATTTCAGTGTAGAAATTCGCAATCAAGACAAAACGTGGGTGCCTCATAGTGTATATAAAATGTGCATCGAAATCTGCGACAATGGAAGAAAGGTATCTCTGAAAATCTCTGAAATTTGGAGTACCCATAATTTGGAAAGAACAAAAAATCACTGTTACTTCTGTATGACAAATATAGTGGGCATCAATAAAACCAATCGTCATAAATGGAAATATCCCAGTATTTCTTCAACAAGAAGATCAATACCCCATTGAGGTTTTTCATCAGCTACTACAATTTCAGGATGAAGAAATTAAAGAACCCAGTGCTTCTCAAGGAAGTGAATATTATGCAGAAACATCGAATCCTAATTTATTTTCACAAAAAGAGCTTAATGACCTCATCAGAGACTTAGATCTTTCAAAAGAGCGTGCCGAATTTCTAGCATCAAGTTTAAAAGAAAAAAATTGCCTATCCTCTGATGTAAAAATTTCTTCATATCGCACGAGAGAACAAAACTTATTTTCTTTTGATGAAAATTTAGTATATTGTTGTGATGTGAGCGGCTTACTCACTTTCATGGGCTTGGAGACCTATCAGGCAAGTAATTGGTGCCTGTTTATTGACAGCAGTAAACGAAGTCTAAAAGCTATACTTTTACATAATGGCAATAAACATGCTTCTATTCCGATTGCCCACTCTACTTGTATGAAAAAAGAATATCAAGTGATTTCAGTATTTTTACAAAAATTAAAATATGTTGAACATAAATGGGTGATATGTGTCGACTTGAACGTGGTTAATTTTTTGTTAGGACAACAAAGTGGTTATACAACATATCCATGTTTTATTTGTTTGTGAGACAGTCGAGCCAAATCAAGACACTGGATACAAAAAAAAATTGACTTGCGAGAGGTGCTTTGGTCCTTGGTGAACGAAATGTGTTAAATGAGCCTCTGGTTCCACGAGAAAAAATTATTCTTCCACCCTTGCACATAAAATTAGAGTTAATGAAGCGGTATGTCAAAGCTGTGGACAAAAATAGTCAATGTTTTCATTTTATTTCTCAAAAATTTCCTGGATTAAGTACTGGAAAACTAAAAGCAGGCATTTTTTATGGGCCCACAAATACGTCGATTAATTAAAGACTCCACTAATTTTGAGACATCTATGACTGAAGTTGAACGACTTGCGTGGAAATCTTTTGTAGCGGTTGTACAAAATCTCCTCGGAAATTACAAGGCTGAAAACTCTGTATAGTTAGTTAATGAAATGCTTCATCACTTAAAAAATTTAAGCAGTCATATGAGCATAAAAATACACTACCTTAATAGTCATATAGACCATTTTCAACATAACCTAGGAGATTTGAGCGAAGAACAAGGAGAACGTTTCCACCAAGATATAAAAACAATGGAGCACAGGTATCAAGGCAGATGGGACGTTCATATGATGGCAGACTATTGCTGGGGACTTATGCTAGATTGTCCAAGACAATTTCACTCTAAAAAAATCACCTAAAAAACAATTTTTTCATTTTAAAATAAAGCCATATTTTTGTAAAAATTAATTTTTTTCTATCTCATTAACTAGAGCTGATACAAAAAACCAGTAACATTTTTAATATCACCTTATCAGACATACTTAAAATCAGGTCTAAAATCCTAGGCACCAAAATGTGTGTAGGCCAGTGTTATGTTATGCGATCATCATGGTGCACTAGCAAGTTTCTGTTTCGTCAACTCATCCATAAAATTTGTAGCATTTTAACAGAATACTGGCTTTCAATCTACCAATCAATCTATATTTTCATCACAGGATCGAACAAGGTCATATCTGATGATCCACATTAGTATTTTTTGATGAGTACAGCACATGTGCTACAAGGAAATCCCCAAAGTGCTACAGGAGCAACACGTGTGCGGAAAAAACGATTCACGTTAGTCTTGAATCGCTGTAAATTGTACTTGGTGAGAAGCACACTCTTGGGCAAATCATTCCTAAGGGAATGAAGTTCTTTATGTTAAAGAAAAGGGTTGAGGGAGTGACAAGTTGAACTTCGTACGGATGAAGTATTAGCACGACGTGTATTTCTAGCATGCATCTATGTCACAGGAATTAAGCGGGCTACATCCATCGAACCCTTTCCAAGTCGCCAACCATCTTCGATGTTTCAAGAAGTCAAGGTTACTGGTGAGTTTTGGGTACCAGAATTCCATCGTTGGTCGGATTTTAACTTTGTAGAGGTTTAACAGTTGTTGTGGAGTTCAAAGCTTTCTAGTTCCAAATAATATTGAAGAAGCTCTCTTTGCTCTGCATTCAACAGGTTCATGCCAAGACATATTTGCTCCCAAATTAAGTCCCAACAAATTGAATCACGATGCTAAAGAAATAGAGTGTCCCAACATAACTATATCGAGTTCAGCAACGTTAACTTTTTTAAAAATAAACTGTCATCTGCGAAGCTGTAGATTCATTTTCGGGTTTTTTTCAGCAGATCGTTAATATAAAGGAGAAAAAGAGTACGAGATAGTATGGATCCTTGGGGCACACCAGCGTTGACTGTGAATGTGTTAGGCAGGAATCCGCCGAATGCCACTCGTCAATGTCCTCTGAGGAAACACGAGAGCTATAAACAGAACTTTTCGGACATACTATAGTAGCTTAGCCAACAATCCATCATGCCAAACACGACCAAATGCCTTGGAGATATCAAGTGTAACCGCTCGAGATTCTCCAGAATGTTAAATTGCATTGTTCTAAATATGTGTTACATAAGTTAGAAGATCTCCTGTTGATCTTTGCTTACGAAAGCCGTATTGATGGTCGCTAATAATATTGAATCCTTCTAGATATTTCAGAAAATGCTGATTAGCCATTTCCATAGCTTTCGATATTATTGAAAGCACTGCGACTGGTCGGTAGTTGTTTGGCAAGGTCTTCTTGTTTTTTCGGCGATTCGAATCGAACTGTAGCTTCCAGCAGGAAAGAAATATTCTCTTTCTGTAGAATGGATTTAAGGGGGGGGGGGGGGGGTAACGACCGTTTTTTTATGAATCATTTATTGAGAAACTATAATATTTATACAAAAAATAACAACTTTTTGGCTTCAAAAATAGAGTCTCAACTTTTTAAAACAAAATAAAATGGCGGAGCAGCAACTGCTCAAAGTTGACTCCTTGAATTTGCGCCGTACAATGCCCTATAATGCATTATTTTTTTAAAATCATTAGAGTATGATTAGAGGCTTTGAATGAATTTACCAAAAAACAAAACTTGCGAATTTGGGACTATTTTGAAAAAATTAACCCTTTTTTTATAAACAACTGTCAAAATATAATGTTTATAATTAATTTTTTATAATTTTTGTACATTCATTCAATGGTCAATAGTTTAATAAATATCTGTATAAAATTTGAAGTGAATTACTTTTTGAGCTACATTGCACAGCGTGCGAAATTTTACATTTTGAGAAAAACACGGTTAAAGTTTTTAATAAAGCCTCCGTCGCTTTTAATTTCTTAGCTGATGCACTTGGTCCAACTTCTTTTTCTTGCTCAGTATATTGCATATCCTTGTATTTATTATCTGAGTAGTGCCGACGATAAATGGGATCATTTTTATCAATTTTTCGAGTCAACAATATAAACAAATGAAAAGTCCAAAATGTGAAGCGACTGAACCGATCAGATTTCATGATACGATAAGTGCATTTAGAGTTCGAATTTTGATTCAAAACATGGCGAGGACATTCTTCAGATGTTAAACTAACTTTTTATGACCTCCCTCCTTAAGAGTCTACATGAAACTATGTTAGTTCACTCGCGTATTTTTTGAGTACTATGGCAGGTATTCCGTTAGCGCCTAAAGCTTTTTGGTGTCTAGCTTCATTAAAATACTTTTATGATACGCTGTCTGAAGACAATATCGGGCATGCTTAACTGCACTATAGGAATAGTTGGTGGCGTTTTTCATTGGAAATCAAGAGTAGAAACTGAAGCAAATAGTTCAGTTATCAAATTACACACTCAAAGTTACTAAATTCTAATTGCAAAGACTTGTATCAACGTGATCTTTAAAATTATATGTACTATTGAAATCACTATTAGTATAGTTTGCATGGATTTTATCATAATCAAATCAAGGCTTAGGAATTCTAACTAATGTAAAAAATTGATCTGACTCATTCTTAATAACAACTTTAGTAATAAACATAATTTTTACCAATTAAATAAGCTAGCTGCCCGTGTAATTACCATAATTAGAGTTAATAAATTTATTTAAAAAAATTCTTGTTAAATGCAAAAACCTGACTTTAAATTATAATCATTAATTTAATATCAAAATGGGGGCATAGCTAATTTAAATATATAAGGTATCCTAGGGAGATAAGACTTTTCTAGAAAAAAACTCACTAAGTTTGGCCTCATTTCAGTAATATTAATACTAATAATAATGATTCATTTTATATTATTAGGTATCATACAGTTACCTAGGCATTACGTAACAGTCCACAGCTGTCAAAACAGCCCTCCGCAGCAGGTATAGAACACGACCAAAAAGATGTGGTCGTCAGAACTCTCAGGACACAGTAAAATTAGTGATACCAATATGCATGCTGTTCCCTTACTATTAGAGGTCGGTTTATTGCTGGTATCAAGATAAATTGTTAACTACAAGACCAATTTGACTGATTCCTTGACTACCATCTAAGTTGAAAAATACCTGATCGATCACAAAATATTTTATTGAAATTAGTCCAGTAGTTTGTAAATGTTTAAGGACAAATAGGCACACATACATAAATAATACAAGCTTTGAACAATACATACATATAAAATTGAGATCGTAGCTGGCCGGGTACTCAATTTTGTCGGATCCTAAAAAGTACTATATAAACATTACAACACTTGAACAATGTTATATACATACCTATAAAATTGAAAACCTCCTTAATATAATATTGCCGGATCCTACCCGGCCGGGTACCCGATTTTGCCGAATTTTACGTAGCCGAGTACCCGGTTTTGCCGGATCCTAAAAATTACTACATAAATATTATAACATTTGAACATGTTAATATAAAATTGCGAACCTCTTTAATATAATATTGTCGGGTCCTGCGCTGCCGGGTATCCGATGTTGTCGGATCCTACTTAGTCGGGTACCCGGATCGTAAAAAATTTTACATAAATATTACATTTGAACGATATTACATACATACATACCTATAAAAGTGAAAACCTTTTTTGAAATAAAATAAGATCTTCTCAGAGCTTACTGAAATTAAATTGTCAATTACAAATACTTCTTGATAATATGTTCAGTAGTCGTGTTTGTTTCTAAAACCTTTACACAGGTATGTAACAGGTACCCGACTGATTTGGCCGGGTACCCGATTTGGCCGGATACTTTATTACCGGACTGGGTATCTAACCCAATCTTTTGACTAAAATAAAGCCATATTAAAAGTAACATTTATCTCTAGATATACATAAGAGAAGCGTTTTAAACATAAAAACAATAACAAACCTAAACTATTTATATTAGTAAGCATTGCCAAAAAATGGTCGACTTGGAATATTATATTTCACCTCAACTAGAGCATGTAGCCTCTTGAACCCTAAAAAAGTATTTAGAATTTTTGCGTTTTTTAACTAAGTTGGGAATGTGGAATCTTTGGCACAATGACACTACTCAGCATATATCACCACTACACCAAACACTTTATTTTTGAACTTGACGCGCGTTTCGCTAACCATGTTAGCTTCATTAGGAGCGATGATTGACTAAAGCTAAACTACAAATCTACCCTATTTATACTTAGCCTAACCCTTAAATTACTCAAGTGGAACTAATGGCATAGGCAAGACCATCAGTTCCGGTCAAGTAACCAGTAGAGGGGACTATAAGGAATAGGCCCTCTGTCTTTATTTAAACTACTTTTACATTTTATAATTTCCATACTTTCGTATGCCTTCAACAATCCCCTATCAGATAATTAATCTTAGATGTTACAATATGATCAGCTTCAAGGGCATGTTCGGCTAGACTTTTCTCCTCTACTGTATTTTAAGTGTGCTAAATGTTCTTTAAATCATGTTTTAATTGACCTTTTAGTTTGCCCAACATACTTTTTGTCATAATCATTACAACTAATTTCATAAATTCCACTTTTCTCACAATTAGGAATCTTATCTTTGGGATTTCCTAAGATATTCCTCAGTTTGTCTGATGACTTATAGACTAAGATGAGGCCTACCTTATTAAATACCTTATTGAGTCCCCTGCTATATTTCGGATTATATGGTATGGAGACATACTTGGTGTAATTTTCTTCGCGTGTAAAAAGGGTGGAATTCTAAATATTTAACCTGAACTTATGTCTATTTATTAGCTTGTTTACTAAGTCATCGTCATAACCACTAGCTCTAGTTATATTTCTAATACGATTCCTTTCATTATTAAAGTTTACTCTATTCAGAGGAAAAGTAACCAAACGATAAACTAAAAAATGTAATGAGGCGAATTTGTGTTGTTTGCAATGAAATGAATCATTAGGAATATATCTATCTGTTACTGTGTCTTTCCTATAAATATCAAATTCTATTCTATTATTATTTTTAATAATTAAAATATCTAGAAAAGGCAAGTGTCCTTTGTTCTCAACTTCGTAAGTGAATTTTATGGAATCATACCGGCTATTCAATTTGGAAACAGAATTATCAAAATTTGCTTTCTTTGTATCAAGAATTGCGAAAATATCATCCACATACCTATACCATACCCTTGGGAAATATTCAAATTCTTGACTGGCTATGAAAGGTGATAAGCAATTACCCATAGCTGTTCCTTTTTTCTGAACATAAAATTGACTGTTATATTGAAAATAATTTTGTTCCATACAAAGTTTAGATAATGTTAAGTATTCATGAATAATTTCGTCCTCAAAGTCATTCATCCTAAGTAATTCCTCGAGATAATGTAAAGTTTGTGGTATTGGCACACTTGGGAACAAAGAACTGACGTCAAAAGAAATTAAAATTTCATTAAGAATTAGATTTTTTGTTTTATTAATGAATTCTAAAGAATTCTTCACTGCGAAAGTATTTAATGGTAAATTTCTTTTGACAACCATTTGGATATTAAATATGTGGGTGATCCGACCGATGAAACAATGGGTCGCATTGCTTTTCCAGGTTTGTGAATTTTGGGTAAGCAATACAACTTTGGTATGGTCAGATTACTCTCATTTAATTTTTCGTTTTTATTTTTTAACTAGAGGAATAGTTTGCAGACTTATTGTTTGATAAAGAAAAAGGAAGAAAATTATTTTGAAAATAATTTATAGTTAGCTTTATCCTTTAAGTTATGGGTGCATTTTACTGTTGAAAAGTAAATAACAATAACCTCAATACAGTAACATTTCATTTTTACGCTAACCTATATTTTCTGCAAACGAAAAAAGCTGGTTCTCTAAGGCCATCTCTTATGGCCGTGTGCACAAGTTTTGCTTTAGGATCATTTATATTCCGCTTTCTCAAAATATTCTGTAGTAATAACTTATTTTAAATTCCCAGAGGTTGGTGGTCCTTATCTTCATTGACTAAACTAGTGGATTGTTTAAATTTTCAATGTTTCCCTAAAGACGAAGTACTAGCGCTCTTTCTCCTAAACCTCGCGTGATTTTTACGCTACGCAACCCACATACTGCTTTTGATTCATCTTCCTTATCAAGTAAAAAGTAATTCTACACTTTGCTCATTTTTTAAAAACAACAGTCATTACAAAGACCTTCTACCGTAGAAAATACCGGAATAAGATTTTTATTCCGCTCAAGGATTCAACGTCTTACCGCTAAATACGGTGGTTTTATATAAAACAACCAGACGCATAGTGTCTTAAGCGCTAATTTAACAGTATTGCCAAATTATAAAAAATTACCTAAAGTTGAGTGTGTAGGCAGAACATGTTAATAAAACGTAAAATAACCCGGCCGGGTACACAATTTTGCTGGATCCTCAAAAATACTACCCGTTACATCTCTAGTACATATGTACATCTCTTTTGTTCTTTCTCCCTTAGCTACGCCACTTGATGCTCCGAGCTCTACATTATAAAGTAAATTGTTTGTTGAACTTAAACATACCATTAAATCATAATTTTCTTATGCCATAAAGTTAAATTATGAATCGAAGTAGTTTTGTCTCTCTTTTCTATGCCCAAGAAAATAATCGCACCGCTTTGATCTTCATCTTAAAAATTCGCATTATAACCGTAAGCACATTAACGACAACACATAAATTCACCATATTAATAATATAATTATAGAACCGAAGTAAAAATACCTGAATAAAATGCCGATTATAATCAAATTGTAAAATGTAGACAGTCGACTAGCTTAAGGTAGAATTTTATATCCTACTTCATGCTCGAAATACCACTAAAACAATAAATTATCTTCTAATCTGGTGCAGTAAAGACTTCGCTTTATTAGAATTAAAAAAAAATTGCCAAGCACAGCTAGTATAATACAGTATACTTTATTGTTATTATTATTGTTGCTTACCAGCAGTCTCTGCGGTGAAGGTAATCGAAACATCGTTTTCCTTAATTTGTTAATATCATAAATCCTAAACTATCTCTAATAATTACAAAGTAAAATATTCTTAAAGCGCAGACACGGACATATTTCTTTCCATTGATTTATACCATGTTTATTGGTCTGGATTTTCTTTCAGACCGTTTTCTATTACGTGGTAAAAAAGATTTAAGGTGTACCTAGTCATGGATTCGAAAAAGAGCTTTTTTTAGGATTTTTTTTAGCGAAACTATACATCATGTAAATCAGGTTTTTATTTTATATAATAATAATAATCATCATCATCAGCTTATACTGTCCACTGCTGGACGAAAGCCTCCTTCAAGTCTTGCCACCTTTTTCTGTTTTGGGCCACTCGTGCCCAATTTCCAGCCACTCTCTTCATTCATCAGTCAACCGACTTGGTGGTATACCTCTACTTCGATAAGCTTCGGATCTTGGTCTCCACTCGGATTTTTGACCCTTCTTAAACTTAGCAACTTGTCCAGCCCAATTCCATTTAAGCTGTAAAATGAATTTGACTGCGTCTTGTACCCCCGTTCTTTTCCTGATAATGTGATTTAGGATGTAATCTCTAAGAGTAACGCCTAACATTGATCTCTCCATTTTTTTTTTTTTATAACACATATTTTGTTGATATTTTTCTCCGTCAATGTGAGAGTATTGACTCCGTACGTAAGAACGGGTAGTACGCACCTGTCAAAAACTTTCCTTTTTAAACACATCGCCGAGTTTGCTATATGACGTCCAGGAGAGATCCGTTCTCCGCTGAGTTTCATGTATTTGGTTGTATCGTCCTATACTGACTTCATGTCCTAGGTATTTATATCGGTGTACTTGCTCGATCTCCATGTTATTGAGTTTTATGGTGTCATTTAATACAAGATGTATCACAAATTGAGTCTTGAATAGATTGATTTTTAAACCAACCCTTTCCGAAGCTTCTTGAAGCAAGTGCAACATAGTTTGTGCTTCTTGCATATTGTCTGTGATTAAAACAACGTCATCGGTAAAACAAAGGTGATTTAGCTTTTCACCGTCAATGTGACGCCCCATTATATAATAATACATAACTTAAAATACAATTTGTGAAATTTTATTTAAAAAAAAATGGTAGCACTTCCCTTTCCCCTGCGACCACTTTTTTTTTAAGGAGCATCGCGGTGTGCACGATTACTGGGAGCTGGTTCATCTGAAATTAAAATTTCCAAAGAAATTAGTTTACTAGAGGATCAATTTTGTCTTTGAACGAAGCATTCAAAAAAAACTCTTCAAATGGCATTGGTTTAAACAAAAAAGCGCGTTTAAATTTTTGCTATTTAAAAATTAAGTTCTTGATAAATTTAAAATTCCTTCTTTCAAAGACAAGCAATATGTATGTATATAAGTGTATATATATATATATATATATATATATATATATATATATATATATATATATATATAAAGCTTGAAAAAATCCAAATTTTTGGCCAAAAAGCTGACATATGGAGCCATAACTCCAGAACGGTAAATAATAGAAACACGCTTAATATCTCAAAAGAAAGCTAATGTTGTTCTTCAAGATTTGTATTCTATACATAATTGTTGTTATTTTAAGTCAAACCGAGTTACAACAGCCTTTAGCCCCAAAAACGTGACCTGGTACCACTAGGAGCATACTTCGTATATTTTGTCATTAAGTGATAAATTTTGCTTTTTTTTTTGGTATATTTTTGAGTTTAAAGTAGAAATATAATAAAAAAACAAGTAATACTGATAATTCTAATGACATTTTTTATTTTAAAATATAAAAATTAGGTATATAATACATACAAAACAGACACAGAAAAGATACAGACGTAGTACCTACATGAGTTGATAATTTTACATAGTTATCTAATCTATTCTAGAGCTTTTGTTAAAGTAGTTTTTGAAACGTCAGGATATAATGCTCGGCATTTACTTACAACTTGCAGGACATATTGCTTTTGGTCTTCATCTTTTGTCAGAAGGTCGTTAACGTCGGTTATTAATTTAACACCACGCTCAGCCATATCATTACCTACTTTTAATGTTTTGACAATTTTCAATCCTTCTTGGAAGTAATTATTTTAAGGCCAGGTGTTTGGATGTTGTCTTAGGAAATCTGTTTTTATATTAAATTGGTCAAAGAATGTAAACGTTTCTTTGGTAAGTAAATTTACCAATCCTCCACCAACTACCTCTTTTAAGTTTTCTTTCCTAACTTTTGGATTTACAACCCTAGCGTGCTGTGATGGTTCATCTGTGCTACTGAGCAATTTATTAGCCATTAACAACTTTTCATCGTCTGTAATGGTGGGATCAAAAAACGATAATCCCACCAACTTTGCATTCAAATACCACAAATGGTTCGAAAATTTGGTCAGGGTATTTCTGCAATGTCGTTGTCACATTCTTTATAGTCTAACAGACTATGCAAAATACCTAAATCTTGCTTTGGTGCAAGATGGGCTTTTGGAGCATTGAACCAAGCTTTACAATAAATTTTAACTAGGAAAACAGAAATGGCACGCACAGAACTTTCTTCTTCTTTAGACATCTTAAATTGACGACGAAAAATGAACATTTTTAAGCAGTAAATAGCCTTTGCCATCCACCTAGCGTGATGAATGGCTCCTGGAGTTCTGAAACCCACAACATTGCCGTCTGGTGATCCAACAAATACGAGAACCAACTGCAATAGCTCCTTGTAGTCATCTCTGGGGTGGCTCTCAGTTAATTTGGTCTCGAATTCAGCAGTAACATTTGCAATTACTTCTGGAGTTAGCTGCTCTTGTATTAGATTGTCACTGATACCTGTGTCGTATTTTCCTTTGTCTATCTTGGGCCACGCAGTGAGGAATCTCTTGAAAATGTCTGGATGAGGTCCAGTGGTTGATTCCATTTTTGTGTCGAATACGCCTCTTAACAGAATTTCCAAGATATGGTGACGGCAAGCTAGGTATAACAATTCTCTTCCTAACATTTGCTCCAATATGACGCATGCTCCTTTGAGTCTTCCCGTGTTGGATGCTGTAGTGTCGAAGCACATCGCCTTGACGGTGTTGAGAAGACCCCATTCATGTAGGCATTCATATACTGCTACGGCTTGCTCCTCTCCAGAGCTGTTTGCTGTTACAGGAACTCCCAGCAGCTGTTCCTTTTCGCCATATCAAATAACTATAGCTATTCGCTCACATTGTTCATTTTTTAAAACACCCGGTAAAAGTTTACCGTCCCAATGGACAACCACGGGCTCTTTTTCAGGAATGTTTACTTTATCAAAAATTTTTTTATTATATTTTTCTCTGAACATTTGCCTTCTATCATGTAATAAAGTTTTCGAGACTTTGTACTCAAGAGGGTCAAGGTTTTAGTGCTTCTAGAGTAGCTATTAAAATTCTCGTGGCATTTCTGTCGGATACCTTACATCGATCTATTAAAATGGACAATTTCATGTTTAAAATCTCTTTAACGCCCCTTGCAAATGAAACTTTCATCCTCTTGCTCTCAGATGGTCCTGGATCTTCTGCAGCTTCTTCAGGGATGTCCATTTCCTCCAAGCTCTCAAGTTCCTGGTAGATGCTGTCCTCTTCAGTGTCTTAAAATATTTTCACTAGATAATTGTTCGATCTAACCAGCTCAAAGGCACTTTAGAAACTAAACTGAATAAATAAAAGGTCGGTTGTACGCTGAAGTAAAATCACCATCCCTAAAATAGAAATTAGATTCACCCTCCTTTTTACCTGTCAAACGGGTCTTTCTTTGGTAAACTAGTCAGGTAATCCCCATATAATAAAAAAGATTAAATTTGAACAAAAGGCTCTTTATGTTTGAAAATTGAGTTCCAAAATACTTTTTAACAAAAAAATGTTAATTCCGAGACACATTATGTAAAAACCCGTAAAATTCTTAGAATACTCCCAAACTGGCTCCTACTGGTACCAGGTCACGTTTTTGGGGCTAAAGGCTGTTGTAACTCGGTTTGACTTAAAATAACAACAATTATGTATAGAATATAAATTTCGAAGAACAACATTAGCTTTCTTTTGAGATATTAAGCGTGTTTCTATTATTTACCGTTTTGAAGGCGTTATGGCTCCATATGTCAGCTTTTTGGCCAAAAAATTTGGATTTTTTTAAACTTTTAGCGACGAGCGGCACGGGTTAACGTCGTTTAATCGAGCTCAAATTTGGGCTATCTCAATATCTGGAAAGGGCAATCGTTTTGTAGTGGGGTCCAGACGAACAAAATTCCGACATCGATTTTTTGCGGTCACCCTAATATACATATATATATATATATATATATATATATATATATATATATATATATATATATATATATATATATATATATATAAAAATATTAAACTCATTTTTCTCGAAACTATTTTTTCTTGAATATATATATATATATATATATATATATATATATATATATATATATATATATATATATATATATATATATGTATATATATATATATATATATATATATATATATATATATATATATATATATATATATATATCTCTATATATATATTTTCAAGAAAAAGTAGTTTCGAGAAAAATGAGTTTAATATTTTTTGGTTCGAAAAATCAGGTTAAAAAGAGTAATGCAAAAAATAAATTCTTACCTGTAAATGAATCATCGCTGAATCTTCATCAGCTATTTAAGCTTCTAGAATACTAATTTATTCTTGTCTATTACACATTCTAGCTTCTTTTATATTTTATAGCACTTGATATATCCAAGGTATTCGATCGTATTTGACGTGACAGATTGTTCGTTCTTTACAAGTGGTAATCGACGGATTTCTTTCTAACTCCGTCAGTAGTTAACGCCGGCGTGCCCCAAGGCTCTATACTGTCTTCTACTCTCTTTCTCCTTTACTTTTACTTATTTCTTCACTCACTTTGAACACTCATATAAATATGCGCACACAGCAGGAAAACGCTCAACTTAACAAACACCTGGAAGAAATTCTGTCTTGGGGTGCGAGTAACCAAGAATAATTTAACGCTACAATTTGATATCAGTTGAGCCCCGCTAATCTTTTAATATCGTCATACCAACGTAGTTGGGGTCTGCCAGTACTTCTTCCCCCCCACCCCCCATAGTCTCCATTTGGTCACTTTTCCGCTCCAGTTATCAGTATTTCTGGCCACATGACCAGCCCAGTTTCACTTGAGGGAAGATATCCTCTCAGTTATGTCGTGGACCCCTGTTTTTTCCTGATCCAATTGTTTGATTTGCAGTCCCTAGGATTTTCCTTTCCTGATGAACATGCAACTTTCTAATTATTTTCCGTGTCAAAACCCAAGTTTGGCTACCATATGTTGTTACTGGTAGAAACCATTCGTTATATACTTTACTTTTAAGTTTTAAAGGCAGTTTGGACTGAAAGACTTTGGAATTATGTGCCCAGAACTGTTTGGTGGATGCAGCGCGCTTAATTCCTCCTAGAGAGATGCATGCTAGGAATATAAGTCACAGTAATACATCACATCCGTATAAAGTTTAGCTTGTCATTCCTCGTACAACCCTGTTCAAGCAGTCTTTTATATGGAGAACCTCATCCCTTTGAAATGATTACCTTCCCACCGAGCACAATTTATAGCGATTCAAGACCAACGGGAACAGCTTTTTCCACATACACGTCGCTCTTGTAAAGCTTTAAGGATTTTCCTGCAGCACATGTGCTATGCCCAAAAAAAAAATTAAACATTTGTTAATCCGTTTAAAAAAAAAAAAACCGTGTACTAATTCTATCTAATGCTAATGCTATTCACAAATTGATGGCTGCCTCCCGTGTAGGTGTTACATGCAAATTCTATTTGAGGTAATTAGAAATTGAGGGGAAAAAAACTTTTTGAAATCAAAGGTCTTAGTAAACTCCAAAAGTATAAGGGTGAGCAGAGAGAAGCCTTACTTTCATCACAAACTTCGAGAACATTGTCTGTTACATCTGACATACTGGTGTCACATCCAAACTTAAGTTAAAAGCCAGATTATTTCAGACGAAAGTTGCGAATCCGATAGTTTAGAACTTTTTTGATAATTTTGAAAAAAAGGTAAAATACTTATTGATTATATGGGAAAGTTCGGACCGAGCCGAACATCATATGAGCGTTTTTTTTTGTTCAGTGGGAATGTCAATATGTACCCTCTGTCCCTAGAGTGTGTCCACCCTGTAACGGTTGTCTGTAAACCCACCGGGGCACGAAACACAACATGAGGCCGGTTGCCGGCCGCAGGATCAACTTCGTCGAACGGGCTTTCATTTCATATTTCGTTCGTTGTGTTGCGTTGTTGCGGTGATTCATCGTCGAGACCGGCAAAATCAACCGAGTTTCCCCGTTGCTTTTCTGCCGCCGACAAGACCAGTTTGTTTAGAGAGCTTTCCTGCTTTTTCTGTACGCGAAAACACGGTGTTTCGGTGATTTTTCTCAACCATCTCCAAGGATATTTCTTGAAGTTTCGACGTTTGTGGGTAATTGTTGGAGTGTTAGCATTTAACAGGTATGTTAATTTATGTGTATAATTTTGTAGGAATATATGTATATATAGTGGATGCAAATGCCGGTGTATTTCAGCAGATAATTGTTTTTTTTAAGACATGTTTTAACACAATTGCTAGGCCATATTATGGCATACTAAGTGTATTATTTAACGTACAAAAAACAAATAAAAATAGATTGCTAAAAATATTTCTTAAATTACGAAAAATTAGATTTCAGTCCCAAAGTTGTTTCCTCGGTACTTTTTTTGGTGATAAAGATACAATTTAATTATGATAACATTTGGGTTTTTTTCTTCTTAAAACACAGTGTTTCAATCATTTTTATTACCATCTCCAAGGATATTTTTAAAAAGGTCCACGTTTATTTTAAATTTTTATTGCCATTTTTTTCTATATTTGTACACTTCGTAGCTTTTCTATATTATAGTTTAATTTAGCATGAATGCACAAGGATTAATTTTTTTATGCAAGTAATTAGTCGAAACGATGCCCTAAGAAAGGCAGTTTTTCTGCGAAATAAAAGTTTCCACTCCCCGTAACTGCCAGTCCATAAAATTGGATAATGTATTTTTTTAGGCGAAGCCTTGAAACAATTTGAAGTATAAATTTTCAGGTTAAAAAATGGTAAAGTGATTTACCAATATTTTTCTAGCAACACGTAATTCTGAAATTAATGGTTTACCTTTCTCGCATTAAAAAATATAACTTAATTCAAACACATCATCTTCTTAAAATGCCCCAGCTGATACGGACGTAGGTGCCCCTCTCGCATTTGCCTGCAGTTAATGCCTTTTTAAGACAAAAGGAACTTACAGTTTCATGCCGGTTCCGAACGGCCAAATTGAGAGGGCTTTACTACGGGTGGTTTCCTATTGCCTTTCCGAAATTCAAACGCTATATGTCGATATTTTAAATAATAGATATTTTATGGGAAGATATTAATTGCAATAATAGTTGAGATATTTACAACTAAAATTTGAGATTTCCCTCCACATAATATTTCTGTTCAAATCAAAAAGAATGAAAAAACAAGACAATCTTCCTATTCCTCGACTCAAAAATAAAAGGCAACAACTTATAACATGATATATCCAAAGCAATCTCTCTAATCCGCGTCACTACCTCGTTAACTACTTACAATGGAAATAATAATAATAAAAAAACAATTTTTAGATTTATAGACCTCAAGAACCGTGAAAAGGACGTTATAATATGATAGATACGAAGTAACAGCTGTAACGGCCATTATGCCGTACATATTCTTTCTTATATGATTATATATACATATATTATATTATATAAGTAGGCATACTGGCTGTTTTATCCCCATTAGACCTCTTCAGATGTGGACGTCCAGCATTCCTTCCACCTTTTCGGAGGTCTGTAGTTCATCTACCGCAGGGCTTATTGAGTTTGGCCCTTTTACCAGTCTGTTGTCGTCTAACCGTTCTACGTGTTTATTCCATTGTTTTCTTCTAGTTCTGGTCTATTTGGATATTTCTTGGATCATACTTAGTTCTTGTAGATCTTTCTTGCGGATTCTGTCGTGGATAGTTTTTCCATGTATGTCCCTAATCACCTTCATTTTTGTTGTCCTTATCATTTGTACTATTTTACATGTGTCAACTCTTGTTTCTACAGCATAATTGAGGTTCGGTCTTACTGTTGTCTTGTATATTCTTATTTTACTTTCCACTGTGAGGTATTTATTTTTCCATATCCTCCAAAGAACCTGCTGTTAGTGATGCCTTCATAGATTGTTGTTTTACTTCTCTGTTTAAGTCTCCGTCGCTTGTTATCGTTGTTCCCAGGTATTTAAAATTATTAACCTGTTCAATAATACTTCCTTGGATCTCCAGCTTGCATCTTAATAATTCTTTTGAAGCTACCATACATTTTTTCTTGGTTATATTGATAATCATGTTTAATTTTCTCACTTCCAAATTGAAGGTTTGAAAGATCTTCTGAAGGTTTTCCTCAGAATCGGAGATGAGGACTGCATCATCGGCGTAGCAAATTGTGTGGAAGTGTGTGTTACCCATTTTGTATCCTCTAGTTTTTGAAAGATTTTCCACTATTCTGTCTATGACGAGGTTAAAGATAAAGGGACTAAGCGAATCGCCTTATCTTATTCCGGCGTTTATTTTTCCTTTCTTGCTCAGTAGATGTACCACTTTTATATTTGTTCATGCTTAATCAAATGAAAATACTGAAAAAATAAAACAATTTTCAAATACTTTGACTTCAGACGCCTTGAAAAGGACTTAAACCACGATATATAGAAATCAGCACCTCTAACCACCTCTCCTACCTCATTAGCCACTTACAGATTATAATTATGCACAACATAAATAATTTAAAATAGTAAAAATAAAATGAAATTTTCAGCACCTTAGCCCCAAGAACATAGCCTTTACTAGGGATTAAAAAGATATTGGGAGAGGTTACTTGGTACATATCAAGTTTTACGTCCTTTTGCGTTTTCTGGAGTAGTATTGGTTTTTTTTATGAGTCTAGCACGGGTGCTGTAGGGAAATTCCTAAAGCGTTATAGAAGCGACACGCGTATGGTCAAAGCGATTTACATTGATCTTGAATCGCTGTAAACTTGTACTCGATGGGAAACATACCTGAGCAAATCATACTAAAGGGATAAAGTTCTCCATATAAAAGACGGCTTGGAAAGAGATGTACGAGGAATGAAAAGCTGAACCTCATACAGATGTGAAGTATTAGCGCGACGTGTATTCCTAGTATACTTACCGATTTATATTACAAATAAAAGTGTATTCTGCGTACATTACTAAGCACTAAAATATTCATTGTATCCATCATCCCTACATAGTAGCCTATCATGATGCAAGGGCCCCCGGAAGATTTCAGTTGTGCCTTGGGATCCGTTTTCCTTGATATTCTGTTGTCTCTGAGCAATCGAGAGTTTCTTGAAATGGTAGATAAATTTGGAATAGAAATGATGACATTTTGATTTTATCTGCACAGAAATTGTAGACACGTGTGCTATTCAAACTAATTTAAAATAACCGGTCAAGTGCAAGTTGAACTTGCGCAATTAGTGTTCCGTACGTTGATTGCTTTTAAAATAAAAAAAATTGTTACGGAGGTATAAAATGATCAGTGACTTCACAAAACACACCCCAAATGAGTTTTCAACAAAGTTTGTTTCCAATCTTTACTGAAAACTAATGACCTTGAAATTTTTGTTTTTTTTATATACTAGATAAATTATTAAAGGAAATGCACTCGTGATATTTTTCGTTCAATCTACACCCCATGGAGAATATTCCAGAATTTTTTCAAAATTTTTTGATCAGTACTTTTCGCGATAAGCGGGGGACAGCGATTTTTCGCGTTTTTTTAAAAATAATACAAAGAAAAGTGTACGCAAGAATTACGTTATAGATATATTTTTTACTCGTGTTTTTACAAGCTTTCATTTGACACAACACTCGATGACCTAGTAAATTTTTTTTTCACTTCCGATTTCACCCCCAAAACTAATCCCTTAAGTAAAAATTTAACTTTCAAAACTACATGGCTCTGATGAGGCCATCAATTTCTATATTATTACCAAATTTCAACTTTCTATGACAAGTATTTTCGGAGAAAATCGGGTGTGACAGACAGACGGACGGACAGACACCGAAGTCATCTTATAAGTGTTCCGTACGGAATACTAAAAATAACCGGCCAAGTGCAAGTCGGACTTGCGCAATTAGTGTTCCATACGTTGATTGCTTTTAAAATAAAAATTTATGTTACGCCGGTATAAAATGATCAGTGACCTCACAAAACACACCCCGAATGAGTTTTCAACAAAGTCTGTTTCCGATCTTTGTTGAAAACTGAAGATCTTGAAATTTTTATTTTTTTATATACCAAATAAATTATTAAAGTTAATGCACTCGTGATAATTTTCGTCCCATCTACACTGTGGAGTATATTCCAGAATTTTTTCAAAATTTTTTGATCAGCAGTTTACGACTATGTTGGGAATGTGGAATCTTTGGCACAATGACACTACTCGGTATATATCACCACCACACCACACTTTATTTTTGCACTCCACGCGCGTTTCGTTAACCATGTTAGCTTCATCAGGAGCGATGATTGACTGTCAATCATCGTTCCGAGACGCGCGTCGAGTGCAAAAATAAAGTGTTTGGTGTAGTGGTAATATATACGGAGTAGCAGTAGTTTTCGAGATAAGGGAGGGGCAGCGATTTTTGGCATTTTTTAAAAAATAATGCAAAGAAAAGTATGCGCAAGTATTACATTATATGTATTTTTGAACTCGTATTTTCACAAGCTTTCATTTGACACCCCACTCGATGACCTGGTAAATTTTTTTTTCACTTCCGATTTTACCCCCAAAACTAACCTTTTAAATCAAAATCTAACTTTCAAAACTACACGGTTCTGATGGGGACTGGAATTCATACAGAGTATCGTCATAACTTCTACCCTATATTTAAAACGACGGATTTAAGTTCTCATCTTATTCCAAAATTTACAGGGTTCCTAATTAATATAGTATATGCAGTGTTGGTTAATACTATTTATATTTAGAATTGTTTATTGCTTTTAATTCTCAGTTAGCTCCTGCCTTGCATGGTAATAGTAATAACTAGCTAAAAATAAGATGTGTTTGTTGGTTTTGTCATCCATTACTTAACATAAATATGTCTTTTGCATTACAACTAGATTGAGGATGTATAGCTTAAGGCAGTATAAAAATCATATGCTTAATATTATTTCTTGTAGATTTTTTGCTGCATTCTAGTCCCGTCAGTAAGTTATTATTAAAATAAAATAATAATAAAACTACGATTATTACGCTAATATTTTTTATAATATTTTAAAAGCCTTATAGGTATAAAAGACAGGTGTTACGATACGGCAAGAACCCTTTGTGTTATAATATTTCTTAGCCTTGACTACATCCGTTATTAGGATAAAATAACAGGCGGTTGAAGCAAACAATGTCCGATAATGACAAATCATGTTGGTTTGGGTTTAAACCGTGTTCGACGTTTCGTCTACGATCCACCACTTTCTGGACGTCCAAATGAGGCAGTCACTCCGAAAAACGCAAAAAATGAACCACATTATTTTAAATAACCGCAAGGTAAAAGTGAGTGAGATGGCTGTGTCAGGCATATTTTGCATGAATATGAACGCTGTTTCGGCGTAATCCAAATGACTTTTTGCATCGATATGTAACAATGGACGAAACATGGATCCACCACTACACACCTGAGTCCAACAGGTAGTCCGTAGAGTGGCTGGAACCGCATAAAATCCGACCGAACCGTCCAAAAACACAAACATCATCTGGAAAGGTTTTGGCAAATATTTTTTGAGATGCGCATAGGATAAAACTGATCGATTATCTTGAGAAGGAGCGAACAATCACCAGAGACTGTTACAGCTTATGAGACTGCTGGAAGGGTCAAATCAATAAAAAAAAATCCGCATGTAGCGAAAAAAAAGTGTCGTGTTTCACCAAGAAAATGCACCAGCTCACAGCTGCATAAAATGGCTAGTGAAATTGGACCAATTGAGCTATGAATTGTTTCTTCATCCGCCGTATTTACCAGATCTGGCCCCAAATGATTATGATCTTTCTCCAAATTTGAAAAAGTGGATCCAGGGAAAGAGATTTGGCTCAAATGAAGAAGTCGAATATGAAACTGATGCTTATTTTAGAACGCTCGACTAATCGTACTAGATGAAAGGTATTCAGGTGTTAGAAGATCACTGGAATAAGTACAGTTGACAAAAACTATGTTGAAGAATAAAATCGATTTTCGGCAAGAACTTTATTTTTTCTTCAAAATTCTTCGACCTTTTCACCCTATGTAATATACTCCAGTTTTATCTAGTTATGTTGATTGAATGCTTGTGATATGTGGTCGTAATTTTGAAGCCCCGTTTAAAAATCTGATGTAATTATGCAGAATATGCAATTCTTGTTTGTCTTGTTATGATGATAAACATCACAGTAATCGAATCTCCACAAAATAATAGTGGCGACCCGTGGCCCCGTAGCGTAGTACCTTGCTTACGGTACAGAGGGTCGAAGGTTCAATCCCGCAGGTCGGTATACTTATTTATTAATTTATTTAAGTATATTTGGCCTAGCCACGTACATAGGTAGTAGTTGTTTGCAGAAATGCAATATCGTCCGTGGCAGCACTACCGCGTTGTCTAAAAGGTGCTGTGAAATACAAAAATATATGTCTCAGCACTTGGACAACGTTGACGGGTATTACGACACCCTCGCCGTTATCCTTAGGATATAAAAAAGGGTAAAAAAAAAGTAGTAAATAATAATCATATATAATCCTATATTTAATATATGTCTTTTTGTGTGTGCGGTTAATATTAGCAACTAAAGTTAATTACTTTTCGTTTTATTTGTTGTTAAGCCATGATTTTTTTATACTATTAAGGAGTTGGTCAATAGTTCCTAATTTTTTAGATTAATAGTGGATTGGATAGAAAAATTTTAGTATCAACTGCATAGGCTAAAATATTCCCATTTGTGATAGAGAGATGAAAATTTAAAGTATTCAAGGTATTGGCAGAGGCTTCATATTCGTGAAAAATTATTGTGATTTGATTTCTGGTCAATAAATAACATAGGCCAACAAAAAAAATATTTGTAAAAACTTTTTAAACCAATACATCTAATTGTTATGTATTTTTGGATGCTGAAACCGTATCTGGTATCAGTTTTTTTTGTATCACCCACAGTTTTCTCACAATATGATATCGATTAAATTTCAAAATAGGAAAAATTTGATACATAAAAACTGAGCAAACCGTTAATCTCTATAGTGGTAAATAGATGTTCCAGATTCCAATAAATGTTTTTCTTTCAGCCTAGGACCAAGCAATTCTGCTTTTTCTTAGACAAACTCAAATCTCTCACTAAATCATTTAACTCAGCTTGTGTTTATTTAAAATGAAAATGTAAAACTGTGGTTTTAAATTTTCTAGAGAATATGGAAACTCATCATCATCCGGTCGACTTTCATTAAATTCGGGACTGGACTGTAAAACATCATCAATAGACTGAGGTGGCTCAGGGACAGGAAGTCCCCGTCCATGTCCTACCTGTCGATTAGCTTAAGTAAAGTTAGGATAAACAATTACTTTCTTATTTTTGGAGTTATATCCAGAAATATCAACGCTGCAAAAGTAACAATCATTTGAATGACTTTCTTGCTCTCTCCATACCATGGGTACTGCAAATCTAAAAGCTTTCTTTTCTTTTTTATACCATTTCCTAAGATCCTCGACACAAACATAACATTCTTTGTGAGAAGCCCTACATTTTTCTTCATTACCGATTTCTATACCAAAATATGCAAAATATACTTTTTTTACAAAGTCAGTAATGTTTCGATGATGTTTTTTAACTCACCACATATATAACAAAAAATATTGGGAGAGTTTTTACAACTACGATTTTCACTTTGAATGTGAATTAAAGCACATGGGTTAAACACTGCAATAAGTTATATTAACTGCAAGAAAACAAACAGATGTGACATTTATCGGAACTGCCAACCTAATAACATTTGATTTTACTGCCAACCTTATAAAATTCTGATTTTATTGCCAACCTCATAACATTCGAATGATAAAAAATAAACTTTTTACATTTTGAATATTAAAATGTGGGAAATTGGTGGGTGATACGACTTTTTTATTATTATTTTCGGACTCAGCATACCACAAAACATAGGAATCATGTAAAATTATTAAAAATGTTTTTTCATCGTTGGCCTGTGTAATTAGCTAACCACTGATAAAACCACATTAAAAAAAAAAAAAATTAGGTTTAGACAATAATAGCCCATAATTTAAAGAATCAATAGGTTCAGTTAGATCAGGGAAAACTATGTTAAAAGTAAAACCTGAACCCCAATTGCCCATTATAACATATTTAAGTAAGTAGTGTTGCTATGTTTAAATTTAATTAAAAAAAAAATCGGGTCCAATTATCTCACCTGACCCTACAATACAGAACATTTTGTAACTATTATGTTTTTTTGGTAGCAATTACGAAAATATGCATATCTTTACGCAACCCGTTTCCGGATTTAGATTTTTAAGAATGCATTGCACCGATTAGGAATTTAAACAATAAAAGGAATGCTCGATGCATTTTACCGCGTTTTCCGTTTTTAAACACATGGCTGATCGCGATGAATGCAACAACGCTAACGTGAAAACAGCGAACGACACAATTTGCCGCCATTAAATTTGCATTAGGGTTGTCAAGCAGAAAAAGCAAAGGCTAAGTTTCTTTTAATGATTGTGCAAAAGCTGGATTAAGTATGTTAGTCGCTGAATTAACTCTCTAGGATTATAGTATGAATGAATGACCGCGGACTAGACAACTTTTAAAGTAAGTACTATAATGTCGCCTAGCGTATTCAAAACTTTTGTAAAAATGATAATTTCTAAATATAGTAGTTTAGAAATTTATCAAGGTATATTGTTTTCGTCTGTTCTGCGAGGAAAATGTTCTAGAAATATATATAAGGAATTCGACCGTGTGTGGCATGACGGATTATTGGCTAACCTACGCTCTTTTGATATCCCTGAAAACTTTTGTTTAACACTCTCGTGGTTACTCAGAGAGCGTTCTTTACGAACGGCAATCGATGGATTTCTTTCTAATACGTCCACTATTTGGTGAGTTCTAAGGCTCCATATTGTCTCCTTCTCTCTTTCTCATTTACATTAACGATCTGCTGAAAAGGACCAGAAATCCAATCGACAGCTTTACACATGACAGTACACTTATTTCTTTATTCACATTAAATGCTCGAACATCGCACAGTGCGAAATTTAGGAAGTTTAGCGGAACTTTATTCAATTTTTGAAATATGTAAAATGCATAAAATTATTCATTATTTTGGTAGATTAATATCCCACCTCTAAAACCTCATACTCAGTTTGGGGATTAACCCTGCGAAACAACTGCAAAATGCACCTGAAAGTTGCATTACTTATTCAATCATACTTTTTGCCTACAGAAAGCTATTCGATTTGTTTAAGTTAATAGAGTGGTACATACAAACGGCAAGTCAGTAGGCCATGATTTTTTCTTCATTTATTTTATAAGAGAATTGTCAATTATGGGCATTTAAATAATTGCAAAATCTTTTCTTACTCGTGTGTGATTTGTTCGTGAAAAAAAAGTGATTTTTAAGAAGTAAGTAAAATTTACATTTTTAACTTCAGTGGAGACTTTAAAAAGTGATACTACATAATACCAGCTTGAAACGCACAAAAGTTGAAAGGTTTTTTTTCCTCTGTTGGAAACACAAAAGATCTTCTGCGATATTTTGCGATCTTCTTTTAAATTAAACATTTTCCAGAATGACTTTGCAAATTTCATATAACTGCATATTCCAAAAGTGGAAGGAAGAACCGATATCGGGCGCCATCATTGGTTTTGTTTTGGAAAAAATAGGCTCACCAATGCTAACATCTGACGCTCTTTGCAGTTTAAAGGCAACTCTTCGTGCGCTGGTTTGTAAAATACAAAAAGGTGGAGGGAATCCAGTCGAAATTTAGCATCATTTCTGAATAAAAATGCTAGCTGGCTTGAAAATAATGTAAAATTTTCAAATGCTGTAAGGGATGCATTGCCTAGTGGATCGAGGACCAATGCAGGCAGACATAAAAAAGAATTTAGGGATTGTAATCCTAAAGGGCAAAACAGAAAAGTGCTTCATCTTTTGAAGTCAGGTAGTCAAGACGAGTTAGCCAAAGCAACTGCAACAAAGCTATACCAATCTGGAAAACGAAACTCTGCAGCGATTATCAAGGAACTGGCATCTGGTTCTCCAGAAAGGGGTAGCAAAATCAAGAAGGCTCGCATGTCTTCTTCAAACAGCCCACGAAAAATTAACTCCAGACCAGGCTCTGGCGCTACTTATTGATGCAAACTTATCGTCAAATCAGTACAACATTGTTCTAGATCAAGCAAAAAATGACCGTTGCACTTTGTATCCACCTTATTATGTTGTAAAAGAGGCAAAGAGGTTGTGCTATCCAAAGGACATAAGAATAACTGAAGTTTCAGCTGAAGTATCAGTTCAGTCGCTTATAAATCATACCGTAGCAAGACTTTGTACAGGGCTAGAAGGGATTCTTAGAACTTTATCAAACGTTAAAAGCACTAAATATTATCGTAAAGTATATGGACAAACATAGCTCTGATGATAGTATGTTTAGTTTATCAATGGTACCAATCCAAATGTGCTCCGTAAATGATAATGGTGATAATCAGTCAGTAATTTGGAAAAAACCCTGCTTCTTCTTCCACACGGTACTGTCGCCTCATTAAGTTCGTTTTTGCCAAAGAAACAGTCAGTGTAATTACCTCAGAAGTAAACAAAGTGAAAGAACAAATATCTCAACTTACTCCAACCACTATACTTGTAGATGGCAAGCAGTTTCAGGTTACAGCAAATATGATCTGTTGTATGATTGACGGTAAAGTATGCAATGCTGTATCATCCTGTGCATCATCACAAACATGCTACTTATGTGGGGCTAAACCTAGTGAAATGAACAACATCTGCGATATACCTCAAAAAAATATAAATGAATCCTTTTTATCCCTTGGACTATCACCCCTCCATGCATGGATAAGGTTTTTGGAATGTATTTTACATATATCGTACAAACTAGATATTAAGGCATGGCAAGTTCGTGAAGCAGAAAATAAAAAAAAAGTTGCAGAGAAGAAAATATATACATTTACCAAAAATTCAAAGAGGAGCTTGGCTTGCTTATAGATATGCCAAAACAGCAGACCGGAAACACAAACGATGGTAATACCGCGAGGAAATTCTTTAGAAATGCCGAAAAGTCTTCCGAGATAACTGGCGTTAATTTAGATTTGATCAAGCGTTTTCATGTGCTGTTAGAGTGCCTAAATTGTGGTCTTAAAATTGATTCAGAAAAGTTCGGCGAATATGCAAGAGAAACTTTGGAATTGTATTTGAAAGAATATTTCTGGTACTCAATGCCCGTAGGTGTGCATAAAGTCCTTTGTCATGGAAAGGATATTATAGCCTCTTGCATGCCGATCGGACAATTTTCTGAAGAAGCTCAGGAGGCAAGAAACAAAGACTGCAGAAAATAACGCGAACTTTTTACTAGAAAAACATCCCGAATTGACACAAATACGGATTTATTTAATCGACTGCTTATTTCATCGGATCCGTACATCGCTAGTCTTCGTAAAGCACCCAAAATCAAGCATAGTGAAGTTACGCCAGAAGTTTTAGAGTTGTTAGAAAGATTTGCAGACCCATGTAATGATTGCGAGTCTTCAGACGATTGCAATGAGTCTCGTTCTGAATAGATGTTCAAAATGTTGTTACAAAATGTATGTTTTTTTAAATTGTTCTATAATAAAAAACACAAATAAACTGAAAAACTTTAAATAAAACACATTAATTTTCATTAAAAATTTTAAAAAACCAACAAATAGAACTGTTTTACTGGTTTAAAATAATTAAGTTCCGGTAAACTCAAGAAATTTTGCACTGTGCATCGGTCCAAAGTGCTGTATCCCCGTGTACTGATAACATGCTGATGAGTATGTAATTCTCCCATTTGAATTTGTTCTCCTTTTTAAAAATAAGCACAATTAAGTTTACCCAAGGTGTTGGTATTGAGAGATGGTATTATCAATGCCCCTCATACCTTATCATTTCTATAGTTATTTCATCGTCCCCTGGTTCTTATGTTATTATGGATATGTTGTATAGCATTCATCGTTTGATCCGTGGGGACATCGAGAATTTCTTCAGATCCCACATTTCTTACTATCAATCTATTTCTTTCTTTTTTTTCCCGGGCGGTGACGGTATTTTCGTGTCATATAGTGTTTGATAATATTTTTCTGTAGCTTCCTTTATCCCTTGGATTTCTGCGATCTCTTGGTTATCGTTATTTATAAGTTTTATGATTTGATGTCTCCCTTTATTCATTTGTTTGTTTAAGTGTTTTAAACTTTTTACTTCTTTCAGAGTTTCTTCTATTTTCGAATTTCTGTACTGTCTGACGTCTTCTCTGATCTTTTTCTTTGTGTTTTTGTGTCTATTTCTACCAATTTTAATCTGCCGTTTGTTGGATCAGTTCTTAATAGTCTGCTCTGTTTCATTAGATTTTGTGTATCTACTTAATTTTTATGTTTTTCTTTTTCGGTATTGCTATTTGTTTTGTGGTTATGAGTAGGCTAGGTTATTTGTGTGTTTAGTTCATGAGGTTCGCTTTGGTAGTTTATGTTTTATATGATTTTCCAGTGCTTTTAGATATTCGTCTGTGGTTTGTTATTATTTCTGTTGGTGTCTTTATCTTTGCATGCGTTATCAATCTACGTCTCTTCTGCTTCAAATTTATTCTTATTTTTGCTCTGAGTATTCGATGGTCATTGCCAATGCTTATCGTATTCAGTTCGTGTCGATTACAATATTCTTGTCATTTGATAAAACATAATCAATTTCGTTTCTTGTTATACCATCTGGGCTTTGCCATGTCCATCTTCTGTGTTCTGGCTTTTGGAAAAATGTATTCATAACGGACAAGTTATTTTCGTTTACAAAATTTGATAACATTTTTCCTCTGTTGTTGCTCATACCCAAACCAAACACCGACGAGTTGTACTTTTGATGATTTCTTTAAGCATCACCAAATATTTTTACATTTTAACTATTTGACTTTGTTTATTTTGTTGTGTATGGATCTACAATATGGTACCTACGTGATTTAATATAGCTTAAAATGAAAATTTTACAAATTAACGAAACCGTAGATTATAATAATTATTACTGTAATACCATTTAAAGTAGAATATTATTTAGATTAAACTTGTATCGATTCAGTACATATCTCACAAATGCAATACCATTCGATATCAGATATCATATCTATATATAACATGTAAGCTTATACTGTCGGTCTATTTTAACTATATAATATCTTTTAACAAAAAAAATATACCGCTTGATTTCGATATATAATAAACATTTTATTGGAAATACGATAATACCAATTATTTTATAATAATCCAAAGCATAAATGACGTTTGTTTACTTTAGGATCTATGTATACGGGTTGACTAAGCTTGGTGATGTGCATAGCAACATGTACTGTTTAGTTTCAGGCACTCTGAATGTTAAAATCTTTAAACAACAGAATAGATAGGTCATGTACCTGGTCTCTGGAAGGTCAGTATTCTTTAGAGAGACCAACATCCATGATCATTTTTATAGTAGTTAAATAGTCTTGCAAACATTTCATACCCGAGGGGGAGACAAAACCATGCTATTCCTCATTTTCCGCCAAATGAATCTTCTTTTAAAATTTCAGTGGGTGTGGTAGGGCCGAGAAGAATACGGTGGAGTTGTTTGTCATCCATTGCGAATAAGCCTGGGTATTTTTTCGCCATGTAGTGGCACAGGCAAAGTGTTCGATTCGACATTTTAGTTTGTTTTCTAGGAACAAACAGACAATTAAATGAATTTCTTAATTATACCAATGGTTTACATAAATATATATATGTATATATATATATATATATATATATATATATATATATATATATATATATATATATATATATTTGTGTTTATTAATAATTGTATTAATTTTAAATCGTTTAAATAGTCCATAGATTTACAGCATCTGAACGAATTATTAAAAAATGCTTCAAAAATTCTTAAAATTCATGGTAATTGTACGAATAAAAACGTATTTTTTGTATCTTACATAATTTTTCTAAAAGTTTTATTTTTCGAGTAACAAATTGTTGAATATCCAAAATATGGCCTATACTCTGTGATAAATATCTCCGAAATTCGAGGCCATAAAAAAACTTTTCCTACAAAAGTGGTAGGTTTTTTGGGCTGGAATAAGATTATCCGAAAAAAACTTTTGGTTACATTAGGAAACTACATTTTTGCTTTAATTTTTTTGAAATCCATTTTCAGATTTGGATTGGTATTAATACCAATTCGGTTAACGAGAATATATATATATATATATATATATATATATATATATATATATATATATATATATATATATATATATATATATATGTATATATATATATATATAACTTTACCATGAAAACTGAACAAATCAAGTCAATTAATTTTCTTGACTTGACTATAATAAATAAAAACAACAGACATAATCTTACAATCTGTCACAATCCAGCACATATAGATTCAGTTATCCACAATAGTTCTAACCACCCTTTTTCATACAAGATATCTGCTTTGTGCACAATCTTCTTCATATACCTTGTTTACAGAAAATTATCAAAAAGTATTAAACATTATTAAACAAATTATGGATACACGTAGGCTGAAAAATTTTTGGTCTAACACATAGATGTCGCCCTTTTCAAAAAATCCATACGATTTTTAGGAAGTACCATCCTTCAAACGATACGTGTCAAAATTTTTAGACATTTCGACGATTAGTTTACAAGTTATAGTGGTTTTAGTGACGCTACCTCTGATATTTTCAAAACAATGGAAAAAAATCAAATTTCGTGTGTTGATTAAACCCTGTTTTTTGATGGGAAAAAATACCGTTGAAGCAAAGCAATGGCTTGATAAGTGTTACGAGGACTCATTTACTGGTATGCCGAGTTTAAACGCGATCGTACAGATACAAATGATGCTGAACGCTCTGGACGCCCAAATGGAGTGGTTACACTGAAAAACATAAAAAAAATCCACAAAATTGTTTTGATAACCGTTAAGTGAAATTGCGTGAGATAGCTGACACCCTGAAGTTATCAAAAGAACGTGTTAAGCATATTTGCATGAACATTTGGGCATGAGAAAGTTCTGTTCAAAATGGGTATCGCGTTTGCTCACAGTGGACCAAAAACAACAACGTGTTGATGATTCTGAGCGCTGTTTGGACCTGTTTAGTGGATAAAACATGGATCCACCACTATACACCGGAATCAAATCGGCAGTCAGCTGAGTGGGCAGCAGCTGGTGAAAGCGGCCCGAAACGACCAAAAACACAACAGTCGGCTGGGAAGGTTTTAGCCTCTGTATTTTGTGATGCGCATGGAATAATTTTCATCGACTATGCTGAGAAGGGAAAAATCATCAATAGCGAATATTATACAAAGTTATTGGTGCGTTTGAAGGCAGAAATCGCAAAGAAACGGCCCCATATGAACAAGAAAAAAGTGCTCTTTCATCAGGACAATGCACCGTGTCAAGTCAATGGTTACGATTGCAAAATTGTATGAATTACAGTTCGAAATGCTTCCTTATTTACCGTATTCTCCAGATTTGGCCCCCAGAGACTATTATCTATTCGCAGACCGCAAAAAAATTCTCGCAGGAAAGAGATTTGGCTCCAATGGAGAAGTTGTCGCCGAAACCGTTCTGAAGGCAAAGATAAATCCTTCTACAAGAAAGGTATAGAAATGTTAGAAAAGCGTTCGACTGATTGTATCGCTCTTGAAGGAGACTATATTGATGTTTTAAGTAGCTAGACCAAAAACTTTTTGGCCTACTTGTTACGCCAAATATGACTGACAAAATTATTAACAAAAATCTTACAAAAAAATATTAATTTAACATACCCAGTTATAAAAGATAATACTCAGCACAAATTTAAAACCCTTACATATACAGATAATATCACCAAAAAAAAATTAAAAAAGTTGTCGAATAAAGGTTTGAAAATATCCTTTAGAACTAATAATACGTTAAGTAAACTAATTAAGAATAGCAAAGGTAAAACTAACAAAAACCAAAAGTTTGGAGTCTACAAACTTAAATGTGGCTTATATTAAAATTAATTTATGGTATCAGTTATAGTAATCCGTTTAGGCACCATAGTGGTTGGTATATTAGGGTTCAATTATGTAATATTTAAGGTATATATGACTTGTTTATACATTTGCTTTGTTAGTTACCGATTATCTGATGAAGGTACTGTACGTGGGTTACTATTTATATTTCTGGCCTAATAATGAAAAAACAAATATTTATGATCGAAATTGGTTTTATTGTTTTTCAAAATATTCTCCATGAAGATCAATACACTTCTGCATGCGTTTGAACCTATTTTCGAAGCACTTTTTCCACTCCGATTGAGGTAACTCCAAAACGTGCGTTTTGAATGCATCAACTGCTACTTCGGGTATCGAAAATCGTTGACCACGTGATTTGTTTTTTTCGTGTGCGGGAATAAAAAAAAAGTCATTGGGTGCCAAATTAGGGCTGTACGGCAGATGATCCATTAATTCGATGTTTTGGCCGGTCAAAAATTCCTTTGTTTGAGCCGATGTGTGAGAGTTCGCATTGTCATGATGAAGAATGACTCGCCTCTTCTTCAGCTTTTTCGGAATTTCTCCGAAGACTTCTGGCAAACTAATGGTCGTGTACCATTCAGAATTGACCGTCCTACGTTGCTCTAACACCACTGTCGCCACATGACCGGTAATGCCGAAGAAACAGGCAACCATTTGCTTCGTTGTGCCTCTTCCGCGAACAACCTTTGTTAGATTTGGCTCGTCTTGGAAGACCCATACAGTCGATTGTTTTCATATGCATAGATCCATGATTCGTCCGTTTGTAGATGTTATACACAGCCTTTGATGCACCTTGATCGTATTTTTCCAACATATCATTGCACCAATCGACACGAGCCTTCTTTTGAGCGTTTGTCAGATTATACGGAATCCAACGCGAACAAATTTTTTTACGGCCAAATGATCATGCAATATCTTATTGACGTTTGTCATACTAATGCCCAAAGATGCCTTCACGGAATTCGTCCTGAAGTGAACGTCAGCCACGATTGAATTCGTTATACCAGTTTTTTTACAGTGCTGTAGGATGGTGCTTCATCGCCGTATAAAGAATTAAGTTCATCGATGCACTCTTGTCTTGATAATCCCCGTCGAAAGTTATAAAAAATAATCGCACGAGAATGTTCACGAGTTAATTCCATTTTTTGCCCGAGATGACTTTTTCAAGTTACTGTAAACAACACAAATTGCGCTCAAATGACAAAATGTTTGTTCAAAGATTATGTTCCACAATGTCAAATTTCTAATGGAAACGTCAGATGGCACCTGGCAACACTTACTGGTGCCAAGGCCAGAAATATAAATAGCAACCCACGTATACCGAAACAATAGTCATAAGATATAAAATATGGTGGAAATTTAGAACTAACATAAGTATTTAATTCAACGACAATTCTGATATGCTACTCACAGGTTGCTACTGTTTTTTCACTGTGCACCTGCCCACTTTTGTTGCAACTGGACGACTGACTCGACTAAGTGACAAGATAATGTAAAATTTCCATAGATTTCCAATTTTATGTATTTTAAAAGTTCTAATACATGCAGGGTGTCCCGTATGAATGGAATAATGATTCCACAGCATTTATTAATCAGAATATCAAAAAAATGTTTAAATGAAAGTTATAGGATGTTAAACGGCGCACATGCTGACGTTAACAATAAAATGTTTTGAACTCTCAGTTCGAAGAAATTACACCATCTGTATTTTTTTAAACGGAAAGCCCTGTATATTATTTTATTTTTAAGTCCTACTAAAAATTCTACATAATATTTATCTAATATACCATATGTCTAAATTGAACTGTTTTGTAATTATTGTCATTTGAGATTTAAAATAAAAAAAGACAAAAAAAACTATTATTAAATATTCGAGGTTGAGTTTTAAGGTAACAATTGCTCAAAATGCCTACCGTTAACAGCGAGGCAATGAACCAATCTGTCATAAACAGTCTGAACAGAGTTTTGCTTAGAATCCGGGGTGATCTGTGCTACTTCATATTGAATTCTTTGTTGTAAATCTTCTACAGTTTCAGGTCGACGTCGGTAAACTTTAGTTTTTAAATGATCCCATAAAAAAAACGAGCGGCGTAAGGTCGGGACTCCTTGCAGACCATTCTACAGCACCTCTTCGATTAGGAAAAATCGCATGTAAATATCTACGAACACTGATTTCATAGTGAGGAGGTGCTCCTTCCTGTTGATACCACAGATTCCTGTTAGAGGTATCCAAATTATTTTCATCGGGAAAAAAACCTGCACAAGTTGGAATAACTTGCTCTTGGAGTAGCTCTAAATACCGCTGTCCTGTAAGATTTCCATCGATAAAAAAGGGACCAATGATATGACGTCCACAAATCCCTACCCACACGTTTATCTTTTGTGGTCTTTGAGAATGACTGTCGATTATCCAGTGGGGATTCTCAGTAGATCAGTACCGGCAGTTATGCATGTTAACTCTTCCGTTAAGATAAAATGTGGCCTCATCAGAAAAAAGAATATTATGAATTAGGTTAGGATCATTATTGATTCGTTCCATCATGACCTTGCAAAATTCAACGCGTCTATCGTAGTCATCTTCAGATACTTCTTGCATGAGAATGGGTTTATATGGAAGCAATTTTTCTTCATTCAGTATACGAATTCAGGTACCTTTACTTATGTTGTGGTCTAGGCAAGGCTGACAAGTGGCTGTATAGGGATTTTCTGTAATTTTCAATAAAACATTTAACTTTTTATTATCGCTTGTTTTAACTTTTGGAGGTCCAGATTTAGAACGATCCTTAACATTACCTGATTGTCTAAATCGTTTTAATCGCCAATAAATCATTTTTTGTCGTCTTAAGTTGTTACCTGACAGTAAATGTTTGACACAAGCCAGCTTAATTTTTTTTTTTAATTTGATCTTAATATCAAATAGCAATATTTCCAAAACAGTTCAATTTAGACATATGGTATGTTAGACCAATAATATTTAGAATTTTTAGTAGGACTCAAAAATAAACTAAACATTAATTGTCAACCTCAGCATGTGCGCCGTATAACACCCTATAACTTTTAGTTAAACATTTTTTTGTTACACTGATTAATAAATGCTGTAGAATCATTATTCCATACATACGGGGCACCCTGTATAGCTTTGTTGACATTTAATGGAAATTTATTTGAATTAACCCTTTTATTGAAGATATTTTGGCTGAATAACAAAAGTAGCTAACGCCTAATGACAAGAAATCACAACAGCAGCAGCTGTACATACGTGACAAATTTAATGGCAATTTTTTGTTTTAGTGCAGTTTTTTATTGAACTGTATAACTAATTCATTTCAGTGATTAAAGAATGAGTCATGGTCCAATCCAATGGTTGTTTTTAGTTTAATAAAAAAATATTTAATAATGAGTGTATTATTAATCGGTTTCAGAAAAAAGTTCTTATCGGCATACGTGAATATTGAGATTGTATCTCTCTCTTTGTGTTAATATTTTTAAAAAACTCCCAATGTCACGATGAAAAGAACCTCTTAATATTCAGAAAATGTCTCCCTGCATGTACTTCTTTAAAAACGTTTCTTTTAATATGCAAGTCGCTTTGGAACCTCATATATGCACTTCGTGAAAGTATGTCATCACATGCAATAAACAATTTTAGTGACAGTTATTTTATAAATTATTAATTGACACTTAGAGAGTATTATTTATTGCCTCACTATATTGCCAATATTTCTTTTGGTCATATTGATGTGTTTTTTCTTTTACAAATGTCAAGTTTTCATTGATGCATAAACACGTTATCTTTTATTAATGATTTAAAGCACACTAATTATTTCTTTGGATTGAATATTTTAGTTTAATTATTAATATTATCGTGTGAAAATAAATAATAAGTATTAAGGTGGTATTCCGTTAACTGACCTAGTTAATCAAAGGTGACAAGAATGACAGACATGACTTGGTTTTTAATTGCAATTTTTAGCTGTGGTCAGATGATTTCGGGCATTACCATCAGGTTTGGTTAACGAGGTTAGGTAATAAAACGCCACCTAAATAGTAGGTATTCATGGTGTGAAAAACCCCGAGACTTTTGAAGAAAAAACAATGTTTTTGCCAAAAATCGATTTTATTCTTCAACATAGTTTCGCTTAAGAGCGATAAACTTATTCCAACATTTGGATATCTTAGTACGATTTGCTTGGAGCCACATTTTCAACTTGAGAAAGAGGTAATAATCGCTGGGGACCAGTTCTGGTGAATACGGCGGATAAGGAAGTAATTCATAGCCCAATTGATCCAATTTCACCATCGATTTTATCGACTTGTGAGCTGGTGCATTATCTTGGTGAAATAACACTTTCTTCTTCGCTAAATGCCCCCTTTTTTTAATTTCACCATTCAAACGGTCCAATAAATCAATATAATAGTGTCCGGTGACTGTTCACCCCTTCTCAAGATAGTCGATCAGTATTATTCCATGCACATCCCAACAAAATACTTTCCAAAATCTTTCCAGCTGATGTTTGTGTTTAAGACTCTTCGATCAGCTTTCATGCGCTCCCAGCCTCTGTGCGAACTGCCTCTTGGACTCAGGTGTGTAGTGGTGGATCTATGTTTCGTCCATTGTTACGAATCGACGTAAAAACTTATTTGGATTACTCCGTAACAGTGTCAAATAACGTTCTGAATCTTCGACAAGTTGCTGTTTTTAATTATTCGTGAGAGTACGCAGCACCCATCGGGCATAGTTTTTTCATATGCAAATTTTCATGCAAAATATACCTCACACATTCTGTCGATATCTTCACGACTACTTTCACTTTGCGATCGTTCAGAACAGTATGGTGGATTATTTTATGTTTTTTGGAGTCATGGATGGATGGATGGATGTTATGTGTGCTGGGCGCATCGACAGCTTGGTCATTTAACGCCCTTCTATTTGTTTTAAAATGAGTCTAAATTTTGAATTCAATGTCTCGTAGTAGTGTGTGCTCTCAAGTATGTGTTTGACCGATAGGGGAACCTCACAAGTTGTGCAGAGAGGGGCTTGTTCTCTCTTCAGGAGATGTGAGTGAGTGCTATAAGTGTGTCCTATTGCCAGTCTGCGCATGATAACATTCTCTGTTCTGGTCAAGTTTTTTGAATGTAGTGGGGGAGTTACCCGTGATTTGAGGTGCCATAATTTGTTATTGGGGTCCTCCAGATCCCATTTGAGTTGAAATAGAGTTGTAAGTAGCGTCTGGAGTAGTTTGTTATAATCTGACGGGTGATTCTCATCCAGGGTGCAAATTCCTCTGCCTATGGCCAATCAAGTGTAATAGTCTGCTCTGTCATTGCCGTAATTGTTTATGTGACTAGGTATCCAGCAAAGAGCCTTAGTTTGGCTATATATAGAAGGTCATATATTTTCCGGATGTAGTTATATGTCATGTTCTTTGATCTTCTGGATAACAATGCACTACATGAGTCTGAGATGATGAGGAATTTGTTTGTAGGTGTGGCTGATAGAGCAATGCTTCTTTGATGGCTAGAAGTTCCGAAGAGAAGATGGTTGAATGATTGGGGAGTTCGAACATCCTCGTGGTGGTAGTGGAGTAGAATGCTGCTCCCACTTCTTGGTCTATCTTAGACCCGTCTGTGTAAAGGGGAAAATGGTTTAGGTATTTGTTATTGACCAAGTCCTGAAATAATTTATTAAGGTGTGCTTTAGAGTATTCATGCTTGTGGTAGGTTTGCATGAAGAAATCTAGATGAGCACAGTATGTGAGAGAGAGAAATTTGGTATATATTTTCACTATACATATTGCTTGTCTTTGAACGAGAAAATTTTGATTTTATCAAGAACTTTGTTTTAAATTATCCAAAATGAAAAAACTCGGTAACATCATTTATTCGCAAGATTAATTCTCCAGTAAACTAATTTCTTTGGAAATCTTGATTTCGGATGATCCAGCTCCCAGTAATCGTGCATACCACAATGCTCCTAAAAAATGAGGTCGCAGAGGAATGGGTGTGGCGCTGTCATATTTTTTTAAGTTAAAATTTCACAACTTGTATTATAAGCTGTGCTTGTACGACCGCGTTTAAGTTCACTAAACCATCGACATATAATTGCTTTCAACGGAGCAGATGTACTATAATATTTCTCAAGCCATTCTTGAGTTCTGGCTGTATTTTTCCCATCAAAAAGCAATATTTGATCAACACATCAAATTCTTTTTGTTCCATACGTCTCGAGAGTTGACACTAACTGAAAATCATATGTTTTTTTTGTTTGTGCTTCTATCTCTCGGAAATTAGTAAACCATTTTTCGTAGAACATTATTGTGTGTGTGTGTGTGTGGATATCTGTATTGTCAAGGGCTTGTCATTTTTAGAATGATTTGACCAGTTCTAACGAGTTTTTCAAATATTGAAACATGATTTTATAAGCGATCTACGTGATCTGATAGAAAAGTAATATACAAGAACCGACATCGTTGCTACTTGACGCTTCACATAACAGTTAGGTTAACTCCTGCTGTAGACTAAGTACAAGTTAAAACTTGCCATAATTGTGATATAATTGTTGGAAGCAACGTTTTTGAGGTGTATTTTGGAAATAAACTGGCAAGCATTATTTTACTATCAAGTTTTGTGTCAAACCTGGTGAATCCGCTACTATAACTTACAGAATTTTACAAGGAACTTATGCAGAACATTTTCCATCCGGAGCACAGGTGTTCAGATGGTACAAGCTCTTTGGAGAGGACTAAGAAAAAGTGGAAAACCAACGTCGTATGGAAAACCTTCAACGTCAAAAACAAAGGAGAATCGGGGAAGAGCGAGGGCTCTCGTAACGTGAGATTGTCGATTCAGTTAAATATGAACCGGTTTGCCGACTGTCAGGTTTTAATACATAATTTTGAGATGACAAAAGTGTGGGGCAATCGTATGGATGTCTTTTTTTATTTTCTGTACCACTTTGAAAAGGAGCTGGAATTCTTCGGTAACGTAATCACAGGTGATCAAGACAAAATGTCAAAGTCGGGAGTGACTTACTACAAACTTTCTTCGTCTCAAGGAAGCGAAAAAATCCAAAATCAAATCGTTGATGATTTGTTTTTTGAGTCGGGGGTTAGAATATAAAGAATGTCTCTGTGTGTCTCTGGAAAATCTCATAATCAAATTACACATCGGAAAGTTCATAAAATTCTTCAGGAAAGGGTGATACAAATGCGATCAGGAATTACGCACACTAGCGTGAATTTTTGGAAAAAAAAATCTTGCACCCTAGTCCCGTGGCCCATCGGATCTCAGACATCCTGATTTATTTTTATTCCCCAGGTCAAGAAATGGCGCAATTTTTATACTTGAAATAATATTCGGAAGAACGTAGTCGACGGGGTAAGTTAGTATTCAGAGATACCTCTCAGCACTGCTACAATTGAAGCATCATATATCGATTGCTATTAGATACTACCTCACCTAAATTGTTCACGATGACCCTTTAAGACGTCTTTAAAGAGTTAAATTGGGACTAGAAGGGCATCAACCTTAGGTTTATAGACTACATAGTAGTGATAGCTAACAACACTAATGACCTACAGAAAATCAGCTGAATGGGGTCTCTGCTAGGGTAGGTCTTAAAATGAATTAAAAAAAAAACTAAATTAATGAGCCCTAAAGATACATGTAGATAGGAAACGCGGTCGATGAGTATATCTACTTAAGTCTCATTATTAAGACCAGAAGAGAGAACTAGTATGCAGAAATTACCAGGCAAATAGGGGTGGTAGGACATATCTTAAAAAGTACTACAATACCTATAAACCTAAAAACTGAGGTCCTATGTCCTAACTGTCAGCACATATCGACTGGGAACCACGTGCCTCCCTAAAGCGTTTGAAGAGCGATGAAAAGAAGCATGCTTGGTATCTCCTTTAGGGATAGAATTCGTAACGAGCAGATAAGGAGATGAACCGAAATCTCTCTGGAGATGGCAATGATGAACTGGCAATGGGCGGGTCATGTGGATAGATCATCCGGAGACAGATGAGTACACAAAATCACAGAATGGAGACCCAGAGAAACAGTAAGAGGCGTAGGACGTCTACAGAAACGATGGATGGATGGTATAAGGGTAGTAGCCGGCACGCAGTGGTTTAAAGGTGGCAAGAAACAGGGAAGCACGGAAGAGATTGAAAGAGACCTACGTCCAGGAATGGACAAACATGGATTGATGGATTGCTATATTGCATAAACACCTGACGGAACACCATTGATAATAATATTTATTATCTATTATTTTGATTGAATGTTTAAATGAATGAGTGTGTATTAAAGTACATAAACTTTCTAATGATATAGTAATTTATAAAAGTATTTCTGAACAAGTGGTTTAGTTCCAATTCATTGAATTAAGTGCGGTTTTGCAACACATTTAATAATTTTACAAATTGAAAATGATATATCATTAGATATACCTGCTGTAGCTGATATAAAAAAAAGTATATTCACCTCTTAAGAAGGCCATAATACTATAGAACTTGAGAAATTTCATTTATGGCCACCGTTAACTTAAAATAATTATTACAGTAGAAAATTTCTTCATTGATTAATTCTTTTGAATGTACTATATATCCTTATATTAATAAAAGAGAAAGGTGTGTTCGTTTTAGCCATGCTTAAATAACTTTCAGGGCGAAGCTCATACCTGCCAGTTTCGTGACTTCACTTTTAGGAAGCGCTGTTATCGCCAACGTTATCATGCTATTTAGATAAAAATTCTTATATGTTTTTCATACTCGTATTATTTTTTTTAGGTTTATAAAGAAGAATAATTATTTATTATAACCTTTAAGCACTCACAAGGTTATATTGATTTATTGGTGTTATATATAACATATAGGCTGAAAAGTTTTTGGTCTAGCTACTTAAAACACATTTTTTTTTGCAAAATTCAATTTTATCCATCAATATAGTCTCCTTCAAGAGTGATACAATCAGTCCAACGCTTTTCTAACATTTCTATACCTTTCTTGTAGAAGGATTTATCTTTGCCTTTAAAATAGGCCTTAGTTTCGGTGATAGCTTCTTCATTGGAGCGAAATTTCTTTCCCGCGAGCATTTTTTGAGGTCTGCGAATAGATAATAGTCAATGGGGGCCAAATCTGGAGAATACGGTGGATGAGGAAGCAATTCGAACTTCAATTCATGCAATTTTGCCATTGTAACCATTGACTTGTGACACTGTGAATTGTCTTGATGAAAGAGCACTTTTTTCTTGTTCATTTCGGGCCGTTTCTTTGCGATTTCTGCCTTCAGATGCACCAGTAACTTCATGTAATATTCGCTATTGGTGGTTTTTTCCACTCGATGAATATTATTCCTTGCGCATCCCAAAATACAGAGGCTAAAACCTTCCCAGCCGACTGTTGTGTCTTTGGTCGCTTCGGGCGGCTTTCACCGGCTGCTGATTACCGATTTGATTACGGTATGTAGTGGTGAATCTATGTTTCATCCATTGTCACATATCGCATAAAAAAAATCCTTTTTATTGCGTTTAGACCAGTCTAAACAGCGCTCAGAATCATCAACACACGTTGTTGTTTTTGGTCCACTGTGAGCAAACGCGGTACCCTTTTCGAACAAAGCTTTCTCATGCCCAAATGTTCATGCAAAATATAACCGACACGTTCTTTTGATGTCTTTAGGGTGTCAGCTATCTAACGAAATTTCACTTTAGGGTTATCCAAAACAATTTTGTGGATTTTTTTATGTTTTCCGGTGTAACCACCTCATTTGGGCGTCCAGAGTATTCAGCATTATTTGTGTCTATACGACAACGTTTAAATTCAGCATACCAGTAAATGATGAGTGATTTTCCAGGAGCAGAGTCCCCCGTAACACAAAAAAACGGTATTTTTTTCTCATGAAAAAACAGTTTTTAATCAACACACGAAATTCGATTTTTTCCATTGTTTTGATAATATCAAAGGTAGCATCACTAAAACCACTATAACTTAAAAACTAATCGTCGACATATGAAATTTTGACACGTATCGTTTGAAGGTTGGTACTTCCTAAAAATCATATGGATTTTTTGAAAAGGGCGACATCTATGTGTCAGACCAAAAAACTTTTCAGCCTACGTATATATATATATATATATATATATATATATATATATATATATATATATATATATATATATATATATATATATATTATATATATATATATATATATATATATATATATATATAATATATATATATATATATATATATATATATGTATATATATATATATATATATATATATATATATATATATATATATATATATATATATATATATATATACATACATATACATATACAAATACATATACATATACATATACAAATACATACACATATACATATACATATACATATACATATACATATACATATACATATACATATACATATACATATACATATACATATACATATACATATACATATATACATATATATATATATATATATATATATATATATATATATATATATATACACATATACATATACATTACATATACATAAATATATACATAAATATATACATATATATATATATATATATATATATATATATATATATATATATATATATATATATATATATATATATATATATATATATATATATATATATATATATATATATATATATATATATATATATATATATATACATATACATATACATATACATATATATATATATATATATATATATATATATATATATATATATATATATATATATATATATATATGTATATATATATACCTAGTACTCCCATAAATACTGTTACAATGAAAAACATTGTCTAAACATTTAATTTCTATGAAAATTAAAACAAATTATTATGGAATTAATTTGTATATTCATAATGACAAAATTAATTTAATATTTACTCAAAATGTGCCCCTCTTGCTTTTACACAAGCCCTCAAACGATTAGGTCATTCGTCTATGACAGCATGCACTTAATCCAAATTGTCCACCGCTTAGGTTTTAAAGAATCAAGATTATGTCTTTTAGAGCAAACCATACGCTCTAAGAGTTAGTAGTTTATAATCTAAAGCATTTAGATCAGGAAGAAGGCTAATCTTTGACCTGATAACCTTTTCCATAACTTTTGATATTATTGAAAGCAGTGCCACTAATCGGTAATTGTTTGACTAGGCTTTCTTGACTGAAAAGTCTACAGAAAACTGGCGTGCCGTTGGAAAGGCATTTTTTCGAAGAAGGGATGTAATGCCAAAATGACATCAAAAATCCTCCTTAGCACAGTCAGATGAGTCGTTGGATCTAAAACAAACCTCTAACCAGGGGAAAGTTATAAAATGTTTCATGAATTCTTCTCATTGAGCAGATTTCTAGTGTCAAATCTTTCGCTGTTTAGACGCTTATCTGTTGCTAATCTGTAGAATATTCGATGTCGAAAGCACTTTATGGTCAGAAGAACCTAAGGGCGGATTTAAGGTTAGTGTAAATCTCTGGATTGGTGGTTAAAAACAAGACTAGCGAACTCTCCGTGTTAATCGGGGATCCGTGTTGGTTCGTCGGCTGAGTAAAGCCACAACTGATTGAGAATGATTCCGCTTCATGACCTTGTTCGTCGGTCTTATTTGAGTACTTAAGCCAGGATGGATATTTTGACACATGGATAATTAATCGTCAATGATCGATGATATCTGCAAGGGAAGCGAAAAGTGTTTTAAAGTTAGTATCACTTGGTGGACAATAGAGGCGGAAGATAAAACTTGTGGTTTGTTGAGTCGTTATTTTTAACCATATAACATCAAAGTTTCGGGGCTCCAGAGCCTCCACTCGTTGACATGAGAGATCGCCTCTGACAAGAAGACAGATTCCAAAGTTACGTGTAAACTGGCAATAGAAGTCGTGGATGAGGCTTATTGGATTGCAGATGTTGGTGTATTGAATTTATGTTCAGGTTTAAACCTCGTATGTTACAAAAATCTATTTTAAAGTTGTAAGATCCGTACGGTAGACTATTTTGTCTCCGGAATTACTATTTTTCCCACAGACCGGGGACATCGGCAGAGCCACAAAACGTTAAACAACTTCATCTAGCCTAAGCCGATGCTATCGTATTACACTGGGTTATGCCTGATGAGATTTGGGCATCTACCATCTAAGTATCAGGAGTTTAAAAACAACAAGTAACTTACTACGTATTAAAAAAATAAAATAAATAAAGTTTCTAATTATCATTTCACAGTGGTAGCTCTAAGAAACTTTACCATTTAAACTATTTTTATTGATTTAAACGATGATCTCATGGGAAGTCTGGGATACGTGCCGTTCTTATTAAGGATTCGCGTGAGTAACCACTACGAAACATACGATTGTATAGAGCCGTATATTTCAGTATTTTTATGTTAATCATTAGAGAGTGGTTGTGGCTATTTTAAAGTTTTTTTTTCGCTAGTAAACTGTTTAAAGTTTTAAAACCCATTTCTTATAAACGTCACAAGCGTCATCTGAATACTCGTTTTTTCGAGGAAAAAAATATAGCACTCTAAAAGTTTGATGAATTTTTAAAATCGGCAGTAATAGACCAAGAGGGCGACCCGAAATTTTGTTCTGTCGACTAACCGTCTGCCTAGTTCATTTTATCGGGCGAGTCGAATAAAAGCCTTTAACTAAGTTGGGAATATGAAATCTTTGGCACAACGACACTGCTCAGTAGATATCACCACTACACCAAACACTTTATTTTTGCACTCAAGGCGCGTTTCGCTAACCATGACTCAGTCAGTCATCGCCCCTGATGAAGCTAACATGGTTAGCGAAACGCGCGTCGAGCGCAAAAATAAAGTGTTTGATGTAGTGGTGATATATACTGAGTAAAAGCCTTTAACGTTGCAGATAAGGCCCAAGTTGCTACTCCCGTTTAACTGCTTAAATCAAGTATAACATTTGTTGACACTAAAAAAGTCGAACGCCCCAAAGGGCAGACGCCACCGAGACCGGATCCATTTAACCATATAAAATCAATAAATTTTGTTTGTTCTTGATAAAATAAGCGGGAACCTACAAAAGGCAGACGCCGCTAATACTAGAGGATGAAGCTGGTCTCGCTTTTTCCAGCCAAAAACGGTCGTTTTTTCGAGAGGGTCCAGCTCCGACCTCCAGTATTGGCGATGTCTGCCTTTTGCAGGTTCTCTGTTAACTATAACTAAATTTATTGATTTTATATGGTCCATTTTTGGATCAACGCTTTTTACCCTTAAAGCTGGGTCCGGTTTCGGCGGCGTCTGCCCTTTGGGGCGCTCGACTTTTTTAATGTTAACAAATGTTATGATACGACAGTCCATTCTTGGATGTAGCATTTTGGGCCTTATCTGGGGATTCCAGGGCACGGGGGTCGCAAAATCAACGTTAAAGGCTTTTATTCGACACGCCCGATAGAATGAACAACTAGACAGACGGTTAGTCGACAGGTACAAAATTTCGGGCCGCCCACTTGGTCTATAAGATGGATATTTTTGACAAAAAGGAACAGTGCAACTTTACAAACTGTCTCCAATAAGAAAACTTTATTTCCATGGGCGCGCTATTTTTTACATTCATAGGGGCGGGGAAGGCATGTAGTCTTGACTACGCGATAGATTCCCATGTCTTGTTAAGCGATGAAAATGACCCGTGAAAACTGCTTTTGTAGATTTTACTACATGGGTCAAAAGTCTCGAGACTTCTGAAGAAGAAGAAATCGATTTTATTCTTCAAGAACAATACCGCGATCTTTTAACATTTGACTACCTTTCATATAGTATGATTTGTCGAGCTCTATAAAATAAGCCTTAGTTTCCTATTCGACTTCTTCATTTGAGATAAATCCCTTTCCCTGGAGCCACCTTTTCAAATTTGGAAAGAGGTAATAATCGCTGGGGGCCAGATCTGGTGAATATGACGGATGAGGAAGCAATTCATAGCCAATTGGCCCAGTTTCACTATCGATTTTTTCGAATTGTGAGCTGGTGCATTATTTTGGTGACTTTTTTCTTCGTTAAATTTGGCCTTTTTCTTTATTTCGCCATTCAGACGGTCCACTAAAACCAACGTAATAGTCTCCGGTAATTGTTCGGCGCTTCTCAAGATAGTAGATTAGTATTATTTCATGCGCAACCTTCCCAGCTGATGTTTGTGTTTTTGGACGCTTCGGTCGGCTTTAATGCTGTTGCAGCCACTCTGTAGCCTTCTTGTTGGACTCAGGCGTGTAGTAGTGGATCTATATTTCGTCCATTGTTACGAATCGATGGAAAAACTCCTTTGGCTTACGCTGAAACAATGCTAAATAGCGTTCTGACACGTTGTTGTTTTTTGATCAATCGTGAGAGTGCGCGGCACCCATCGAGCAACTTTTTCCTATGCAAATATTCATGCAAAATATGCCTCACGCGTTGTGTCTTCACAGTGTCAGCTGTCTCTCTCACTTTCACTTTGCAGTCATTCAGAACAATATGGTAGATTTTTTGTGTGTTTTTTGGAGTAACTGCCTCATTTGGACGTTCGATCGTCGATGCTTGTACGACCGCATTTAAGTTCACTAAATCATCGACATATAGTTGCTTTCGACGGAGCAGATGTGCCATAACACTTCTTAAACCATTCTTGAGTTCTGGTTGTATTTTTTACCATAAAAAGCAATGTTTATTCAATACATGAAATTTTTTTCGTACCATCGTTTTACAAAAATCAAAAGTATCCCCACTCAAGTAGCTGTAACTTGCAAACTAATAGACAAAATATGATTAACATACGGATCTTCTGATAGTTGATAGTAACTGAAAATCATATGGTGTTTTTGTTTATGCTGTAATCTCTCGGGACTTTTCACTACATGTAGTTTTAATCTTATTTTTGTTTGGTTCCATGATCAAGATCAGATATCATCTGATCTGAAGGTCAACGTGGACCTTGAAGTGTAATTTTTCCCCTTCGTTTAGCCATCGCTGGATTTTCTTCTCCCCGTTTGTTCAGATGTTTTAAGGTTGTAAGGTATTCGCAAAGAAAGTTTATAGCCAAGGGAACACTAACAATATCTTTCGTAGAATGGTCTTCCGCCAAATAAATCATCCATTCAAAATCCAGTGGACAGGCAACTAGAAAACAGTAGACTCAATTGCAAGCCTGTCCTACCTTTAACGCGTCTTGATATTAATCAATTAGTTAGTCAATTACTTTATACCACACTACGTTTATGCAACACCACAAAGAAAACTGCAATACAGAATGGCGACCTGCTGTTTTTAGTACCAACCTTTTTGAATAACATAGCGATGTTGCCACTTATATTTATTATAATTTAATGGCTGGTCGTATATGGTTATATATACTTATTTTCTTCTCTATTACCAAGTATGCACTTCTTATGGTTTGACTTCAATAATATTGTAAAAGCCGGCAAACCGTGGAATCTGTTCGGAAATTTTGGAAGTCTGACAACACTATTACATGGGGTGAAAAATCCCTAGATTTTTGAAGAAAAAACAGTGTGTTACCAAAAATCGATTGATTTCTTCAACATAGTTTCTCTCAAGAGCGATACACACTGATCTTCCAACATTTGGATACCTTTCATATAGTAGGATTTGCCGAGCTCTCTAAAATAAGCCTCAGTGTCCCATTTGACTTCTTTATTTGAGCCAAATCTCTCTCCTTGGAGCCACCTTTTAAATTTGGAAAGAGGTAATAATTGTTGGAGGCCAGATCTGTTAAATACTGCGGATGAGAAAACAATTCATAGCCCAAGTGGTCTAATTTCATCATCGATTTTATGAACTTGTGAGTTGTGCATTATCTTGGTGAAACAACACTTTTTTCTTCGATAAATGCTGTCTTTTAGTGTTCCGTACGGAACACTTATAAGATCACTTCGGTGTCTGTCTGTCTGTCCGTCTGTCACACCCGATTTTCTCCGAAACTATTTGACGTAGAAAGTTGAAATTCGGTACTAATATAGAAATTAGTGACCTCATCAGAGCCGTGTAGTTTTGAAATTAAATTTTGACTTAAGGGGTCAGTTTTGGGGGGTGAAATCGGAAGTGAAAAAAAAAAATTTTTTACTAGGTCATCGAGTGGGGTGTTAAATGAAAGCTTGTAAAAACACGAGTTCAAAAATATGTATCATGTCTTACATGCGCACACTTTTCTATGTATTATTTTGAAAAAATTGCTGTTCCCCCCTCTATCTTGAAAAATACTGATCCAAACATTTTGAAAAAAAAAAACTCTGAAATATTTTCCACGGCGTGTAGATTGAACGAAAATGATCACGAGTGCATTGCCTTCAATAATTTATCTGGCATATAAAAAAAAAAAAAAAATTTCGAGGTCGTCAGTTAGTAAAGATCGGAAATATAATGTCTTACATGCGCACACTTTTCTCCGTATTATTTTGAAAAAATCGCTGTCCCCCCTCTATTTCGAAAAGTACTGATTCAAAAATTTTGAAAAAACTCTGGAATATTCTCGACGGGGTGTAGATTGAACGAAAATTATCACGAGTGCATAACTTATCTGGTATAAAAAAAAATCATTCGCCCCTTCTCAAGATAGTCAATTGCCAAAACCTTTCCAGCTATCTCTTTAACTTTTACTTTGCGGTCATTCCGAACAATATGATGGATTTTTTTGTATGGTTTTTGGAGTGATTGCCTCATTTGGACATCTGGATTGTGGAGCATCATTAGTGCTTGTACTACCGCATTTAAGTTCACTAAACCATCGACTTATATTTGCTTTCGACGGAGCAGATGTGCTATAACACTTGTCAAGCCATTCTTCGGTTCTGGATGTATTTTTTCCCATCAAGAAGCAATGTTTAATCAACACAAGAAATTCCTTTTGTTCCATCATTTTGCAAAAACCAAAAGTAGCGTCACTCAAGCAACTGTAACTCGCAAACTAATAGACAAAATGTAATGAAAATTTTACACGAAACTTCTGAGAGTTGACACTTACTGAAAATCATATGTTTTTTGTTTGTACCCAGCCATACTCAAACTTTTTTTGTCTTGTGCCATTTACACATTTATAGCTGTGTCGCGCGGGGCCGCAACATAAATTACAGCAACTGTTACGAAGATGGATTGAAAAGTTCGCGGCCTAGTCAAGAAAATAAAATAAAATACGTCAAAAATATTTTTATTTTTCCACGTAACCCTATGCACTTCTTCCATCCGCTTTCCAATTTTATCCGAAACTATTTGACATAGAAAGTTGAAATTTGTCACTAATATAGGAATTGATGGCTCCATCAGAGCCGTGTAGTTTTGAAAGTTAAATTTTGACTTAAAGTGTTAGTTTTAGGAGATGATATCGAAAGTGAGAAAAAAAAATATCAGGTCATCGAATGGGGTGTCAAAGGGAAGCTTGTGAAAACACAGTTCAAAAATATGCGTACAGTTTTCTTTGTATTATTTTTAAAAAATTGCCAAAAATCGCTGTCTCCCCTTATCTCGAAAAGTACTGATCAAAAATTTTTTAAAAAATTCGTAGACTATTCTCTACATTACCTTTAATAATTTATCTGGTATATAAAAAAAAAACAAAAAATCCAAGGCCATCAGTTTTTAACAAAGGTCGGAAACAAACTTTGTTGAAAACTCATTTAGGGTGTGTTTTGTGAAGTCATTGATCATTTTATACCTCCGTAACAAAAATTTTAAAAGCAATCAACTTGTGGAACACGAACTGCACAAGTCCGACTTGCACTTAGCCGATTAAAATTAAACGTAAAAACGGAAGAAGAGGTAAAATATTTAATTTGATCAGATTTTTTAAATTTTTAGGAACATAAAAATAATAAAATTTCATCCTTAATGTTCATTTTAACAAATTATGACAGTCGAGCCAATTTTAAACCGTGTCACCGCATCTTCTTTTAGCTGATTATTTCCCATCCTTGATTGATTTAGATACAGTGAACATTACCGTAGATACGGTACACATTACCGTATTTCCTCAAGAAAACCCTATATAAGCGCGTAAAAACGCATAAAATAAATTCATATATGATGGAAATAAAGTATGTACTCGACTCGAAAATAGCACGACATGAAGCGAAACGTAATGAATCACGTTAAAAAAATCGTATGATGTCGTGGTAAAAATATTTCATCTGTATAAACTTTCGACCATGCCGTCACATGTTCAAAAATAAGTTACAAATTCACGTACAGTTTCGAGAAATAAAAGTTTAATTTTTTGATTCACGATTGTATTGTTTAAGCCGGTTTATTTAGTTTACACAACGTAATGTTCCGTAACAAATCGATTTCTAGGTAAAAATAATAATAACAATATTAATAATATTGAGTACCAAAATAAATTATTATTCATATTAGAAATAGAAAATATTGGGTGTGTGAATTAATTTTGTGGGATTTTTCGGTAAAAATATCGCTTTATTGCAAAAAAATGGTTCAATTTGATTATTCAAAGTATTGTTCATCGCTAGCCACTATTTTCCCCCATCTTTGTGGTAGCATATAAATAACATGTTGACTTATCTTTTGAGGCTATCAACGAATCGACCCATTTTTTGGTATCCCCGTAAGAACGGAAGCGCTGTTCAGATAAGTCGTGCGTCGTCAATCGGAACAAGTGATAATCAGAAGGAGCAATGTTTAGTGAATACGGCTGGTGAGGTAAGACATCCCATTCTAGCGTTTCCTTGACTGGTTTTACAACATGTGGCCGAGCGTTGTTAGGTTGAAAAATCACTTTGTCATGTCTTTTGGCATATTGCGGTCGTTTTTCTTCAACGGTCGACTCAATTGCATCAATTGTTGTAGGTAACGTTCTCCAATAATAGTTTCGTTGAGTTGGAGTAGGTCATAATACACTACACCCAGCTGATCCCACTAGATACCCAGCATAAGCTTGGAGCCATGAATATTCGGCTTTGGCGAGGATGTTGGTGGTTCACCGGGCTTCACTCATGATTTTTTGCGCTTTGGATCATCGTAGCATATCCATTTTTCATCACCAGTTACGATACGATGCAAAAACCTTTCCAATTGTGCCAGTTGTGCCGTCCCTAGATTTCAGTTCGTATGGCACCCAATTTCCCTGCTTTTAAGTCATTCCCAGTGCATGTAAGCGCTTGGAAATGATTGTGTGATGATATTGCAAGTTCTTTTTCCATTTGGCATGGGTCTTTATCGAGTAATGCCTCCAATTCTTCATCTTTAAACTTTTTCGGGTGGCCTGGACGTTCTTTGTCTTCCGTGCCGAAATCACCATTTTTAAAGCATCGAAACCAGTACGCACATGTTTTTATCGATGAAATATAATCACCCTAGGTTTCCGGTAGCAATCGATGACTTTTAGCAGCACTTTTCTTCGAATTAAACCAGAAAAGTAACGTTTTCCGCAAATGGTGTTTTGTTGGTACGTAATTCGACATATTCAGTGCTCAAAAAAAATGTTGTTTACACGTTCACATGAATGTAGCAACAGTATGCCCTGATACGATATAATACAAGTTACACCCTTTCTAAGAAATCCCTCAAAATTAATTCACACTCCTTTTAGGATTAAGCTGACAAAGTTCCACCTTACAAGTTTGGGTATTGATAAATAAAAACAACTCGGTCATTTACGTGAATGGTCAACGCAGACTGTCACATAATTGTCCAAATTACAAAAAAATGTGATTTTACGTCATTACCCCTCTCATGTCTACTCTCGTTGACCTGACACTGGTTAACAACGAATTGTAAATAAATATTTTGAATCTGAGAAGTAATACTAATCCCTCGTCTTTCCAACTAGTCACAACTCGACCAGCCTAGGCTGTTATTCCCTTAGAGCAATGCGTGTCTACGCGGAATTGCAATTTGTGCTGTTTTTAGCTTGTTCGTCTTTGAAATATAAAAGTAGATAGATATACTAGGGTAGGTTGATCTTCTTCTTAATTCGCCGTCTCCTGACGAAAGTTGGCGATCCAAATGGCTAACATAGTTCTGCAAACTGCAGCTCTAAAATATCTATTGATGATCAATTAAACCATCTTCGGATGTCCTTTAATCAGGGATTTTTGACGTCTTCCAGCCGATCTTCTTCCTTGTATTTTGCCTTCGATGACCAGTCTCGGCAAGTCATACTTTACTCTCTTCATTATATGGCCGATATAATTAGTTTTTCTTTCCTTTATAATCAGCAGCAATTCTGTGGATTTGCTCATTTGCCTAAACACTTCAGCATTTGTTACTCTATCCACGCATGATATTTGTAGAATCCTTCTATAAACATACGTTTCGAAAGCTCGAGTTGTTTCTCTGTGCTGGGATTAAGAGTCCAGCTTTCACATCCATATACGAGTACCGAAAAAACATAGCATCTAATCATACGCACTCGAAGTTCTAGACTAGGGTCAGATCTAGTGAAAAGATTTTTCATGTTCGTGAAGGTCCCATGGGCTTACTCGATTCTTGATCTAATCTCAATTTTTTTAGTGTTCCGTACGGAACACTTATAAGATGACTTCGGTGTCTGTCCGTCTGTCTGTCTTTCTGTCTGTCACACCCCATTTCCTCTGAAATTATTTGTCATAGAAAGTTGAAATTTGGTAATAATATAGGAAATGTTTTGATTTGTTCACAATTTCTTAAAATACGCCACTCTGTATCAATTTGTGGGAAATCATTGGATTGGAAAAGAGTCTACTAACAGGAATTATCGAAGCAGTTTTGCCATTTTTAACATTCGTTGGCTCAATTATGTCTGAACCTTTTATTGGATTATTTTTCAATGGAAACCACGCAGTTATTTGCTTGCAAGCTTCGATATAAAAATCTAAGGATGGCGTTTTAAACAAATTTACTGGATCTGGACTTAAATCTGAATTACTAAGTAGTGTATTAGACGCCGCAGGGCCATAGTATACGGCATCGATATCCATAAAATGTCTAGGATTTTTAAAATCAACATTTCGATTTGGAGTACTTGTTAAATATTCTCTTTTTAAAAAGCAATCAAAAAAAGTTCTCAATGTTTGACTTATTTTTTCATATAAAATATGAATTTTCGGGTGTTCTGCCTGCATTTCTTTGTTTAACTCGTTAAATAATGGTAACACAAAATCTAAAAATTCCAAAGCTTCTGTAATATATTTTCTGCAGCTAAAAGATGATTATTATTAGATACTTGGTCTATGAAAAATAGTTTTAGAGCAGAAAATTGTTCCAATACTCTTTTTACTGCTGCATGTACAGATAACCAGCGTGTCTGAGAGGGGTGAAGTATTTTATGTACTTTCAAGTCACAAAAAATTTAAAAACTCTGCACAACTCTTTTTGGGCTAGAAGAAAAGTAATTGTAAATGTTCTTATAAGATCCTCTATAAAGCGTGGCAGTTTTGTACAAGCATATGACGCGCAAAAAACGAATGGCATGTGCATTTAAGTATAAAAATATTGGGAATTTCATTTTGCAGCATTGTCACAACAGAATTATTACGCCCCATCATTACATTTGCCCCATCAAATGCAAAACCTATTAGATTATTTTTATATGGAATATCAGAGCTTGTAAAAAAGTTTACAATATGTTCAAATAAGGATACTGCATTAGCAGCTTCTAGTGGAATTAGAGCTAAAAACAATCACAAATGCGATGCTCTTTCGCATATCGCACGACTAAGCACAAGTATTTGGTTATGCTAAGATCAGTGAACTCGTCAATAATAAATGAAAACTTAGTTTACCGCAGATCTTCATATAAATTATCAAAACTTTCTCTACCTATAATATGATCAATTAATGGCGTGAGTTTTCATCGTCGAAGATTTTAGTTTTTCTGCAATTTCTGAATCGCAGCAAACGGACTCTGTCAGTTTCGGTAGCTGCTCCATAATGATGAATGGTAAATTATGTTCAGCAACAAACGAGACTAATCTTACTTCACCTGAAAATATAAAAAGGAATTAAAAAAAACATTCCTACTATACACTGATAGAATACAAAATAATATAACAATGTACTGGTACTTAGTAAAAAATAATGAAATATTTTTACCTTGTTTAACTTGTATATGAGGTTTTTGAGTTTTTGTCATAGTAAATGATGATATCTTTGGTTGTGATTTTATATTCTTTGATAATACTGAGGGTGCTTGTGAAGAATTGTGGTTCCTAAGAGCGTATTTCCCTGATTGTTAATATCCCTATTACAACTTTTACAATAGGCATAGTTTGCGCTTTTACGACTTTCTTGCAGCTAGCCTGAAAATTCTTCTTCCCATTCTTTTCTATAAAATTGTAGGTATGTTTTTCTTTTTGCACTCGCGCTTGTACTCAGTTCTTCGTCTGATGACATTTGACTTGGTATTGTAATATTTTTGGTAGATACTACTAGTAGATGCTATTAGTAACTCTCTTCTAAATAATGAAAATCAATGAAACAATAAAAAACGAATTCTTGTTTATATAAAAAAGCGAATTAGCTCGGGGGATCCGCTAAAAACGTCGAGTTACGAGTTTATAGGACACAAGGGTATTCCCAAAAAGATATCAGGAACATTCTGCAATAACTACTTATCATACAATCGAGGGATTCTCTGTAAAAACATAAACGAAAAGGGTTGCGAACGTGAAAAAATCGTTAAATTTCGGTGTTTTGGTAGGACAGACCCCATATCGGTAGAAATAGCGAAAAATCGGAAGGTTCGATACCACGGGACGAATTATTAGCATTTTAATGGCAATCTTTTCCCGTCAAATGATGTAAAAAACTTTTAAATAAATACATTTTTTAATGAACAATGCGCGACACTTTCTTACTTGACCCACCGTAATTTGTTCTGACATGTTCTGCATAATATTGCGTTAAGCTTTAATTACTTTTAGCACTTTTCTTGGTTTGTTTTTTCTCTTGAGGCATTTTAGATTTGTGTGTTTAAAGCATTAAAATTTATTTAGCACCGTATATTAAACGACTTTTATTTGTGTTATTGTCCAGACGCTTTTAAATAAAAAGTGCTAAACACCTGCAGTCTGACTTGGTCATAAACTAACAGTTCAATTTATAAGACGTATTACAAGTTATTAGAGAGCAATTTAGATTTTGGTTTAATGATAAGTATCCTTTAGAACCATAACTTAAATTTAACTTGTATTTAATACTACATGAAATATACCTGGTGTGCCCATTTAAAAAGAATCCATCTCTAATGACACAATAATGAATGGTTTTTGTTAAACACGTAAAACATGGGAAAATATTTATTAATGATAAATAACGGATTTTTTTTCCCGACCTGCTTTGAGCTTTGCTTCTAAGTTTTTGCACTTACAGCTGCAGCTTCATTTTTAGTGTTCCGTACGGAACACTTATAAGATCACTTCGGTGTCTGTCTGTCTGTCTGTCTGTCTGTCACACCCGATTTTCTCGGAAACTATTTGACATAGAAAGGTGAAATTTGGTAATAATATAGGAATTGATGGCCTCATCAGAGCCATGTAGTTTTGAGAATTAAATTTTGACTTAGGGGGTTAGTTTTGGGGGGTGAAGTCGGAAGTGAAAAAAAAATTTTTTTACTAGGTCAACGAGTGTGGTGTCAAATGAAAGCTTGTGAAAACACGAGTAAAAAATATATATATAATATTATACTTGCGCGCACTTTTCTTTGTATTATTTTTAAAAATTCGCGAAAAAATCGCTGTCCCGGGCCTTATCTCGAAAAGTACTTATCAAAAAATTTCGAAAAAATTCTGGAATATTCTCCACGGGGTGTAGATTGAACGAAAATTATCACGAGTGCATTACCTTTAATAATTTATATGGCATATAAAAAAAACAAAAATTTCAAGGTCATCAGATTTTCAGTAAAGATTGGAAACAAACTTTGTTGAAAACTCATTTGGGGTGTGTTTTGTGAAGTCACTGATCATTTTATACCACCGTAACATAAATTTGGACTTACGAGGTTCGTTTTGAGGAGTGAAATCGGAAGTGAAAAAAAATTTTTTTTACTAGGTCATCGAGTGTGGTGTCAAATGAAAGCTTGTGAAAAACACGAGTAAATATATATATATATATATAATATATATATATATATATATATATATATATATATACAATATATATATATATATATATATATATATATATATATATATATATATACATATATATATATATATATATATATATATATATATATAATATATATATATATATATATAATGTAATACTTGCGCACAACTTTTCTTCGTATTACTTTTAAAAAATCGCTGTCTCCTACCTTGTCTCGAAAAATACTAATCAAAAAATTTTGAAAAAATTTTGGAATATTCTCCACGGGGTATAGATTGAACGAAAATTATCACCAGTGCATTACCTTTAATAATTTATTTGGTATATAAAAAAAAAAACAAAATTTCAAGGTCACCAGTTTTCAGTAAAGATTGGAAACAAACTTTGTTGAAAATTCATTTGGGGTGTGTTTTGTGAAGTCACTGATCATTTTATACCACCCTAACAAAAATTTGTATTTTAAAAACAATCAACGTACGGAACACTAATTGTGCAAGTTCAACTTGCACTTGACCGGTTTTTTTTTTTAATGGAACACCCTATAAATTTCCTGTCAGGAAAGAAAACTACACAAGGTTTGGTAAATCTATCTCGTATAGTGCTTCTATAATCAATAAAACTTGTTCCATAAGCCTAATGTTCAGATGTCGACAGTTGATTAAACTCTGTTTTTCTTCTCTTATTGCAAGAATAGTGTAATTTTTTTTTATGAGGAGAGCACACGTGCTGCAGGGTAGTCTTTAAAGCCCTACAGGAGCGAGACGTGTGCGGAAAAAAGCTATTCACGTTGGTCTTGAATCGCTGTAAATTGTACTGGATCGAAAATACAGTCCTAGGCAAACCATTCCACAGGAAATGAGGTTCTCCATGTAAATGACTGCTTGAAAAGTGTTGTACTAGCAGTGACAAGCTGAACCTCATACAGATGTGAAGTATTAGCGTGACGTGTATTTCTAGCATGTACCGCTCTGGGAGGAATTAAGCCGATTACATCCATCGAACACTTCCGTAAAAATACTTATAGAATAAGTCGCCAACCGTTCTTCGATGTTCGAGATTGCTGGGTTTGGGAGCAGATCCCCAATATGAGAGCAGTATTCCATCGTTGGTCGAATTTGAGCTGTGGAGTGTAAAGCTTTTTAGTTCGAAACCACATTCACAGCTTTTTAAAAGCTCTTTTTGCTATATATATATATATATATATATATATATATATATATATATATATATATATATATATATATATATATATTTGTTCCCAAATTGACGCCCAGCAAACTGAGTGACGATACCAGAGGAATTCAGCAGCCTTAACTTTAAAAAAAAAAAAAATGTTGCCTGATTTTTTGTAGCGTTAAATTCTACTCGGTTATTGCCACTACAAGACTGGATTTCTTCCAGGTCTTTTTTAAGTTGAACGACTTTCTGCTCTCTGCAGATATTTGCATAAGTAGCCATTGTTCGAGCGTGTAAAGTGAATGAAAAAATAAGCGTACTGTCATCTGCAGAACTGTAGATTGGATCCCTGGTCCTTTCCAGCAAATCGTTAATTTAAATGACAAATCTGTTTACTGCCACTCGTAAAAAACGCTCTCTGAAGAAACACAAGAGCCATAAATAAAACTATTCACACATACCATACGAGCGTAGCTTAAGCAACAGTCCGTCATGCCAAACACAGTCGAATGCTTTGAATATATCAAGGGCAGCCGCTCGAGATTTTTCAAAGTGTTCCATGAGTTTTTTACATTATAATTTTATTACGTCAAATAAAACTTTTGATTTTTCCCCATTAATAAACTGAGGAATTAATTTTTAAATTTATTTAAATTTATACAGATATGAGATAAACAAATAAAATCATTGAGATTTCAAAAATATGCAAACAAAGGTTAAAGATCTCCAACGGTCAAACAATTTCCGAGATATGCGTAAACACAGACTCTGCTATTATCGATACATAAATTAAAGTTATGTACATTCTTAGATTAGAAGTCTAAATGGAGACGAAGGTCATGTTGGTTTTGATTTGGAAATCGTTATTTTTTAATATTTTTTGCAAATACTTTTGAGATAATATAATATGAACAGGTTTTGGCGGTTTTGGAGTCATGCAACGCTTTAGAATTCACTGTTTTTCTAGGAATAAATTAACTAAATTTTATATGCAGAAGCAGTTTTTTTCTTGAATTAATTATTATTTTCCTCTTGTTTCAGGTGAGCTTAACTACCGAGGTGAGAATACCAATGGTGTAAGTAAAGGAGTTTTGTATTTCAACAATATAAAAAAAAATGGAAATACTACTACTACTTTTACTTGTAGTACTACTGTACTGTACAACCACTGAGTTTTACGTAGGACGTACACTAAATATACGGTAACAATTATTTCATCTTAATTATAAACTAAATTAATTCATTCCCACTCCGCACAGATGAAGTTCTCTATATAACAAAGTTCTTGAAGAATGTTTTACGCCATTTGGCAGACTGAATCTCTTATGAATGTGATGTGTTAGTGCATCTTTCTATTTATAATCGCACCGCTTAAACCGCTAGCTTTCTCTTTTTTTTTAACCTTGATATTAAAAAATTTATAGTATTATTCTCTTCTACAGCACTGTTAGAAACTTTAACTACAAGGATCCTACAATTTAACAGAATAATGTGAAGTGGCGGTAGTGATTTTTTTTTTAAAAATTTTGTACAGAAGTGTTACTAATGTGATACTAAATTACGTATACTTTTTTTAACTAAATTTAGAAGAAAAGTGAGTTGAATAGGTGGATTCTGCATCACTTGAAACCGAGGAAATGATTTTGCAGTGCCGTGACATATGAATTTTAAAGTCGAAAAGTCACTCTGCTTGTAAATTATCAAAAACATTTATTACGAAAAAAAAGAGTTTGAAATTTTAGATAGATTGGAAAAATATCGTATTTTGTAAGTTTTTGGCCATATATATATGTATATATATATATTATATATATATATATATATATATATATATATATATATATATATATATTATATATAATATAATATAATACATATATGTAATCAATAAGAAGCTTGTAGATCTATGCGAAATTTAATTTATTCATGTTTGTTTTCCTGTCGCGTGCATACTGCAGACAATTATTTAAAATTAAGTTACTTATTGTATTTTTCAGCGAAACAGGATTTAACCAATATACGGCCCACCCAGCCGCGACTATCGTGCGCCTCACCCCCGCGCCTAGGAAACGACAAAAAAAAGGTCCGCATGGGTGTGCCCAATCCCTCGTGGGTAAAGTGTCTGTAACATGCGAGTCGAACAACCCACGAACTCTCGCGTTGTAAATTGGAATTTTAATTAGGGTAATTGTTTTTGAAGAGCGGCCACGACAAGCGGTTATTTATGAGATCTTAATAAACATGTTAAACAGCGTTAATAGTCTGCGTGAGAATTAACAAGCAAAAAATTCGGCCTCTAAAAAATGAAATGTTACAGGTCAAGCAACGTAACGGGTTAGAAAATTGGGAAGAATAGGTGGTTAGTAGAGTTAACGGATTTATGTTTTTCGCTGAAATATTCTTTGTGTAAAAAAAGAAAGGTACAAATTTCTCCTTCAATAGAAAAAAAGAAATAACGCAGAAGTGGGTTTGTTTTGTTACGTCACGTGTGGAAAGCTTTAAGCTTTTTTTTTCTAAAAAAATAAATTTATATTAATATTAAAACAGGGTGCCCCTGTTTCACAGTCCCAGAGACAACGGATGTGGACAGAGCATCAACAAATAAAGAAATTGATTTTTATTACTTTATTTTTTTTTTGGCAAATTATATTATTATTTATAAAACAGATAATATAGTTAAAAAAAAAATAATAGTCAATTGCTTCATATTTAGTAGCAGTTATACTTCAGACATTCAATGGCAAGAGTGGCGATTTCTGAATTTATTGTGCTTCTTAAATGTTCGTGCGGTTATTTAGTCCGATACTTCGTTTTTTTAAAGTGGCCGCGCCTAGGAAGCAGCTTTTCAGAGTCCCGACAGTGAAATGTAATCTGTAGTTTTTTTTTTTTTTTTTTTTTAACGTTAACCTCCTCACCTGGGTAGGGCTTTTATACTTTTTTTATATCCTGAGGATATCGGAGGATGTCGTAATAGCCGTCAACGTTGTCCAGGAGCTGAAACATTCATTTTTGTATTTCACAGCACCTTTTAGACAACGCGGTAGTGCTGCCACGGACATTACTGAATTTCTGCAACAACTACTACCTATGTTTGTGGCCAAGCCAAATATACTTATATAATTAATAAATAGGTATACCGATCTGTTGGTAATTGGAAACCCGACACCTTCTGCACCGTAATTTAAGTACTACGCCATGGAGCCCAAACTGGCCGCCACTACTATACAAGAGGAAAGGCTATAATGAGCAAAACATTCGCAGCCAGCAGGGAAAAAACTCGTTCAATTTAACACACAGACCTGGAAGAAAAAATACTATCTTGGGCTGACAGTGACCAAGTAAATTTTTGACGCTACAAAAAACCTGAGACGACAGTTTTTTCTGAAAAAGTTAACGTTGCGAAACCGCATCAGAATCATAGTTATGTGGTTCGGGACACTCGATTGTCTAGTATCGTCATCAATTTGTTGCCGCATTAACTTAGTAACAAAATAACGTCTTGGAATGAGCAT
>CM032456.1:112206576-112400368 GCA_019049505.1 Pachyrhynchus sulphureomaculatus | reverse complement strand
AAATCATAAACTACTTTAGACAGGTCACAAACTTTATTTTGGTGTTTAACTACAAGATATATTCAGCATATCGATTCTAGACACCATAGTTTCCTAAGTCGTAGTTGGAGGTCAAGCATGTTCACCACTTCGTCTTAAAATATGTGATCACGTTGATTCGTCGAATCTTATTTTTCTACATAGGCTCCCATCGAAAAGGAAGTTCTTTCATATCGCCATCGTAAATGAAATAGGTCTCATCAGGAACTAATTGCGCACGAACGATTTTCGAAATACTTGCCTCCCAACGCTTCTTTCAAAAAGCCAAACAAATAAAAGTCGCAAGGCGACAAATCTGGGCTGTAGAGCAGGTATTCCAAGGGTTTCCAGTGTATTTGTTCCACACTACAAATGGGCATGTCTCGCCTTTTTTATTGATAAGCGAGTCTGCGTAATCCAGGAGTTGGCAGTAATAGGCTGTGTTAATGGTACGTCACTCGTGGAGAAAATTAACCACCTTAATGTCCGAGGTCCGCGAGAATGTCTCAAATTTTTCACCGTTTTTCGGCCACAGGAAAATTTCTTGGGCCAGTCATAGACTTGGGTTTTCGAAAACGTCTGTTTACCGACCTGTTTCGTCAGTCTTTGTAAATTTTCAAAAGATTTTTATTTTTCCTAGCGTTAAAAACTTGCTAGAAATGCGTTGCTCTCTGCTGCTGGTGCTAGTGACGACAAAATCGTTCGAGAGAATCGGTCGAGAGAGTCGATCGAGTTGTCTCTCCCACTCCTGATATCCCAACTTAACTAATAATGGGAGAACAATACAATCGGATTACCTCACTCGCTTGAGTTGAGAGAATTCCGGTTTATATTTGATTTACCCTCGTAAAAAAAATATATAGTTTTTTCAAATAATTCGAAATTTATAGAAATGACGATGTTAGAACGCAGTTTCTATTAATGTGTTCGTATTTAGAAGAATTAAATTTTAAACGCGTTTTTATTGAGTGCTGTTTTTCTCTGCTAGTTCAAATCGGATCACTTTTTTTAAAACACACGTAAACTACAGAAAAATTTTCATATGGAAAATGTTCTACGTGAATATTCATATTTTTGCTTCTTCCGGAATTTTTTTTTCTATTTTTTTTTTTTAAATATTCGCCATTCCTAGAATAATTAGTTGTTTTTTAATCAGCTACACTTAACTAAAGCCACTACAATATTTTAAAACTCGGCTTTATTTTTTTTTCAAATGATTACAAAGGAAGCTATATGGGACACCAGGACTAGACGTTGTCTTTCCGCATGACAAAACAAGATCACACATACTTTTGACGACCCGACAAAAAGTAAAAGAACTTGGCTGAGAAGTTTTGATTATTCCACCGTACCGCCTCGACCTTCCACCGTCAGACTACCTTTTATTTTCGTCTGTGCAGAATTGTTTTAATAGTGTAAAGTTGAGTTGAAAAGAGGTTTGTGAAAATCACCCGTTCAGTTTTTCGCCTAGAAATCTTAGAAATACTACCAGAAAATAGGCAAAACTTCATTTAAAATATAAAAATAACCAGCTAAGTGCAAGTTGGACTTGCGCGTTAGTCTTCCTTACGTTGATTGCTTTTAAAATAAAAAATTTTGTTAGGGAGCTATAAAAAGATCAATGACTTCACAAAACATGCGCCAAATGATGATTAGAGGTGATAATTCTCGTTCAGTTTATACCCTGTAGTACTTTTCGAAATAAGGGGGGATTTTTCACAACTTTTTAAAAATAATACAAAGAAAAGTGTGCGCGAGTGATACATTATATATTTTTTGAACTCGTGTTTTTACAAGCTTTCATTTGACACCCTAATCAATGACCTGGTAATTTTTTTTTCACTTCCCATTTTACCTCACAAAACTAACCCCTTAAGTCGAAATTTAACATTCAAAACTACACGGCTCTGATGAGGCCATCGATTCCTATATTAGTGCCTAATTCCGACTTTCTACGTCAAATAGTGTTCGGAGAAAATCGAGTGTGACAGACGGACAGACAGAAACTGAAGTGATCTTATAAGTGTTCCGTTCGGAACACTAAAAAAGTATGGCATGCGTTAGATCGGGGGGTTAAAAATTATTATCGTCAGGCTCTGTCCAGCTTTGAGAATCCTTAAAAAGTTAATGTGAAAAGTTGGACGCCAAGTATTTTAATAAATGATGTGAATACTTTTTGACGGTTTTTTTATATTATGATAATAGGAAACCTATTTCATTTGGTATTTTTAATTTTAATTAAAAATTTCTTTGGGAAATTCTTTAGTGCTTCCAACGTTTTACGAACCTATGTATTCTACCTATCTGTTGTACTAACATAAAATAAATAATATTGAATAAAAAAATACGCGCAATTTTAGGTCACAGTATACTCTTTTCGACTCATCATCTTTAATATTCACACTGTGTATTAGTTTGCTAGCCATCACTCTGTTGTTCCCCCTTAATAACTTTTTTCCAAAACCACAGTTGGCGACATCTTCTCGATGAAAAAAAAAACCCAAAAACCAAGAACTATCGAAGAACTTCACGCTGAATAGTGAGAACAGTAATAGTTGGCATTATCTACAGTGGTCTGTGGCAAAATTGCTTAAATTATGATTTTAACGCTTTATCAAGATAATCTTTAATTTCCCAGAGAAGTCCGTTATTAAGAAGAACAATAGTTAAAATAAAAAAAACGGCAGTCGTCGACAGACAGGAAAAAAAACTATTAGCAACTATAACAATTCGAATAACTGTAACTGATGATATTTCCCACTGTGTCCTTAAACACCATTACTTGCAATTGTTTCACAAGGTAACTTACTTTGCATTGTATATTTCTCTGCTATAAAATTAAAAGAGGTTAACATATCGATATTATTGTTTAGAGAATTTTAATCGTTTCTTGGATCCCAAGAAAAACAGTGAAATTCTGTAAGTTCTGTATTCTTTAGAATGGTCACAAGGTATAGGGGGGAAAATATTTTCATCGCAATGCCGGCGAGACCCCCCTACAATTGGCCATTTGTCTAAAAAATAAGATTTTCACAGTTTTAGCTCAATGAGATAACGTTAACCCCTGCCTCATCGAGGTTAAAGCTATAAAATGCGTTTTTTTGCAAAAAAATCGTAGTTTTTCCCATTCGTCCTAGAAACCTGACTCTTGTTTCATCTTATAGGAAATGTTGTTGTCTTAAAGTTTTACTCCTACCACTTTTTTGTTAAAACTTTTATATGTGAAAATATTCATCATCCAAGATCGGATATGATTCGAATCCTCAAATTCGACCTTCGACCTGTTTAGAAAACGAAGATGAAAAATGGCAACAAAGATACCTAACTGAAATACTTTTAACCATTTTTCGTTTCCTTTGTATTATAAACAATTATACAAAAACATTATTATACAATATATAAGACATAAAATTGTCATTTGTTTTAATTTTATAAATAATTTTACGGATTGCAAGATAGTGGGTACCTACCTGATATTTAGTTCTATTCTTTAAAAGGTTTGTTTTTGTTACAAAAAAGTTATTGCTAAGTACCCTTTTATCAGAGAATTGTACCTGGGGTGTCATAAACCACACCCCTTCTTTTTTGTTCCTTGTCTGGGAGACCCGGGGAGAAGTCAGAGAATTTTTGTTTACGTTTATCTTTCAAAAGTAAACATTTAAACAACGAAGAGAAAAGAGAGATGACAAGATTGGAAAACTTAAGAAACAAAGTGAGTAAAGCTTTTCTCGCTGTCTTTAATGTTTTCCCTTTTCCTTTTCTGTTGAATGTATTTGACTTGATGCTATTTTTTGTGAGTACTTTGCTTACTGGTTATTACCGCTTATTTCTTTCCTGTTCTTTTTAGAAGATCAAAATTTAATTGTTGTGTTTAATTATTAATAAGCATCACGTCAGAGGAAGAGGAGCAAGAAGAGATGGAGATGACTTTCCAGACACAGAGGATACAGGGCCAGAAATAATAAAAAGGAAGTACACTAGAGGAAGTGAAGAGATTTTTACCGAAAAATTGTCTTTATTGTTAGATAGGTGTAGTATTTCTGACTCCGTGAAGTTTGACCTGGGCAAAACGGAAAGTTGAAGTCATAGCTGTTCTGATTTGAACTAAACATATTATAGGTTTTTGCTTTATTTTTATACTTACACAGAATATTTTTATTGTATACTTAGGTACTTAGGCACCTACCTACCGTTAAATACTTTGGTTAATTATATTCCAATAACTGCTAAAATTCCAAATAATTTTATATTGTACCTATTATTATCAAGCTTTGTAACACTGTAGGTTTCTAGTTCTTAAGAATTGTTAATTGTACTCGTTTAGGCCTTTATCATACAAATAAGATTGTTAGTTTCATCATTTACCCATTAAAATAAACTTTGAAATGTGTTGATTTATATAGCTTATTGTACAGTTTAAAAGGCATGTAATAAAATATTTTTTTAGAAAAAGGTCTCACTGTTGTATAGAAATAGAAAATAAAGGTGATTAAAACTAAAAATGCAAATAATTGATAGAGAAATTTCGAACGCTTATAGTTTATGACATTTTAATGTTTATAACCTATGTTGTGGGCTATCAACTCCAAACAAACGGACTATAATTTAAAACAAAATGGTGGCGCGATCTCTTTTTTTTAGGAGCATTGCGGTGTGCAGGATTACTGGGAGCTGGATTATCTGAAATTAAGATTTCCAAAGAAATTAGTTTACTGGAGAATCAATATTGCGAATAAATGATTTTACCGCGTTTTTCATTTTGGATAATTAAAAACAAAGTTCTTGATAAAATCAAAATTCCTTCGTTCAAAGACAAGCAATATGTACAGAGAAAATATATACCAAATTTCATCAAAATCGGTTTAGTGATTCTTGAGATATCTTGCACACCGCCAAGCGGTTTTCAAGAAAAAGTCGTTTCGAGAAAAACCCGTTTAAAGTTTTAGGTTTTGAAAAATCAGGTTAAAAAACAGTAATACAAAAATAAATTCTTACCTGTAAATGAGTCATCGACTCCAGGGCCATATACTTAACCTTCATGAGCTATTTAAGCTTCTAGAGTACTAATTTGTTTTGTCTATGACGCATTCTAGCTGCTTTTGAACTTTGTAGATTGGCCAGGTCAATTCATTCTCCGTCCACTTCAGCTGCGTAGTCATGTGAATTTCGGCTACAATGAACTTCCGAAGCTGCCATTATATTTAACAAAAGACATTAAAATATAAACTTTAATAACTTCTAGGATTGAATTGCTACGAGTGAACTGCTACAAGTGAACTGCTACGAGTAAACTGTCGAACGGTACTGAGCAAACTCCCAGTTTCAAATATGAATGCCTTGTCTCTTCTAAGAAGGACAATTGAAGAATCTCTTTTAAATATGTTATAAAAGAAAATATTTTAAAATACATTAAAATCTAGTTAAGGTCGGCGCTGCTTCTTGTAAATAAAATATTATTTAATGAGAATAAAACACTAAATTTTTAGTAAGTTTCCACTTTTATTGATTTTTATACTTGACACGTGTTTTGTTAAAACATTAGCTTTATCAAAAGTATGGGTATGGAATTCCATTCATTCCATACCCATACTTTTGATAAAGCGAAACACGTGTCAAGTATAATAACCGGTCAAGTGCAAGTTGAACTTGCACAATTAGTGTTCCGTACGTTGATTGTTTTAAAATAAAAAATTTTGTTAGGGTGGTATAAAAATGATCAGTGACTTCACAAAACACACCCCAAATGAGTTTTCAACAAAGTTTGTTTCCAATCTTTACTGAAAACTGGTGACCTTGAAATTTTGGTTTTTTTCTATACCAGATAAATTATTAAAGGTAATGATAATTTTCGTTCAATCTATACCCCGTGGAGAATATTCCAGGGTTTTTTCAAAATTTTTTGATCAGTACTTTTCGAGATAAAGTAGGGGACAGTGATTTTTCACGATTTTTTAAAAGTAATACGAAGAAAAGTGTGCGCAAGTATTACATTATATATATATTTTTTACCCGTATTTTCACAAGCTTTCATTTGACACCACACTCGATGACCTAGTAAAAAAATTTTTTTTTCACCGCCGATTTCACCCCTCAAAACGAATCCCTTAAGTCAAAATTTTTGTTACGGTGATATAAAATGATCAGTGACTTGACAAAACACACCCCAAATAAGTTTTCAACAAAGTTTATTTCCAATCTTTACTGAAAATTGATGACCTTGAAATTTCTAGTTTTTTTTATATACCAGATAAATTATTACAGGTACTGCACTCGTGATAATTTTCGTTCAATCTACACCCCGTGGAGAATATTCCAGAATTTTTTTCAAAATTTTTTGATAAGTACTTTCCGAGATAAGGCGAGTGGACAACGATTTTTTGCGATTTTTTAAAAATAATACAAAGAAAAGTGCGCGCAAGTATTACATTATATATATATTTTTTACTCGTGTTTTCACAAGCTTTCATTTGACATCACACTCGATTACCTAGTAAAACAATTTTTTTTTCACTTCCGATTTCACCCCCCAAAAACTAACCCCTTAAGTCAAAATTTAACTTTCAAAACTACATGGCTCTGATGAGGCCATCAATTCCTATATTACTACCAAATTTCAACCTTCTATGTCAAATAGTTTCGGAGAAAATCGGGTGTGACAGACGGACAGACAGACGGACAGACACCGAAGTGATCTTATAAGTGTTCCGTACGGAACACTAAAAATCAATAAAAGTGGAAATTTACTAAAAATGTAGTGTTTTATTCTCATTGAATATGGATTGCCATGAAGTAACGGCCGAGTCAGTTAATTATTTAATTTTATTTACTTTCTTCTTCCTTATAATTTTATTGCATTAGATTACACTTTTAATAATATAGCGAAAGCCGGTGAACTATTGAATATTTTCAATTTTAGAAATCTGACGTCACTTATATTCAACCAAATAGTAACTTATGGTTTCCAGTTGCCCTTTTTTTAGTCCATTGTGAGTGGTGGATCTCGTTTAGATGTAAACAAGCGGATCCTTGATTATTTTCAAACTTTTAAAACACGCTGTATGCATGCCTGGAATAATTTGATTTATATTTTACCGATATTTGGTCTTGTATTGTATTACCCATCATTAAGCCGAGGATGGCTTCCTATTACTTTATCACCGACAGTCATTAATCTTGAAGACGATTTATTGCCACCATTACACATTGTGACATCAGCGATTCCACGCCCACTGTAAATAATGTGATATAGTGATTTTATCGTTGTGCGTCTAACAGTGATAGTCTAATGAATTGGGAATTCATTAGACTATTAATTTAATCATGTGGTGCATCCATTTGACCGCCATATTGAAAATAGGGGTGTAAATGGTTTTTCTTTTATATGTATCTAAATAACTGGAAGTCTGACAAAAATTTTGTAAGGAACTTTTTTTGTAGATTCTACAATAATATACAACTTTTCTTAATAACTTTTTAGTGGTACTTCAATAATTATGAAGTTGTAAACAAAAAATAATGAAAATTTAGGGGAAGAAAACCTATTATTTTTAATAACTTTTTATTTATCAGTTTTATAAAAAAATGCATGAGAGCTTTTTGATAGAGGATTTTATATAAAAAAAATTGACCTACTAGTCTTCATGATTTTGATTATTTTTAATGGTTTCTTAGCGCTGCAAAGGGAGGAAGATCAAAGGTAGGTAAGGTAAATAGGTACAAAAAAATTATTGTTCCTTTATTTTTACATACATATTAATTATGTTATTATGTTATAGATGTTTTAATAATATTATAATTTTATATTTAATTAATATATATTTTTGTCAGTGTCATATTTTTTTTTATTATTTCATATTAGTACAATTTATATTCAATAAAAATTAATAATTATATTTTGACGTTCAAATATTATCAAATGTACTCGTGATAATTCTCGGAGAGTATTCCCGAATTTTTTCAAAATGTTTTGATCAGTCCTTTTCGAAATAGGGTGAGTGGACAGAGCTTTTTGGCCATTTTTTAAAAATAGTACAAAGAAAAGTGTGCACAAGTATTACATCATATATATTTTTGAACTCGTATTTTCACAAGCTTTCATTTGACACCCCACTCGATGATCTTATAAAAAAATTTCTTTCACTTTCGATTTCACCCTCCAAAACTAACCCTTTAAGTGAAAATTTAACTTTTAAAACTACACGGCTTTGATTGGGCCATCAATTTCTATATTTGTGCCAAATTTTAACTTCCTATGTCAAATAGTTTTAGAAAAAATCGGGTGTGACCGAGAGACGGACGCCGAAGTAATCCCATAAGTGTTCCGCACGGAACACTAAAAATATATTAACAAACTAAAATAAAAATTGAAAAAAAAAGAAAACATAAAATATAATAATATAAATAATATGTATGTAAAAATAAAGGAACAATAATTTTTTTCTACCTATATACCTCACCTACCTTTGACCTTCCTCCCTTTGCAGCGGTAACAAACGCGTAAAAATAATCAAAATCATAAAGAATAGTAGATCATATTTTTCGTCATAAACTTCTCTATAAAAAAGCTCTGATTTTTTTTATAAAATTAATAGAAAAAAATTATTAGCAACAATAGTTTTTCCTCCTCTAAATTTTCATTATTTTTTGCTTATAACTTCTTAATTATTGAAGTAACAATAAAAAATGATTAAGAAAAGTTGTAGATTATTATATAATCTACAAAACCGTTTATAAAATTTTTATCATACTAACGGTTATCAAGATATATGAAAAAAACCATTTACACCCCTATCTTCAATATAGCGGCCAAATGGGTGCACCTCCGATCCGAAAACTCAAATTTAACCTAACTTTGGACCCCCTCACATGATAAAAATAAAAATCACATCCTACCCATAATGTTGACCTTTTTTTGACGACCAATTCATTGGACTATAAGTCCAATTTAAATTTCGATACCATCCAGTGTATCGAAATGTAATATAAAGCCAATATCGATGAAAATTTAAAACTTATTTAAATTATATATATATATATATATATATATATATATATATATATATATATATATATATATATATATATATATATAAATATATATATAAGAATGTCCTAACTTTAAAATTGAATAAAACAAAGAGTTTTTTTAAGCAAAATTCATTCTGAAACTTTTATTTAACGGGAAATTTCATGCCATTTAAGATTTAAACAAGATATCGCTCAAATGGCCGCCGCGGCTCTTTTTCAAGACACGAACCGCTTACACCAATTTTCCATGACTCGGGCCAGCATTTCCGGCCTTACGCCGGCTATGGCACGACGAATGTTGGCTACAAGTGCATCAAGAGTTACTGGTTTGTTGCTGTAAACTTCTGATTTAACGTGGCCCCAAAGAAAAAGTTCAAAGGCGTTAAATCGCACGATCTCGGCGGCCAAGCGGTAGGACCATTTCGTGAAATTAATGACTCACCGAACTTGGCGCGCAATAAAGCCATGTTTGGGCCGGAAATGTGGGACGGTGCGCTATCCTGTTGGAAGTAAAAGTCGACTTTTCGTTAAATTCTGGGAAGAAATATTCTTGCAGCATCGAGTTATTTTGGAGTAACCAAGTAATTTCGGATAATTTCGAAGCATTCTTTTAACGTGAAATGATTCGAGATTGAATGGCAAATTTTACTAAACACAACTGACATCAGATGTCAAACATCTGCCAGCCAACATGGCCTCTATTTGCAGTGAAAAGTCGGACATCCCTAATGGAAAACCCTTATATATATATATATATATATATATATATATATATATATATATATATATATTCTATCTAAAATTCTTGTATTGATGAACTTTATACGATTGTTCAAATTTTGTATTACCAGTCATTAGTTATTGCTTTAAATTGATTTCAAAAGGGGAGATTTTTTTATTTCTGAATACCTTTTCCACTGTAATCAAGTTTGCACAAAAAGAAATCGCATTAATATTTAAAAAAATAAAAATCTGTAAATTGCTATGTGGAACATCGGACAGTAATATAATTTTATTTATAGCTTCCAGTCTATCCAAGAACTGTCAATAATACTTTTGAATGTGGGCTTAATGATCCAAGGAATTTAAGGCAATAAAAACATAAATTTATATTCGAAAGATTTTCTCTGAACTCAAAATCAAAAATATACATTTTTTTTGGTATTTTCATAATTACTTCGGAGAAAAAGCTGTAAAAAATTAATCATTTTTTTCAATTTCAGAATAACATACTCCGAAAACTAGACAATTTACAAGCACTATATTACCATAATATGTATTCAAAAATGCATGCAACTTCTGGTCGGTACTAGAAATTCTTTTTTTTTTGAGGTTATTGTTTGCACCCCTACAAATAATGCTTTGTAGAAAGAGATTCATTTCTAATCTTGTTTATGGTTAAATAGTACATTTTATCGAACATGAGTGTTGCATACGATTTGCACTCGAGACTGTATCCCTATTTAATCATCCAAAAAGTCCGAAAATGCGGCTGCTAACGAGTATATCGGCAAGTCGAGAGCATTCGTTAGCAAGTGGGTCAAACAATACTCTCAGTTAAAAAATGTTGATGATCTACCAGAACGTGGTTCGAGAGGAAAAGTGGCGGGTAAGGATGAAAAAATGATTATTAACATTTTCCCGAAATTCGCAATTAACTTTGCGACAAGGGGCGCAAAAACTAAAGCTGCCAGATTTGGATATATCGTTTAAAACGACTCGTAGTCATCTCCCAGCTAGCGATTTGAAGTTGTGTAGTACAGTCAAGAAACCATTGTTGAAAAATACAGCGATCTTGGACGCCGATGAGGACTGGATAAACTACTGAATCATTAGCATTTTAATGGCAATCCTTTACTGTCGAATGATGTAAAAAACTTAAATAAATACATTTTTTAGTCAACAATGCGCAACACGTTCTTACTTGCCGACGGTACATTTTTTCTGGTATTTTCATAATTAATTCAGAAAAAATCTGGAAAAATAGTCATTTTTTTCAATTTCGAAATAACATACTCCAACAAATAAATAACGCAGGTATACAAAAAAATTCTTTGTCTTTTAAGTGAGACACGTGTTTTCTTAAGTATTTTTTATGCTGAATCCAAAAAAATCATAAAAAATCATCCATGAGGTTTTTTCAGAAAACACACTTAAAGTTGCCAGAAAAATATTAAATTGAAAAAAATACATTTTAATAAATAATGTAAAACTGTATTATTATTAAAAATATGGAATAAAATTATTATTTAGGTCATCTTTAAATGTTCTGAATCTACATTTATCATAAAAACTTAAAAATATTAGATTTTAGTATTCATATTTAACAAAAAACACCCATACACCACCATTAACTAAACTACATAGCAAAATGCTGTTTAAAGTAAATATGTGCAACCGCTAAATTAAAAAAAGTTTTTATTTTTTATTAACATTAAACAAAACTTATTCATATACCCCCATACTCACTCACTCCTATACTCACTCACTCGCTCACTCACTCACTCTTTACCACACTCACTCACTCATTCGCTCATTCACTCGCTACCTCACTCACCCACTCACAATCTCCCATATTCACTTAAGTCTATCCACAAAATTGACTTCTAAAACTGTCAAGGGATATACATTAGACTGCATTTTGTGACCTTTTGTTCCTAAAGAGTAAACGGATATTTTTGTTCAACACTAAACACTATTCCTCATGTTTTGATATCAAATTGGAATTTGAAACATAAAAAACTACTACAAATGAGAGTTTTGTTTAAAAAAAAAGCATTTTGCCAACCACATAGCACCCTTGAAAGTGTTAAAAGCGAGTTCTTTGTTGAAACTGAACATAAAACTTTATTTTTTGATGTCAAGTCAGGATTAAGAAGTTCAAAAAATACTGGAAATAGTAGTTTTCTTCAATATTAATAAAAATTAAAAATATTTTTTTTAATTTAGCGGTTGCACATATTTATTTTAAACAGCATTTTGTTGCGTAGCTTAGTTAAGGGTGACGTGTTTTTTTTTAAACATGAACATTAAAACTTAATACTTTTAAGTTTTTATGATAAGTGTAGATTCAGAACATTTAAAGATGTCCATAATTTTAATGATTATACAGTTTTACATTATTTATTAAAATGTATTTTTTTCAATTTAATAGTTTTCTGAAAAAAATCTCACGGTGGATGTCCTTTTTTTTATGATTTTTTGGATTCAGCATAAAAAAGTACTTAAAAAACAAGTATCTCACTTAAAAGACAGAGAATTTTTTTTGTGTACCTGTGAATGTACAAGCATTATTATTACCACACTATATCCCAAAATTCATTTTAAAACTTTGGAGGGATTTTATTTTAAATACAACTGCGAATAAAACCACGTATTTCCTAGTAAATTAAGTGTATATTCATCTGAAATGTTCGTGATAGACCAAAATACCTGCAGTCCAATCAGCCAAATAGCCCACACTTTTGGTAATGGAATGCACTGTATAATCAAACATTTTCATTTGCTTAAGTGGAGTAAAAGCCGGAGAATTGCTGAATAAAGCATACATCATTATTATTTAGAAGGGTTTTATTTAAATGATACATTTTCTTTTTGGAAATTAGTATCTAAAAGCAATGTAGTTAGTGTTAGAAAACACCAACAAATTTTAATCAGTTAGTATTTGGTATTCGAGTGATTAAAACAACCTTTTCTATTTTAAAACCTTGCACTTTCGACATAGTCTGTCAAGTAAGAATGTGACCGCTCGTATTCTTGAAAAAATGTGTTTCGAGAACATTTTTTGCCATCAATGTAAGTTGTCCAATCGCCTCCTGCATCAATAATCGCCTGACATCTTCGAGGCATGCTGTCGACGAGATTTTCTGCATACTCTGCAAATTTTTCGAATCTCGCGAGAAGTCCTCAGAGCCTTTGTTCTGAGCTACCGAGCTACGTTTTGGGGAGTCGTCGACATTTTTCGTCTCGTTAAAATGATTTACCCACTTCTTCACAAAAGATACCGACCTTTTAATATATATAGCGGCCGCGGAATGTGTCATTTTAGGTCCCTTTGAATAGGAACAAATACAGACTGCCTCGACCCGACGTGCAAACGAGTCATTTTGGATTTTACGTGATTTGGACGAAAATTCGGAATCGACTGATACATTTACTAAAATGTCGTAGGCAAAGGTTCCCTCTACCGTTTTTTTTTTGAATCGCTAACATTGCATCTACCAAAAATGAATTATCACAAACACGTTCTTATTTGACAAACTGTCACTGTATTTCGTGAATTAGTTGTAAGTCAGGAGCTTGTATGCGTTAGCTTCATTTTTCGTCATACATCTCCTTTTTTACTGATATTTTTATCGTATCACATGTTCTCCGCTTCGTTAGCAAATATAGTAGAGTGAATTCAAATTAAACAGTTTTGAAATTTGTAATCGAATACCACATGTGCAGCCAAGACGGTGTTCATTAGTGGAGATTAAAGTTAAAAATACTTAATGAGAGATTTTCTAGAATCATTTATCTATAAACTAATATTTTGGGAGGTCTATTACTGTAACTTTTTGATGAGGAGCTATTTATTCGTACTTTCACCATCTTCATGGGAGCACTGGGTTTTCCTAAAGGAGGATTGAATGTTTGTTTAACTCTAGTAGGGTACTTTTTCTCCCGTTTAGGGATTTTAAGAAGCTATAGCTGCCTCATGGTGTCAATTTCACTGGGCTTCCAGAATCGTAAAGTAGTTTATTGCATCCAACTATAAAAAACTAATAAACAAAATATAGTTACCTAAAGTATAGTGTAATGTTACAAGGTCGAAATAGTTCATTTTGTTCGTTAAATTTTGGTTGTAACGACGTGGAATTCGTTGCCGTTAGTAGAGAGTTATCAAGACAAACGGATTCCGAAGAGCATCAGTTGTGATGTCTCGCATCAGATACGCATCTTTAGCAAGTCTTTGTCGGCTGATTGAAGAAAACAAGGTTGGAAATATTTAGGTTGTTAAGTTTTAAGGGAATGAGATCATAGTGTATTCGAGCGACTATTTTCACTTGAATTTATAATTGAAGTACTTAATTCAACAATCGAGGGATGTCGGTTATTTCGATAATCGAGTACTCAAACGATTTTACACTTTAGTGATTCCAACACTAAAGGTAGTGTGCTTATTTTTAAAAAATTTTGGTTGTAAAAGTCAGAAGCTTGTATGAGTTAGCTTCATTTTCTGTCATACATCTCCTTTTTTACTGATATTTTTATCGTATCACATGCTCTCCGCTTCGTTAGCAAATATAGTAGAGTGAATTCAAATTAACAGTTTCGAAATTTGTAATCGAATACCACATATGCAGCCAAGACGGTGTTCACTAGTGGAGATTAGATTAAATATTTAATTAGAGATTTTCTAGAATCATTTATCGGTAAACTAGTATTTTGGGAGCTATTTATTGAGGCCTTCGCCATTTTCATGGGAGCATTGGGTTTTCTCAAAAGGAGCATTGAATGTTTATTCGGCTATAATAGGATACTTTTTCTCCCGTTTAGGTTTTTTCTTGTCGGGGTACCAATTCATGGGATTTTAAGATACGTTTTAAATCTTCTGACTAGAAGAAGCTATAGCTGCTACATGGTGTCAACTTCATGGGGCTTCCAGCATCGTAAAGTAGTTTATTTCATACAATTTTTCACAACCAATAAACAAAATAAAGTGTCGTGTAACGTTACAAGTTCGAAATAGTCCATTTTGTTCGTTAATTTTTGATTATAACGACGTGGAATTTCGTTTCCGTTCTTCTATCGTAAGAGAAAGACAAATCGATTTCGACTAGCACCAGTTGTGATGTCTCACACCAGATGTGCATCTTTAGCAAGTCTTGTTAACCAGTTTTAAGTGAATAAGATCATAGTATATTCTAGCGGCTATTTTCACTTGAATTTATAATTTAAGTACTTAATACAACAATCGAGTGATGTTGGTTATTTCAATAATCGAGTTCTCAAACGGTTTTTCACCCGAATGATTTCAACACTAAAGGCACTGCGCCTGTTTTTAGAAAAGTCGTTGAGATTATTAAAATAGGGTAATAACAATGACAATATGTATATATGTGACGTGGTCAGTTAAGTTATCCTAAGCATTTCCGGTTTTTAAATTATCCAGATATTTTGCAAACTACATGGAAAATTTCTGAAACTTGGCCAAAATTTTAATGACAGACTCTTTAATAACATGGTTTTAATTGAATTTAGTAAACGTTGACATGTCGGTATTTTGGCAACAGTTGTTCATAAATATTTTGCTTGTTAAAAGTTTTGTTTATTTAATTTTTCATGTTTTGTCCATGTTGGTAAAGCTAATTAGCTAGTTAATTAGCGCTAATGAAGGCTAAGTTAAATGGAGATTAAATATTAACCGCCAGATTTACGAGGGTGGATTGAAAAATCTTGTGAAAACGAAAGTAACATTTTTTTGTAAAAACAATTTTTTTTCTCAACGTAACCTCCATTCAACTCTATATATTTGGATTCCAATTTTTTTAAGCCCTCAGAAAAAAAAAATACGAACTGTGCATAATACTGATTTACAGCACAGATATCCTCTTCAGTCGACGAAAATTTCTTCCCCCAAGCTAATTTTTGAGGTTAAACATAAAAAAAAGTCACTTGGGGAAAAATCTGGGAAATAAGATAGATGGAGAACTATTCCTAGTTAAACTGTTGTACTTTTGCCATCGCAACGGCCGATGGGTGAGCTGGTGCATTGTTCTGGTGAAAAATCACTTTTTTGCGCGTCAATCTTGGCCGCTTCTGCTATGCAAAACGATCTAATAACGTCGCATATTAAGAACCAACCAGTCACTGTTTTACCCTTTTCAACATAGTCGATCATGATGGTACCCTGTGAGTCCCAAAAACAGTTGGCATTATGTTTAATGCAGACAAAATTGTTTTCACTTTTTTCGGTGCACTTTCACTTTCACTAAGCCACTGTTTTGACCGCCATTTTGGCTCCAATGTGTAATGGTGGATCTACATTTCGTCTACAGTCACAAAATGATGCCAGAATTCCTTCGGATTACGCTGTAACTTTTCCAAACACGATTTTGAAATGCCCTTCCTCGTGCATTTTTGGTATGGAGTCAACAAACGCGGCACCCATCACGCACTCAGCTTTTTGATTTTTAGAACTTTATGCAGGATATTGTATACTCGTTCGTATCAGATGCCTACCATCTCAGCAATCTCTACATGTACGTATAACACAGATTACTTACAATAACTGCCAACAAACAACTGCTCGTTGCATCTACATATCTGAAACTTTGAACAAAACCGTTACAGAAATCACGCTTACCAACAGACATGCCGCTTTACAAAATCTTGCGCCATATCGTAGAAATTTCTTCTTCTTACGATGCCGTCTCCTCACGAACGTTGGCGATCCATATAGCTAAACGAATTTTAGAAAATATCACTCCATACACCATTTTCTCATGTCCTTCAGCCAAGAATTCTGTCGTCTTCCGATCGATCGTTTGCCCTTTGTTTGGCCTTCAATAATTAGACGTAACAATTCGTACTTTGGGCCCCTCATTGTATGTCCGAAGTATTGCGTTTTTCTTATTTTAATGGTTATTAGTAATTCCTTCATTTTTTTCATTCTTTCCGGTACTTTTATGTTTTTTATTTTCTGTACCCAGATTCAAGGATCCAGCACTCACATCCATATAAGAGTACGGAGGATACCAGAGAGGAATTCGAGACTAATACTTGGGCGATGGAAAAATTTATTCATATTCATGTATGTTACTCAGGCCTGTTCAATTCGGGAATATACTTCGTTTCTTCGGTCCCACTTGTCATTTATATTGGTTCTCAAATATTTAAATATGGGGACCTGTTCTACGGTGTTGTCCATGAGTTCAAGGAAGTCTAGTGGTGTATTTTTCCTATGTTATTACCATCCACTTGGTTTTTCTTATATTCGTAGTTAATACAACTCTTTCGCTAGCTGTTACAAATACTGGAGATCTTTGGCATTATTTGCTAATAGAACAATATCATCAGCATACCGTATGTTGTTCAGTATACTCTCATTAATTATTATTCCTTCAATGGATTCACAGATGACTTCATTAAGCACAGCATCAGAATAAAGAATGAACAAAAGTGGTGAGAGAATGCATCCCTGCCTTACACCTTGGGTTATTTTTATGCTTTCAGACTTTTCCAGCCTAAATAACTTCCACTAATTAATTCCAGTACAGATTTTTAATAATTTTTAAATCTCTTTTATCTATATATCTTGTTTCTAGAATTTTTATTAATTTCTCGTGTATCACACAGTCGGAAGCTTTATTATAATCTATAAAACATGTATATACATTTACATTCATATCTTTACAACGCTGGACAAGTATATTTAATGAGAATAAAGCTTCCCGTGCACCCATGCGTTTTCGGAATCCGAATTGTGTGTTATCTATTTCTGCTTCACAACCATTTTTTTTTCTTATTTAAATATGTTATTTTAGTTAGTTCTTATTTAAATATGTCATTTTATATTGCAAAACCTGACACAACTCTATGATAACAGCCTGAATTAAAATAAAATTGTTTTGCTATAGGCACTTCCATGAGGAAATTGCAAATTTGAGGGTGCTGTGCCGACATATTTGAAGTTTAATTTAAAAACGCCTAATCTTACTAAAACTTCGGAATCGGAGTTCATTACCGAATGGGAATTAAATGAGCCGTAGAACAGAGGGGCCCGTAAATGGAGGTAATTAATTATAGTGGAAATGAAGCTTATAATGGTAATTATAAGAGTCTGTTGACATGTTAGTGTTTGCGGATATAAGGGGGATTAATTTATTTTGAAGAAATAATAAAATGTTTATACTTTATTTTTTATATGTTGCTCTCTGCTCCAATGGATACCCAATACGTACCTAAGTTTTTTTCAAAAATCGACCTTATTACGCACAAACAAGTCTCATTGATGTAGTTGCTTTAGATAAAAAAGATACAGGGTGTTTTCTAAAACTAACCATCTTCGTTGACAGGTTATAGTACTCTCTAAAATAGTAGGAAGAAAGTTATAAATTATCCGCACTCTTGTATTTTCAATTTAATAACACAAAAGTAAGGATGGAGAAGTACCTATTTTTCTATATTTCTATATTCTATATTTGTCCTTCCTTTTCCATGCACTTGTTTAAGCAGTCCACAAGCTTGCCTGTTGCCTCGAAGAATAAGATTTTTGGTTGGTCGCTAAATCATTTGTGCACCTCTTCCCGCACTTCTTTTTTCTTAGAAAATCATTCTGTTCAAAAATTCGTTGTGTTACAGACAGACATATTTGATCGAAGCCGAGCTACGCTGTAGAGCACTATTCCCATACACTATTCCCATATTGTACCAAAAGCTTCTGATAAATTTCAGCCGCTGACACACCTTCCGACGCGAGAGATTCATTTTAGTTACCGGTAAGACTGTCTTAAATTATGCACTTTGATTAGTCAAGAGAGTGATGCCATCTAGTATCGTGGGCTTTACACCACTTAAATTGGCACAATGCCAGTAAATGGAAGAGTGGATTTTAGAAGTGAACAACATCGTCCTTAGAGTAAGTGGGCCTGAAAATGAACATTCAGAAAACTAAAATTATGAGCACTGACAATATCGCGGTTACAATAGAAAACTGGGGTACAGCATCACCCTAGGGAAAGAAAACTAGAGAGCGGAAGTAACCAGCAAAGTGTCGGTAACCTGGATACATTTGGAAACCTGGATCATATTCTAAAATATCCGGAGATTCCCATAAATCTAAAACGGATAGCCTATAAATCATGTATTTTGGCTGTTACCACATACGAGATGGACACTATGGCCCTGCAAGACCGAATGCAAACAAGTTGTGAGTCACTCAAAGAGCAATGGAACGCGCTATGCTGAACATATCTTTGATAGATAAGAAAACGAACCAAGATGAGGGATGTTATGGTGGAAATAGCGGGTCTAAAGTAAAGATAGGCAGGTCATGTCGCCAGACAACAACCGAGCGGCCCGGTGGATGTTAAAGACGCAACAGTGAAGACCTAGCGAAACTAAAAGAAATCGACGAAGACCATAATGACGGTGAGTAGACGATATTCGAAAGACAGCAGGTAGAAACTGGATACAACGAGCTAAGAATAGACAAGAATGGAAGAATATGGAAGAAGCCTACATCCAGGAGTGGATGGCGGAAGGCTGAAGAAGAAAATCCGTTAAAAGCATATTTCGCCTTAATGACAAGCTCATCCAAGTACTTCGTATTAGGTTAATGTATATATCTGTATAATGCATAGTTTTAGCAAAGGGCTTTATAGTCATTGAATATGGTGATATTTATGGTGAAAAAATGATTGATAGTTTTAAGAAATTTCTGGGGTTTTATATACCCCGTATTTTCTTCCATACCATCAAAATTGAGGTTTCAACGCTCAATTATCTAGCAGTTTATTGAAAGTTTGCATGACTCTGCAAGTTAAGTTTGTAAATTTTTGTTCTGATCTAATATGTTAATGCATTAATCTATATGTCTTTATAATGCATAGTTGCACGAGGTAGATGTACAGACCTTAATGGACATTTAATTGTTTTTGCATGTTTATGATGCGCCTTACAAATTACACAAATTTTTTTTCACGGTTTTCGACCTCCCTAGCCGTGTGAAATCGGTATATTGTGGTGGTACAGTGATTTGTAAAATAACGGTGAAATTTTGCATTACTTGCTGTACGACATTTCAATTAAACGAACAAGTAAATAAAATACTATTTATAGCTAATAATTAGGGGAAGTATACAAATGTTTATATTTAAGTTGAGAATTAAATTAATTATTTATAATCTGTAAATGGGTTATAGATGTCGTAACAAGGTAGTCGACACTTTGGATATGACATGTTGAATCCAACTCCTTTAATTAGCATTTGTCAGCATGTAGGATTTACTACAAATAGCTTGAAAAATCAAGTTTAACAAATACTTCTTTAAATTGAGGTTCAAGTTGTTTTTTTCGATGATAATTTTGTAGGGTTAAGAATGCACCGGATCCTTCATTTAAACAATATTGTTGATTATATCTTTCTAAAGTGCTTATTTGAATAGTTGAGGTACAGACGTGAAATATATTGGGTGATTGTAAAATTTCGTGCCCGATTTTCATAGATGATAGAAGCATGCACTTTTGACTGTACTGATGTTTCTTTTATAATTATATTATTAACTGACAGTTATCTGAATACATCGTGAGTTAACATAACCTTAAAAAATGTTTATTTAAATTAATTTGTGTGCAAGGTTAATATTCAAAATGAAAAATGAAAAGTTACATTTTCGTCTTGTTATGTTATATAAATTTAAAAAGGTAGTGAGCGTTAGAACTGTAACAAGAAATATTCAAGACGTTTATTTGAATCGTGCTCTTACTTTTAAAAGTGGTTTCGTCGATTTTGAAATGGTGACTTCAATCTAAACGATAAACTTAGCTCTGGGCAATCTCCCGGCATTGATAATGACTTTATCCGTGACTTAGTGATTAATAATTCACAGATTACCACTGAAGAGATTGCTGGGAGGCTAAATGTTGACAATTCGACTGCATTTCGTCATTTAAGGCAACTTGGATACACTTCGAAACTCGATATATGGGTTCCGCACGTTTTGACAGAACGGAACAAACTGAACCGTGTTGCCACAGCCATTTCTCTCCTAGCCCGTCAACAAAACGAACCTTTTTTGGAACAAGTCATAACTGGAAATAAAAAATGGGTTGCTTATAACAGCATAATAAGAAAAAGAAGCTGGAAGCATGGAAGTAAAAGCGCAGAATCTATGGCAAAGGATGAATTGCATCCAATGAAATTGTTATTATGTGTCTGGTGGAATTGCAGAGGAATAATTTTTTACGAGCTTCTTCCACGTGGCCAAACAATAACTGCAGTGAAATACTGTAAGCAACTCACCCAACCCAATGTTGAAATCCAAGCAAAACGTCCAAATCTGGCCAGTCGAAAAGGCATCACCTTTCACCATGACAACGTTAGACCACATATCGCTCAACAGACACTGCAAAAACTTAGGAAGTTAAAATGGGAAATCCTCCAACACCCGCCGTATTCCCCTGACCTTGTCCCTTCAGTTTTTAATCTGTTTCGTTCTCCGCAAAATAATTTGAATGACAAAAACTACTTTATGACTTTCTTTGAAGAGAAACCACGCAATTTCTACAAAGAAAAAATTCAAAAACTTTTACAACCATGGGAGACAGTTATAAAAAATGATGAAGAGTACATTATTGATTAATAAATACTATTTTTTTTCCCGAAAATGTGTTGTATTTAATTTGGTTTCTAATCGGGCACGAACCTTTGCAATCACCCAATAGAAGTCGTAGCGGTTTTAAAGAATTTTTTACGAAGAACACCCTGTATATTATTTTTCAGCCTTCTTATTTGAAATTGCGACCTTCTGTGTATTTTTTTCTGTGCTTTCACATCAAGTTTCCTTCATATTTGAAAATATTCTACACAGTTAAATCTGGGCTATTTTATTGCCTCTTAGTATTTCAAATTTGCCAATCCATAAAGCCAAAGTTTCATTTGAAATATCGGTTGATGTGTTTGTGGCCGGGCGCTGGCCTGCTGCTAGAATATTTTCCTATTATTACGTGGTACCAAATTCTCAACAATTTCCATTATTGTTAGAAGTATGCTCGATAGGCCCATTTAAATTTATATGAAAAAGTATTGGTTCTATTACCCTGTTGTTCAATATATTACTCCAAACCGGAACAGATTGACAGTCGGAATGTTTTATTTCCGTATCGGTCTAAGATTTTAGTTAGCCTAAAAGTAAACATTTTAGTTATTAAAACTTTAGCTGTTGAAATAACTAACTCATCGGTCCAAATAATTTTGCGGTTGCGCATTTTGATCCATAATTGTTCATTTAAACGTCGCATCGGTTCAGTTAAAATGTATGTTCTTGAAACGTATTTAATCTAGGGATTCTTCTTTGCCTTTCACAGAGTCTTGTATATTCTCGTTGAGTTTGCCTTTTTGCTATAATCATGTTTAATAAATATTTTAATAACCCTATATAAATGATGATAAATGACGCTTCTGTAGAGCCAGCGAAAAATCGTTTCTGAAGATTTAGGGTTTTTCAGCATGTACGCCACTGGTTGTAGCCAATACACATATCAAAAACAATTGAGACCAATTTCACTAATAACCGTGATTGTTACAATGTTCTCACGCTTAAAATTAATAGTTTGTGATTTTATTTTATAAAAAATTAATGAATTTTTACCTTTTTTAATTTAAAAAAGCAACGGCCTTCTGAAGTTTTTTAAAAAATTATTTACTGACAAAAAGAAATTATTTACTGACAAAAAAACACCAACAATTTTCTCTCCAAGTTTTTCCAAATTTTTCACACCCACTCACTATAATTTCGTTAGAAATATTGTTTAACTCTTTTGTAGTGCTATTACGGCGCAGCTTAGACCGATATAACATATATTTTTTTATTACTGCGATACAAAATGACCGTTTTAATGAATAAGACGTTCTCATGTGGCTTCTACATGCTTTTGGTAATTGACGCTCTCATTCCAGGTCAATAGTTGCTTTGAGGTTGTTTGCGCGTTATTTTAAATGTTGCTACTACTTGAAAGCCAGCATTAGTTAGTGGCCCCATCTAGTGCATATTTAACAAACACAATTATTTAGTGAGTATTTAGTCAGGTATTTCGGTTTAAGTAGTAACAGGTTGTTTGATACCTTCAAGTGTTCTAAATCAACGTTTTTTTTTAAGTCAAGAAGTTCAGTCTCTAATGTTTGTTAGTGAGACGTAAGATATCACATGGAGTTGGTTGTATCAGCATATAATTTATCCAAATATAAGGATATTAAAAAAAAGGTGAACATTTGGCAACACTGTTATAAGGCGTCTCACAAGGGCTGGTAAATGGGAATTTTACAAAATTTTAAAAATGTCGATTATAGAAAAAAAAATAGTAAATGATTCTTTACTAGACTTACGGAATCATCTATTGAACTATAATAAACGATTTTCATGACACCCTGTACGTACTGTACATTTCAGATTCGAAATTCAAAAGCGAGATACGAGATTTTTCTGCTTTAAAAACTTACGAAATTCTTTACAAACGCTGTAACTTCTGCATTTAACATTTTTACAAAGCTCTTGAAATAAGCGAGTTAGAAGGGTGATCCATTTGTAATCACCTCTGTGTATTTATTATTTTTTCCTAAGTAGGTCGATCCCAAAAAATTATTTAGCCTATCCCTGAACAAACATGTTTACGCCATTTACTTTCGAAGCGAAATAAAAATTTAAAAAAATAAAACAATTTCGACCATATGGCTGGAATGTCAGCCTCGGTCTTAACTTATCATCATTTCTCCGAAAGCCAGCATAAAGAAAATGTCCAATAAAACATTCCTTATAAAAGGCAAGTTAATCTATTTATATAAATTTTATATCTCCCTGCTAAATCGTTCCCGCCTTCTTGCGGTATTTATAACCCGCGTAAGTAACCATTTTTCAAAGTGGTGCAGACATTATAAAAGTCGTCTGTATATTGTTCGGAGGAACACTTTTCCCTCAACAGGTACCGTAAGTGAACGGCTGCGGTAAATAAAGACTATGATAGTTCTATTTTAATTTCACGTTGAATGATGACCTGATGACTGTTAGAATATAAGATGTCCCCTAAAAAGCTTGATGAATTTCATTCCTGACACTCTTCTATCACAGCAGTCTTTGCAGCGTTGACTTTCAAATTTACTCCCTCACACCAGAACTGTACATTGGTAGAACTATATTATCAGGTCATCCCAGGGCGTAACAGCCCTGTGAGTTTAGCCGAGTCAACACCTCATCGATCACTAACTTCCAGAGAAGTGGCGATAGCACTCCTCCCTGCGGGTCTCCTTGGGTCACCCCAGCTTCTAAGGTGTGAACATGGAGTAATATATTATTTACTAATGGATGCATCCGTGGTACCACTTTGGATATCAGCGGTATATCAGGCGTTCATAAATGTGTCATGTGTCTTAAAAATCAGTGGCCCTATATAGGCCATTGAATTTTACCTGTTCCCGATAAAACAGTATTCTTACATCCCCAAAACTCGTGGTTAATTCGACTAATTCAGATTCAGTATGATGCTGAACATGTAAAAATTTTGGCTTGCTTCAAATAGGGATGAAATGTATTTGACTGAAATCATGTTAGCCCCTGTGACACATTTATAAGTATTCTGTATATTATTAAGGTCCTACAGTCCGAGGATCTGCCTGTAGGAGGAAACTTATTATTTTGTAAAAATAGAACTAGAACGGTCGAGATCATTTAGAGTTGGTATTCTCTTCATTAGAAATCCCATTCCTAGCGTCTAAAAGACTATTGATAAATGAAAGAACATTTTACAACAACCCTTTTAGTATTTCCTTCTTTTTAGTGTCTTTGTTTACCTTTAGCGAGTTCCAGGATATTGTCTTGTTTAGATTGTCTAAGTAATTTATGTGTTATTTACTAAATAAATAACATATTTCTTATTCTCAATAAAAAAAACTTATCATTCTCGAACGTACTTAAATCGTGGATTTTCCCAGACAGATTAAAAGAAAGTACTAAACCAACATAAATATTTGTGGATATAAATCATGAGTTTTCTTCTCTGACGATGTATAAACGCGTACGAACGCATTCCAATTCGCTTTACAATCCGAAAATAGTACTTGATTTACATTGAATGTAGGCGTCGAAAAACATAAATCTGAGAACCTGAAACAATACTCATTAAAAGTTAACACAAAACAATAACATGTTGCAAATCTTCTTAATGGTTTGCTATTGTTACATCAATAAACAAAATTTTGCCTTTTTACATCTCTTTCTAACGGGAATATTCAAAAAAATCACCCTCCAGGATTTGTTTACGGTGCAGGGGTCACCAGGTCACGAAAAAACAGTTTCCATTTTCCATCGGCCCAGCCCGTCTTTGTATCTGGTGGCTCGATAACTCTTGAATGAAATGACATATCGATGTTAAATTTTGTAAATGTCACATGTAGGCTGAAAAGTTTTTGGTCTATCTACTTAAACACATTTTTTTGCAAAATTCAACTTTATTCATCAATATAGTCTCCTTCACGAGCGATAAAATCGGTCCAACGCTTTTCTAATATTTCTATACCTTTCTTGTAGAAGGATTTGTCTTTGCCTTCAAAATGGGCCTCAGTTTTGGCAATAACTTCTTCATTGGAGCCCAATCTCATTCCTGCGAGCATTTTTTTGAGGACTGCAAATAGAAAATAGTGGTTGGGGGCCAAATCTGAGGAATACGGTGGATGAGGAAGCCATTCGAACTTCAGTTCATGCAATTTTGCCATCGTAACCATTGACTTATGACACGAGACATTATTTTGATAAAAGAGCACTTTTTTCTTGTCAATTTGGGGCCGTTTTTTTTCGATTTCTGCCTTCAAACGCACCAATAACTTTATATAATATTTGCTATTGATGCCTTCTCAGCATAGTCGATGAAGATTATTCCATGTGCATCCCAAGATACAGAGGCCAAAACCTTCCCAGCCGACTTCGGGCGGCTTTTATCGGCTGCTGCCCACTCAGCTGACTGCCGATTTGATTCCGGTGTGTAGTGGTAGGTCCATGTTTCATCCATTGATATATATCGCATCAAGAAATCCTTTTCATTGCATTTAAACAGGTCCAAACAGCGTTCAAAATCATCAACACGTTGTTGTTTTTAGTCCATTGTGAGAAAACGCGGTACCCATTTCGAACAGAACTTTCTCATGACCAAATGTTCTTACAAAGATGACCAACACGTTATTTTTATAACTCTTGGGTGGCAGCTATCTCACGCAATTTCACTTTACAGTCATCCAAAACAATTTTGTGGATTTTTTTGATGTTTTCCGGTGTGACCACCTCATTTGAACCTCCAGAGCGTTCAGCATCATTTGTATCTATACGACCGCATTTAAATTCAGCATACCAGTAAATGATGTGATTTTCTAGGGGAGTCCCCGTAACACTTATTACGCCATTGCTTTGCTTGAATCGTATTTCTCCCCATAAAAAACACACGAAATTCGATTTTTTCCATTGTTTTGAAAATATCAAAAGTAGCGTCACTAAAGCCACTGTAACTTGTAAACTAATCGTCAAAATGTTATGAAATTTTGACACGTTTCGTTTGAAGGTTGGTACTTTCCAAAAATCATGGATTTTTTTTGAAAAAGGCGACATCTATGTGTCAGACCAAAAATTTTCAGCCTACGTGTTATAATACTTGAAGCAGGAAAGGACCTATAGTTTTGAAGCGATATCATTTGAAGGGAAGAATGTCAAAAAAGTAGTGGTCGATACATTTGGGTAGTTTCAATAATATTATGACAATTTTTCATGGTTTTTGGTTGTAGAGTGAGCAAATTTTAACTATAACTACATATGGTAAAGGTCCTTGTGTTTGTTCATTCTTTCTCAAGATAGTCGATCAGAATTATTCCATGCGCATCCCAAGAAACACTTGCCAAAACTTTTTTTTGTTATTGCTGTGTGAGTTGTGTCCTTCAGGACGCTCTTTTTAGTGTTACGTACGGAACACTTATGGGATCACTTTGGTGTCCATCTGTCCTGGTGTCACACCCGATGTTCTCCGAAACTATTTAACATATAAAGTTGGAATTTGGCACACATATAGGAATTGATGGCCCAATCAGAGCCGTGTAGATTTAAAAGTTAATTTTGACTTAAAGGGTTAGTTTTGGTGGGTGAAATCGGAAGCGAAAAAAAATTTACCAGATAATGCAGTGGGGTGTCAAATGAAAGCTTATGAAAACATGAGTTCAAAAATATATATAATGTAATATTTGCGCAAACTTTTCTTTGTTTTATTTTTAAAAATGGCCAAAAATCTTGAAAAAATCCTAGAATATTCTGCATAAAGTGTAGATTGAGCGAAAATTATCACTAGTGCATTACGTTTGATAATTTATCTGGTATATAAAAAAAACTATTTGACCGATAAAATGGTGAACGTGACTATAACCGGGACCAAGAACTACGGCTTTAAACATTTGGCAACCAACGAACAGGTATCGAGACAAAATAATTTTATTTTATTTGTTTATAATTAAACAAATATTTAGGTCGTAAATATTTGTTTTCCACTTTTATTAATAGATTCTAGATTGAACTAGATTGATTTATTGGCTATTAGGTAGCTAAGATGCTATAACTATTATACATTATTGACTAAGACAAAACGTGAAAATACATATTGGATCTTAAGATGTCAGGGCCTAATTAACTTAGCTTAGGTAAGGATTTTATTTTATTTTAAAAGTAATCACGGTACGGAACACTAATTGTGCAAGTCCAACTTGCACTTGACCGGTTTTTTTTAGTGTTGCGTGTGGAACACTTATAAGATCACTTCGGTGTCCGTCTGTCTGTCTGTCTGTCATACCCGATTTTCTCCGAAACTATTTGACATAGAAAGTTGAAATTTGGCACTAATATAGGAATTGATCGCCTCATCAGACCCGTGTAGTTTTTAGAGTGATTTTTTTTACCAGGACATCGAGTGGGGTGTCAAATAAAAGTTTGTAAAAAAATGAATTCAAAAATATATATAATGCAATACTTGCGCACAATTCCCTTTGTATTATTTTTAAAAAAGTAGGAAAAATCGCTGTCATTCCACTTTATCTCGAAAAGTCCTGATTAAAAAATTTTGAAAAAATTCTGAAATATTCTCTAAAGGGTGTAGATTGAAGGGAAATTATCACGAGTGCATTACTGGTTTATAAAAAAACAGAAATTTCAAGGTTATCAGTTTTCAGTAAAGATCGGAAAAAAACTTTGTTGAAAACTCATTTTGTCTTGTGAAGTCACTGATCATTTTATACTTCCGTAAGGAACACTAATTGCGCAAGTCCAACTTGCACTTGATCGGTTATTTTAAAATACAATCGCAGAACGATATATAAAAACCACTTTATTAATCAAAAAATAAAGTGGAGAATACATCATTGTATCACGCTCTCAAATGTAAATTATACGGACCACTTTTTACCAGTTCATGTTTAATTTTTAAGACAACCAACGAAAACATTTTTTATGGGTCAAGTAAATTGAGTGCAAATTACATTTTTTATGACGACATAAAGTGGAGTTAGTGGTACTTATGTCACACCTCTGACACATTTTTCCTTTATCAAGGCTTCTTAATCTTGTAATCAGTGTTACTGGTTTACGTATTTCTTGGCAATAAATTAGAAGTTTTGCGAGTTATAATTTAAAAAAAAAATGAAATTTTAAAGCAGTTAATATACAGAGTGCGTCACTAAAATCCGGACAAATTTTAATTTAAATTTTCCACCGTATTGTGCCTGCACCAGAGGCCGTTGTTAGCGTGTTGAGAAAGCCTAATATTTTTATTAAACGGTTGTAACCTCAAAATGGCTCCTGCAGTCACCGAAAAAGCTCAATCGCTGATTTCGGTGGGTTCAGGGTGATCATTGCGAAAATTGACATCAATTGTAAGTATAAGTGAGACAACAATACGTAGAATTCCTGAGAAAGACCGTCGATACAAATCGTATACACTAAATATACGACAGATGCTTTCCGAGGCTTCCAGTATAAAGCGTATTGCTCGCAGTAACGCAAAGCCGATTGTCTGAATCGATCCAGCGACCATCGTTATCATATGCAGGCTCATAACCTACTATTACGCTATCCAGGCTGACAACAAACTTTGACAAGTCTCTTTTGATGGTGGATGCATCAAAATTTCCTAGCCAAGCTGTTTAATTTTTGCCGGATCTTCGAAGATATTTGGACACTGTGACACTGGAAAACAAGGCCTGTTGTTTTGTTAATCAATTCCGACCACTTTCCTTCAATTGCTCGTTGTAATCTGGTTAATCGTTCACAGTAGAGATCAAAATCAATTGTTTAGCTAGATTGTAGCACTTCATTAAACACGATTTTCTTCCAGTCGTACGAAACACACCGCCTCAACTTCCTTGGCGTTAAAACTATTTGCGCTTTAAAATGGATGACTATAATGCAAGAGTTAGAAATGAGGTAATACCAGGAGTTAAACAGAGATTTAATGAAAACATAAAAAATTACAACGGTGAGCTTACGATAACTTTTTGCTCTACAAACGAGTTGAGAATAAAAAATACATACTTTGACCATTCGAGAACACTAGAAGTAACAGATCAATGCTAGATTATGTCCTAACAAACACAGAAATACATCCACGCCATATATTAGACGTAAGAAGCTTGACATCACCAAACGTAGGAAGTGATCATAATTTAGTTATGTGTAAACTAAGGTTGAACCAAGCTACACCAAAATAAGGAACTGGAAACAAAAATAAGAATAGAAAATCTACAAGAAAAATGAACGAGAGACCTGTACCAGAGAAGACTGAAAGAAAAAATCAGAATAAATCAAATAAATGACCATGATAACATAAATGATAGTTGGTTGAAAATAAAAAGAAATGTATTAGAAGCTTCATATGAGGCATTAGGGACTAAAAATGTCGATAAAAATAAAAAATGGAGAACAAAAACAACATGGTTCAATGCAGAAATCAAACAGAAATGTCGTTAAAAGAAAGAAAGCTGTCTAAAGTACAGGCCAATCAGGCCTACCAAAGATATAAAAGAATACGAACAGAAACCCATGAATTAGTAAGAAGAACAAAAACGGAATACTGGAAGAGATACACAAGAAAATTAGAATCAGACTTCTATTGTCAACCAAAACAAATTTGGAGATTCATAAGACAGCAGAGAACTGAGATGAAAGAACTAATAGAGTATACACACGTGAAGAAAGGAACGTGGGTAAGATATCTTACACAATTATATAAAAGAGAACAGAGTATCACACCGCCACAAACACCAGAGATAACGATAAGCAAAAAACATATATAACGGAAGAAGACGTAACAGAAGCACTGGAAAAATTGAAAAACCGTAAATGTCCCGGCAAAGACAAATAGCTAATGAACTACTAAAATATGGGGGACACTGGTTATGCAACTCCAGACACTTATACAGAGGATTATAAGATCGGATAGAATCCCAGATGAATGGAGAATAGCGACAGTTATATTAATGCACAAAAAGAGAGAAAAAGAAGATTCAAATAACTATAAAGGCATAAATCTAATAAACTGTACACTGAAATTAACAACAAAGATTATTACAACAAAAATAAACGCGAGAATACAATAGGAAGACGAACAGCAAGAATTCAGAAGTGGGCGCTCATGCACCGATGCCATATTCATTGTGAGACAGGTAAAAGAAAAATTCATAGAATACAACATTCCAGCATTCTTGTGCCTGATAAAGCTTTCGACAATGTGCAAATAGAAGACGTTATTCATCTATTATATAACAGGAACATCCCATTAAACCTAATTAAAACTATCGCGAATATATATAAAGACAATAAAGTAGTCACACGATTAGCAGAAGGAATGATAGAACTAATCAACTATGAATCTGGAATCAGGCAAGGAGACTCTTTAAGTCCTCTTCTATTTAATATTGTCATGGATGAAATTATAAAGAATGTCAAAAGAAAGAAGGGATATAGAATGGGTAACAGAGAACTTAAAATTATATGTTATGCAAATGACGCGATAATAATGGCTGAAACCGAAAACGATCTGCAAAATCTGCTATACGAATTCTACATAGCAGCAAAACAATACAATTTGTCAATTTCAATTGAAAAAACCGAGACAATAGTAATAGCAAAAGAGCCGATTAGGTGCAAGCTGGTGGTGGAAGATAAACCAATAGAACAGGTGATGGAGGTCGATTACCTGGGCATCAAAATATCTAGTATTGGAAAAGTTAACAAGGCTAATAGGATAGCGGGATGCCTTAATAATACCATATTTAGAAATAAATTTCTCTCCTTGGAGACCAAAACAAGAATATACAAGAGCATAATACGACCAGTAATGACTTACACATCTGAAACAACACAGGATGCTGGAATCAACCAAAATGAGAATACTTAGGAGATGTACAAACAAGATACTAAGGGATAGAGAAAAGAGTGAAGATATCAGACGCACATCTAATATAGAAAATATCAACCAGTGGATAAGAGGAAGAAAAGTGGAATGGGATCAACACATAGGAATAATGGCAAACAACAGGATAGTACGGATAGCAAGAGATAAGTCACCGAATGGAAGAAGATCAGTGGGACGTCCAAGAAAGAGATGGAGCGACGATCTATAGAGCAGGGAACAAAGAAAACAGGCAATAGTGCCTAGCTATCAGTCGGAAGAAGAAGAAATTTTTTAGCGATAAATCATATAGCATCCAAACATCGAGCTTTATTTTGGATCCAACGTTCACTAAATAATTTAACACTGTTTGGTGCTTGATGTTTAATTCCTTATTGTTATCAGGACTGCTTATATGCTGGTCTTGCTCAACTTTTTTTAAGATTTCACTGACTTTGTGATTGGCCTCTTTATCTTGACCATACACAGAACAAATTTTTTCCACAAGTCTGCGTTACATGTTTCCCTCTATCATAGTAAGATTGCAAAATATAGCGAATTTTTTCACAAATTTCACTTATTTTTAAGACGTTGTAACTTTGGACTGAATCAATAAATGTGATACCTTTTTTTTCATTGGTTGTCTGAAATGTCACTTTTTAAACGCGCGTAAGTATAACTAGATCCGATTAAAATTAGCAGATATAGGCAACTTTAGAACCATCTGGAGAAAATAAGGCCCGATACTTTTTCGTCGAACTTATTATTTAGGGTACAATGTTGTATTTAGGGACCCTAAAACGTGAAAAAATGTAAAAACTCCGATGCGTGATTTTTCACTTCTTTTTCCTATAAGACAAGGTCTTGATTTGTCTGTTTTTAAGCATCTTGTAACGCAGATGTCCAGCTTTCATGCCATCTTTTTGGTGATCGACCAGGAGGTCTTGTTTCTGGTTTTTCATCTTTTGCCCATCTTGGCCAGCTATTAGCTGGCATTCTACTTACATGATCCCTCCAATATCGACGTCTTGATCTGGCGAAACGAACGATGTCTTGAATCTTGAGTTCTTCTCGTCTATTTGTACTTCGTACCTGGTCCCTCAGGGTTATTCCTTTGATAGTGCGCAATGTTTTCAATCCTATAGCTCTCATGAGGCTTTTTATTGTGGATGTTTCTGCTCTTGTTTCCGCTACATACGATAGAACCGGTCTTACTACGGTTCTATAACACGTAGGCTGAAAAGTTTTTACTTAAAACACTTTTTTTTTGCAAAATTCGACTTTATTCATCAATATAGTCTCCTGCAAGAGCGATAGAATCAGTCCAAATCTTTTTTAAACATTTCTGTACCTTTCTTGTAGATGCAAAGATTTGTCTTTACCTTCCAAATAGGCCTCAGTTTCGGCGATAATTTCTTTATTGGAGCCAAATCTCTTTCCCGCGAGCATTTTTTGAAGTCTGCGAATAGATAATAGTCGCTGGAGACCAAATCTGGAGAATACGGTGGACGACGAAGCAGTTCGGACTTCAATTCATGCAAATTTGCCATCGTAACCACTTGTGACACGGTACATTGTCTTGATGAAAGAACACTTTTTTCTTGTTCATTTGGGGGCGTTTCTTTGCGATTTTTGCCTTCAAACGCACCAATAACTTTATATAATATTCTCTATTGTTGGTTTTTCCCTCCTCAGCATAGTCGATGAAAATTATACCATCCCAGCCAACTGTTGTGTCTTTGGTCGCTTCGGACGGCTTTCACCGGCTGCTGTCCACTCAGCTGACTGCCGATTTGATTCTCGTGTGTAGTGGTGGATCCATGTTTCATCCACTGTCACATATCGCATAAAAAATCCTTTAATTGCGCTTAAAGGTCCAACGGCGCTAAAAATCATCAACACGTTGTTGTTTTTAGTCCACTGTGAGCAAACGCGGTACCCATTTCGAACAGAGCCTTGTCATTCCCAAATGTTCATGCAAAATATGACCAATACGTTCTTTTTATAGGCGTCCAGAGCGTTCAGCACTATAACTTAAAAACTAATCGTCGAAATATCATGAAATTTTGACACGTATCGTTTGAAGGTTGGTACTTCCTAAAAAACGTCTGGATTTTTTGAAAAGGGCGACATCTATGTGTTTAACCAAAAACTTTTCAGCCTACTTTACTTTCTGTAGACATGTAGGCATGTTAAGTCCCCCAATCAGATATTATAGATGCTTTATTTGCTTGATTGAGTACTTCTTGATATAGATTTTTTAAGCTCGATAGCTTTACTCTCAGGTATGTGCAGTGCATGTTCTGTGCTACTGTTTTGTTGTGCAGCTAATTTACATCTAATGGGGTCTTTAGCTATAACCATTGATTCTGTTTTTGTCCAATATAATAAATTAATGTAAATGAGCCACCACACCCATTAAATACTGATGAGTCCTGTTATTAACACGTAGCCCTGTAACACTTGACTTGTTTTTATGAAGTTAAATTTCTTAATTATCTGAATAAATATTTAGAAAGTTGTGCCCCTTTACGTAAACAAAATACTCTCATCTGGTATATTTGTAAAATATGTATAGTGAAAGGAAGATCTAATGTAAAAGGGCACGTTATATCCTATCTTTATAGTTCGATGTTAGGAAACATAAACCATGTGAAAGCTGTAGAGCTAAAGCTCACACCGTTTATTTTATGCATGTGATGAGCTGTGTGGGTGGATTAAATAATTTGATCAAATCGCTGCTATAAATTTCAACTAGAATGTGTAAAACTATTATTTTTGTATATTCTCAATAGAAAATTATCAGTTTGTGATTAATACTTAGTAGTAAAAAATATAATTTACAAAATAAAGCTAATGCCATCGGTCCGGATGGAGTAAATTTACAAAGGCTTTTGTTTTAATTCCTACTCTCGCCAAACACATAGTACTTATATAATAAACAAGTGTTTTTCAACTAGTAAGTTCTCCATGCCAATGCAATCTCCATTCCTAACTTTATGTCAAAAATTTTAGGGAGCATTGTTGCAAAACAGTTTGGTAACTTTGCTTCTTAAAATGATATGTTACCGCCTATTCAATCAGACTTCAGAAGTAATCATAGTACTTTAACTGCTTTAGTTAAGGTGACTGATCGTACCATATATTTAGAACCTCTGATGCAGGTAAAATCACATGTTTAATTATGTTGGACTATATCAAAGCGTTTGACAATTCTTTGTCATTAAATTAACATATTTTGGGGTATGTGATAGTGTCTTGCTATTTTTTAAAAATTATTTAATTGGTAGGCACCACCGTGTGGTATACAAGGGAAATTTTTCTCAATATCAACCAATTTCGAAATTTAGAAGAATGATCCCTATGCGCTCTGTACCCTGTGGAAATTTCGTATCAAAAATAATTAATTATTTCTTAAATTCTATTAAGAATGTGGTATTTCTATTCAATTTCACATCTAAAATCAGAAGCATACCTTAATAATAGACAAACTAAAGTCCAATTACCTACAGAGGGAAATATAATCAAAATAACGTTTTTCAGTAATTCTTAGTGTTTGACCGCCTATGTTGAATAATGTACCTTTAGAAAGAATAAAAATAAGAAGAAGCTCTTCTTCGACTCTGCTTGCCACCTGCAGATCTTTTGTACCGAACGGTGACCATAACAGAGTTTATTGAACCAAATGTTTTACGGTTGGTGTCTGAGGGTACTGCCGCTCAGCAGAGCCACTGTGAAGACGTCCCTTGCCAAAATTATATTTAGTTTAAGTTCATTGTTTTGTTGTTATAAGATAAATTTTTTTGTACGATATTTGCAATATCTACAGACTTTTTTTTTAATTTAAAAATGTCCAATGACAAATTGTAATCAATTTTGATAACCATATTAAGTGCTTTGATCCAAAAGTTCCCGATTTAACACTATATAGCAAGAACTCGAAATAGTTTCGCAGCTGCTTGAGAAAGTTCAACTTGCTAGCTCATTGACCTTGCTCTGTGTGTAGGTTGTCGTAAAGGTCTAATTGTGATTTTTGCAATTGATACGAAAAAAAATGTGGGAAATTTATTCTTCAAACTCTGAAAAAAATGCTACTGAAACATATGAAATGATTTGGAAAGCACTTGGATACAAGGCCCGAAGCTGTACGTAAATTTCCTAGTGGTTTTCGCTGAACTTCGCTTGAAGACGACGAGCGGTCCGAAAGAGACTCGAATGTCACCACGCGCCATCATTCGTGACAACCGTCATTAAACAAGTCTGAGTATCCCCGACCAGTTTAAAAATGGCAGAGGAGCGAGAAAAGTTTCCTCCTACATCACGACAATGCACCGGCTCACAATTTGTTCTGTATGTAATAGTTTTGTGCGAAGAATTCCATGACTGTCATCCTCCATTCCCCTGATTTGGCACCTTGCGACTTCAGGCTGTTTCTCCATATGAAGATAAAGTTTCGTAATAGTAGAGGAGGTACAACGCTAATCGATCTTCCAAAACACGAGAAAGGCAGGATTCAGTTTGAATGTTGATTCTATTTTAATGGAAAAGATATAGAAAGCCTCCCCACAACCGTACTCCGTTTTTTAGACATCTGTGTATATGTGTAGCTAAATTAGCTTTAAGTATGTAGGAATTCATGCTAGGAAGGTCAGTACAGGTTGGAATTGCCAGCCTCATATTCTGAGCTAAGCTGTAGCTATAACTTCTAGTTGGCAAATATTCCGAATACTTCTTAGTTCTTTATTGTATTTTCTAAAACCTCAAGGTAGTGAGTTTTTACGAACCCATATCTTCCGTGTTAAGTCTTACTATTTTGAGCAAAAAACTGGAGTGAAATGGTTTATGTTTGTATATGAATTAGCAGGATAAAAATTCTCTTCTAAAATCTAAAGTTGGGTCCCGGGCCTCTGCCAAAAGTACTTCATTTGAATTACTACAATTTGTTGAATCCGATATAGCCATTAGTATACACTGTCCTAGTGGCTTCATTAGATATCCCTTTAATATATATTTATGTTAATTAAAAAACGCTTTTCATAGTGTTAAATTGCCTGCTGGAGATTATTGCCTTCTATAGATTATTACTTATGATTAAAGACCATTTATTTTTATAAAAATTATTTTTTATTTAAAATTTTAATCGCAATCTAAATAAATAAATCTACATGCAAACCTGCTTTTATACTATATGGATATAATTTATCACAACTTAAATTACTTTGCCTTTTACAGGCAACTTTTAATCTTCGTCTCAAAATCAGATAAAAATTTGATTACGATTTAACATTAATCCGATAATCAACCCACTCTGTTAACCTCTTCGTATTACTTTTGACCTCTTGTTCATACCCAGATAATAATTATCCACGTAAATGGCTAAGTACCATCTAAGTACCACGAGAAATACCATTACATTACCAACATTGGAAGGTGATAGGTCTACAAATGGTATAATTCTTGGTAAATTTGCCGTGCAATTCCGAACGTGTCCGGATCGTTTTATAGCCACTCGTAATTACAGCAGTCGCCAAGCGAGCCAGTGGAAAAAAAGAAGACTTAAGAAGTGGAGGTGTTAAGTTACGGGATGACGGGGACGGTAGATGAATTTTCGCAATCGAATAAAGTTTAATATTTGCGTTATGAAGACATTCAATAAAACAATTGTATTAAAACTGTCACTCAAGGCTTAAGATAGGTAAAGGAATATGGGCCTTGATGAAAATTACACCAGATTCATTACTTTCTTATACTGGGATGTGGTAGCAACGATACGAATAAAGAGCAGAGAAGCGGAGAAATCAGAATAAAACGAGGTATTCATCAAGGATGTGTTTTTTCTCCACTATTTTTTAATCTATATTCTGATCACATATTCGAGAGAAAGTCTTAGAGAACGCTTCAGATGGTATCAGAGTTAATGGCAACAAATATTCGCGTTTACGATCAACTAATAGAGCGGGTAACCCAATTTAAGTAACTGGTTTGCTGGATGACCAATGATGTCAATCTATCCTGTACTTTTATATGCAGTTAAGTCTGGACCTTGGGAATATACTCAATGAATCGTTTAGAGTCTTTGGAAATGTGGGTAGAATATTGAAGATCTCCTAGACAGAACATGTCAGGAGCGGAGAAGTACTATGGGCCAACGGGTAGAGAGAAAAAATTGCCGTCATTTGTTAAAAGACTCTCTAAGTTTAGAAAGAAGCAATGTTCATTAGTTGAGGGATAAGAATATCAGCAGTTTTTGCTGCTGCTAGATTTTTATTTAACCAGACTTTGGGTAATATACAGTGACAGGACTAAAATGTGCGACATATGGGATTTTTCTTTATTACTAAGTTTAGGACAAAAAAAACACACAAAGACTTTGCAGTGCCGATTGTTATTTGTCGTTTGGTGGGAAATTTAAATTTTCTAAAGTGTAAAGTCCAAAAGTCATTCTGTTTGTTAAAATATCTTTCAATTTTAAATCTGACTACGTTTATTAAAATTTTAGAATTATTTTAGACTTGTATATTAACCGTACAAATATTTATTCAATATTAGATGGTTGCGTAGGTTGAATTTAAACGTATTTAATGTATGCCCGATTAAATGATTGGATAACATAACATGATGAACCGAAAAATTACTCTCATTAATTGTCAACATCAGACATAATTAACGTCTCATACTGGTATTGTCTCTAGGTTCTTTGACACTGCAAAAAACTTTTTAAAGTGTTGAGCGAGGATTAAATAACATGATCAGCCGAAAACTTGCAATCCTTATCGATTGTCAACATCCGTTGTAAAGAAACAACTCATTGTGTAATTTAATACATCAGAATAGTGTAACATAATAAATAAACCGGGTTAAAGGGACTATTCTTGCCTGATAAAACGCCTTCTCTTAAATAATTATGTTATACATAGGGTGTCCAATAAATAAGTTCAATTTGTTTGGCTTATTGCGCAAAAATAATGGGCAGCAGAGACCAAGCGGTGCCAAGAACGGAATCCTGGTCTTCTTTTCGACAATGTTTTTTACCAATGTAGACGATTTTTTTTAAGCAAAGTGTTGTTTTATGTTACTGTCATAAATAACCATTTACTAGACAGTATAATTAAAGCTATTAAGTTAAGGTATTCAGGATGATATTGTATTCGTAATTAAGAGGATATACCTATTCATCTGAGTCAAAAAAGTCCTTCCTTTAATATGATATTTTTCTGTAAGTTTCACAAGAATTGGTTAAAAATTGAAGAAGTTATAGCAGTTTAAAAGAGTGCATAGAGTTTTCGGAGCAGGTATCGAGCAGCTGCTCTCGGGTTAGCCTTCGCCGAACTTTTTCTTTTATAATATAAAACAAAAAGATTATTCAATTCTCCTTCTTAGAAGAGACATGGCATTCACATCAGCTATTCTAAGGTTCTATATTCGAAACTGAGACTGTTCAGGTTGTACAGTTTATTCGTAGCAATTCAGTCTTAGCAGTTATTAAACTTTATAGTTTAATTGGCTTTGTGAAATATAATGGCAGCTATGGGAGTTTATTGTGGCCGAACTGCACATGACTACACAGCTAAAGTGGACGGAGAATGAGTGGACCTGGTCGAGCGACAATTGTTACAAAGTGCAAAAGAAGCTAGAATGTATCATAGACAAGAACAAATTAGTATTCTAGAAGCTCAAATAGCTGATGAAGATTGGCCCTGGAGTCAACGATTCATTTACAGGTAGGAATTTATTTACTGTTTTTTACCCTGTTTTTTCAAACCTAAAACTTTAAACGCATTTTTCTCGAAGCTATTTTTTCTTGAAAAGCGCTTGGCAGTGTGCAAGATATCTCAAGAATCACTAAACCAATTTTGATGAAAGTTGGTACATATTTTCTCTATATATTGCTTGTCTTTGAATGAAGGAATTTTGATTTTATCAAACACTTTATTTTTAATTAGCAAAAATGTAAAACGCGGTAACGTCATTTTTTCATTTTTTGTTTAAACCAATGTCCTTTAATGAAAAAAAAATCGTTCGTTCAAAGACAAGATTGATCCTCTAGTAAACTAATTTTTTTTTTGGAAATTTTGATTGCAGATGATCCAGCTCCCAGTAATCGTGCACACCGCAATGCTCCTTATAGCGGTATAGCGTCGCCATTTTTTATTTTTTAAAAATTAAAATTTCACAAATTGTATTATAAGCTATATATTATTATATAAAATAAAAACCTGGTTTATATAATTTTCGGCTCCATGACTAGGTACATCCTCTTAATTTCAAACTTACAAATTAAGATTAATATGCAACTATTTTTGCCTTATTACCTGAAATTAAAGAAAAATAAGTGAACAAGTAATTTACCTTAAAATGTTTAATTTTAATATTAGAGTGATTTAACATAATGAAACATTCACTCATGAAATTCTTTTAGTGATAAACCACGGACATACAGATATATGCTGTATCTGCCCAGTTATTTTCTTTTTGAGCAGACGGCATCTACCTGTTTATTGTTTTCAGACAATTATTATTATTATCAGACAATTGCTATTATTATCAAACAATCGTTATTATTATCAGACACTTGTTATTATCGCACAATTGTTATTTTTGTCATCATTGTCATAATTATTATTATTGTTTTTGTTCTTCTTTCTCACATTTGGTTTGGCTGACGGGCAGCACAAACGCTATTACCATTATGTATTAAGGAATGACCTGACAATGTTACATGTTTTCAAAATCATTGACTTTTGAACGTTTTTGTGTTGAGTCCTAATTGTACTAAGTGTGGTGTTAATGTTGTTGGTGTAAGGCCTGTGGCTGATGTGACGAGGGGAACAATTGGTGGCGGTGTAGTAACAGCGCATCACTGTTCTGTTCATTTCATCATTCCACTTTAACCTCTGTTTTGGTTTGCCAGCCTTGGTAGTTGCATGTTGTCCTTGCAAAACATACGTGGCTTGCTTTGGCTTTGGTGGTTGTATTTGTCCCGCATCTGTGTTGGTTGTGTTTGGGCTTGATTTCGGTGGGTCCAAGCGAGTAATTTTCTTCTTAGTGATTTCTTTTGTCAGGTTTTCTGATTTTATTATAGCAACGCATGACGTGTTCGTTAATTTCTGTGATGCAACTCATGCGTTGCTTTGATTTTCCCGCCTTGGTGGGTGCCCGCTTACTCGCCGGCACAACACTTTTGGTAGGTCCATTTTCTGTTGCCCGGTCTTCATCGTTTTGGTCGAGCTGCCATTTCCCGCGACGTCTTCGACCGTTACGTTGCTCGCCCGATGCTTCTTTTATTGGTTTACTGTTTTTTGGGGTGTTTTCAGTGTTCTGTGGTGTCAAGAACTTTCATATGGTACGATTTGTTGAGCTCCTTAAAATAAGCTTCAGTTTCCCAATCGAATCTGCCCGGGAGCCACTTTTTCAAATTTGAAAAGAGGGAATAATCAGTGGGGCCATATCTAGTGTATACCACGGATGAGGAAGCAATTAATAGAACAATTTTACCATCGATTTTATGGAGTGAGCTGGTGCATTATCTTGTGGAAACTTTTTCTTGATATTACGGTCCAAAAACCAACGTAATAGTCTCCGGTGATCGTTCGCCCCTGCTCAAGATAGTTGATCAGTATATGCACATCCTAAAATAATTGCCAAACCCTTCCCAGGTGATGTTTGTATTTTTGGACACTTCGATGGGCTTTCATACGGTTCCAGCCACTCTGTGGACTTCCTGTTGGACTCAGGCGTATAGTGGTGGATCCATGTTTCGTTTATTGTTACGAGTTGACGCAAAAACTCTTTTAGATTACGCCGAACCAGTGGCACGCATCGTTCTGAATCTTCGACCCGTTGCTGTTTTTAATCAATCTTGAGAGTGTGCGTAGCTTTTTCATATGCAAATATTCATACAAAATATGCCTCATGCGTTCTGTTGATATCTTCAGATGTCAGTTGTTTCTCTCATTTTCACTTTGCGGTCATTCAGAACAATATGGTGGATTTTTTTTGTTTTTGGAGTGACTGCCTTATTTGGACGTGCACGGACTGAATATGGTGCTTCGTCGGTGCTTGTACGATCACATTTAAGTTGACTAAACCGTTGACATATAATTGCTTTCGACGAAGCAGATGTGCCATAATACTTTTCAAGCCATTTTTGGGTTCTGGGCATCAAAAGTACTGTTTAATCAATATACGAAATTCTTTTTGTTCCATCGTTTTGCAAAAATTAAAAGTAGCGTCACCCAAACAGCTGTAACTCGCAAAGTAATGGACAAAATGCCATGAAAATTTTACACAAGTCTTCTGAGAATTGACACTAATTGAAAATCATATGATTTTTTTGTTTGTGCTGTCATCTCTCGGAAAGTCTCGGAACTTTTCATCCCACGTAGTAGAGTGTGAATTAGATTGATCTTTTAATTTGTATTAATTCTTTAATGATACGTGAGGTCTAAAAGAGTTTGTATGTATGTTAAAGAACGGTTGTTATAACGTTTAATCCTGGAAAACAGTTTGCCAATTCAGAGTAACGGATCAAGGGTCAGTGAATTGTAACAGTTATTTTAAGATTTATGGTATATTTTACAGAGGTGCTTTGCCATTTTTTAAAAGCCAACATTTACCTAACGTTTTAATGCTGCACCTCGAAATATATATATATATATATATATATATATATATATATATATATATATATATATATATATATATATATATATATATATATATATATAGTTGGGTTGAATTCTTTCTTGAACCTTGGAATATTGAATATATATTTTTTCAATTTCTTGGGCTTTATGGTTCTTCTGTTTTAAGGATATCACGTTCTAATTAGAATTTATTGAAAACGTTTCGCCTGATTTTTAGGCTTCTTCAGTTCATCTAAAAATTGAAAATTTTCTGTTTTGGATATTCAATAGGACGCACAAATTTTTTTTTAATTATGAATATATAAAATTCTTAAACTTATAATACAATGTAGAAGGTGAAAATAATAAAAATACACACAAAAATATATATAAAAACTTACATGATATATATATATATATATATATATATATATATATATATATATATATATATATATATATATATATATATATATATATATATATATATATATATATATATATATATGTATATATATATATATATATATATATATATGTATATATATATATATATGTATATATATATATATATATATATATATATATATATATATATATATATATATATATATATATATATATATACATACAGATGTATTCCTCAAAATAATCTTAAGGGGCTATTCCAGTGTAACTACTTAAAAATAAAGATATTTTTCTAGATTTTTTTTAAAGAAAACTACTACATTAAATGTTTTAAAATGTTAGGTACAAATTTAATATTTGTTTACAAATACACACAAAATATTGAAATTTACGAGACTTATGCCCCAGTAACGGGACAGGTGGAAAAAAAGTAGAATCAAAAAAAAAAATGATCATTAAAGCAGATATAATTTTCCGTGCCATCAATCATGGATTTTAAAAAATATTGAAAATTATAAAAATTATGGCGTTTAGAAAAAAAAAGTATAAAATTTTCGCCAAAAAAGTGTCGGTTTTTTGCATGCCAAATTGACATTTTTGGTCCAGTCAAAAAATCCATGGTTCATCGTACGACAAAACATGTCCTTAACAGGCAAAAAAAAATAAGTCGATACAATAAATTGTTTTCCAGTTACAGCTCCAGCAAATTTAAAAAATGCATTTTTGAGAAAAACGCGTTTAAAGAACGATTAACATGTAACACAAAAATAATGATCTCTTGCCACGTACCTACCTTTGTGACTATTTTGAGTTCACTAAAGTATTAGATGTTTAACTTTCACTTCCGAGATGACGTCACGACATTGGAATATTAATTCCGGCTCCGGTTCGCGTTACGCATCCAAAAACGAATTTATGGCTCCCGAGCAGCTGTGCCTGGCGACGGCTGTATTTTCAAAAATAATCATAGGCCGACTTTGATACTTTGACCTCTTATTCTATACATATAGCAGCATGGAAATATTTTTAAAAAATCTATTTTTTGAAATTATCACTCTGGTATAGCCCCTTAAATACACTGTCTTATATGGCTAGCCCATCTCGGAAAAAAATAATCATAAAAATTTATTCTGCCAAATAATCTTATTAAACTGAAATCCTTCTTATGTAAATTTTTAAAAAATGTGTCAGAATTCATAAGACGTCACAAAGTATAACTGGATTATTTAAATTGATAATGCCCTTACATGTTTTAAAAGTTTATCAGGTCCTTAACTTTGCCGTGTAGCATTTTAAAATATTTTCGCCAGCAACTTTGACAAGTCTTATCTGACACCGATAAGTTGTTCGTCGGGTTGTTGAATATTTACCACAGTTTGGTATCCTCAATGTCACTGATAAAGCAAGGACCATCCTGTCAGATGGAGATGATGTAACGAATTTGCTTTATGTCATTGAACCTTCGCTAACTGCAATGGATTACATTACCGTCTCTAGAAAGCAGTGTCTATGGTTTTACCAGTGTAAAATTATTGAGACAATTTCTTTACAGTCTGTCAAATAAGAACGTGACCGCTCATAGTCTTGAAAAAATATGTTTCGAGAACATTTTTTCTCATCAATGTGTTCTTTGATGTGTTAACAACGGCACAAGTACCTTAATAAGCTGTCAAATCGCCTCCTGTGTCAATAATCGCCTGGCATCTTCAAGGCATGCTGTCGACGAGATTTTTCTTCTTACTCTGCAAATTTTTCGAATCTCGCGAGTCAAAGTCCTCAGAGTCTTTCGTCTGAGCTTTCTCTTTACAAGGAACCAATATGTTTGGCGTTCGACGATTGTGAGGGCCACTCAAATATATCGTGGTTTTTGCCCAGCAAAGGTTTCTTCAACCTGCTTGGGAATTTAATATCATGAGCACGAAGATGTTGTCGAATAGTCTCACGGGACACATTTAAACCCGAGTTTCTTAACTTCACCACTCCTTGACGCAGTGTCAATTTCAGGTCCCGTGAAAACAAAGTCACGATTAGTTTTTCAACTTTCGGAGTGACTTTGCCGACCGAGCCATGTTTTGGCAAGTCGTCGACATTTTTCGTCTCGTTTAAAACGATTATCCACTTCTTTACAAACGGTACCGAATTTTTAATATATTAAGAGACCGCGAAATGCGACATTTTAGGCCCCTTGGGAGGGGAACAACGAAAGACTGCCTCGAACCGACGCCCAAACAAGTGACTGTTTTTGGATTCTATGCGATTTCGACGAAAGTTAGGAATCTAGCTATATATCAGCTGCTGGCAAATATTTTACATTTCTTTGCCATACTATTTTATGTCAGTGCATTTAGAGTTCCAGTTAGAATTCATAGCAGACACCTTGCATGGATATAATATAGCACATATGTTAACCCAGAATCTACTACATCTATACAATTCTGAAGTTGTTAGAATGCAGCTTCTAACGACTACATCACAGAAAAGATAGCTGTCGTTATAGAAAAATGAACGCGTGGAACAAAACGTCATCGCACAATGAAACCAGCGGGCTACCTCCGGCACCTTAAAACAAGCCTCGCCGAGGTTCTTAGAGATGTCGCGCAAGTAGAAATTGTATTAAATGCAACATTAAAGGGAAAAAATATGCGCGGGATCTCTGAAAAACTCAACGACGCACATTTTAATATTCCGGCGGTAGCCAGCCGGCTTCATTTTGCGGCGGTGTTTTATTCCACGTCTTTGTATTTCTATAGCGATAACTATATTTTCTATGGATGATTTCCTGAAATACAAAGATCCTAAAACTTTAAAAACCATTACTCGATATTGTTTTAGTAGAATTCTTTAACAAAATTATAAGATTTTTATTATTGTAAAGCAGGAACAAGCACCAGCCAAGTAATTTTAAATTGGCGTAATTATATACTGAATTTTACTGTTATGGTTATTTGCAAAAGATCTAGAATATGTTAATTATCTAATAAATTAACGCCGATTAAAGTCTAATAAATCCGTTGCTGCGGGATGATTTAGATTTTCTTAAATTTCGCATGTATCTAATTCGCACTAATTATCCTAGTCCATTTGATCTTGACTGATTTAACTCGGCAAGTAGCAGTAATTGCACTTTTCATCGCTTGTTTCGCCACGTTAGGTCAGGTCGATTTCAGAAAGCTGATTACAAGTCGGCTTACTTCAGTAAACTGTGAAACGAATTATCATAAAAAGAAGTATCTAAAACATGTATCGGGCGTAACTCATGAATGTGGAGTTTTAGAGTTACAATAACTTCTTTTTTAACTATTGTAACACTATGGAGAAGTGGAGCTTGATTAAGCTAGTACTGTGATAAGTACTTTGAGAGTTTTGTTCTCTCGGGTGATGAGTTGTGTCACGACGAAACACGTCTTGAGATAGAATAACTGCTGAGAGAATAGTAAATAACTACTAAAATATTAATTTTGTTCAATTTTAGTAATACAATTATAAACTAAATGTATCAAGTTGAGTATCAAATACAAGAACTTTTTTCAGAGATTTCAAACGGTTATACTTTATATATATATATATATATATATATATATATATATATATATATATATACATATATATATATATATATATATATATATATATATATATATATATATATATATATATATATATATATATAAGCAGTATTGTGTTCTTGGGGTAAGCGGTCTTTGGAAAAGAACTAAAAAGTTTTGGACACCTTTTTAGCTACGCCAAGCTTTCGAAAATATTTCATTTTCTTCATCAGGGCTACAATTACAGTAGAATAGCAGTATTTATGAGATTAAAAGTAAAGAACAACCCTATTTTATATGTAACATTAAAGTACTTACTGCTAAGTGGTGTGTTCAAAAATTGTTGTTTGTGGGGGCACTTTTAGCACTTATTCATCAGAAAAAACAGAAAAAAACAAAATTTTACTTCATTTTGTTAGAAGAGTACAGAGAATTTTGTGTGGTCGCAAAATGATTTTAATTTATAAAGGATTTTTTTGTGTATGTTTTCTTGTCATTTTGCTAAGGGCAGTGTGTATATATATATATATATATATATATATATATATATATATATATATATATATATATATATATATATATATTCAAAGTGTCGAAAATAATTCAGGAAAAAATGCATTATCTAAATGAGTAGTGTAAAAAATATTTACGCAAATATTGGCCACAACATACAAACCGTTGATTTTATTTGTTTATTGTAAACCTTATTAGAGTGGTATTCCGAAGTTAATAGCGACTTTTCAAGGAAATAGGTCTAGTATCGCACTTTTCCCATAATAATTTAATACTGATATTTTAATAAATTCCATCTGCATTTGCTGAAACTGATGGAATTAAATAACAAATCTCAAGAAATAGGTCTAAAATAAACTTGACCAAAATCAAATATTTCAACAACGAAAGTGAAGATAATAGCCAGGAACTATTAGTAGAAGGCGAAAGAATAAGAAAGGTACAAACATTCATATATTTAAGACAAAAAATCGAAATCTCAAAAAATAATTTAAGGGCTGACTTGGATAGAAGAGTCTCATTAGCTTGGTCTGCGTTCGGAAGGTTACAATCTACATTTAAATTGGACATCTCAAATACAATAAAAGCCAGAGTATTCGATCAATATGTACTGCCGGTATTAACATATGACACTGAAACGTGGGCTTTAAATAAAAGTATAATAAATAAACGCCAGGTAACTTAAAGAGCAATGGAGAGGACAATGCTAAATATTAGATTCCAAGATCGTATTCCTAACATCGAGATGTATACTAAAATGGAATTGGGCGGAGCATATCGTAAGGATGGATGATAACAGATGCACACGTCGTATAGTTGAATGGAGGCCTAGAGAACACAAAAGATGCAGCGGTAGATCACAGACAAGATGAACGGACGACATTAAAAGATTATCAGGACACGATTAAATGCAAAAAGCAAACAACAGAGCGTATTGGAGACAACTTGAAGAGATTACATCAGACTGTGGATGGAATAAGCTAATGATGATTATGATGATGATCATTTTAATAAATCACTTTTTAATTATAAACATTTTCAACCAGTAAGCAACCGTCAAAACCAGCTGATTGAATTTGGCCAGCTGATAGTTTTCCTAATGTGACCGATGATAGTTACGAAATGATTTAGATTTTACCGCAGAAAGGTTTTGATGTGAGAAATTTTGTTGACCCTTGATAAGGAGATACGACTTAAGAAGTAAAGTTTAAATATGAAATAAAAAATTTAAAAATAGAAACAGAGGATTTCTTTCACCTTCAGCTCGATGCACTGTATACCTCCTGAGATACTCTAACTAGCACTTATACAACTTAGCGGCTTGAAACCTTCATAAGGGTCGCAACCACCAATATTGTAAAATCATTAAAAAAGTGAAAAATATACACAGAGAGAAAAATAGTTCCATCTTGAGTTTAACCTAAGTTATACTCCTTGAGGGATTTTAACTAGTGGTTATACAGTCTCATATCAAGGGTCAACAAAAATTCTTAACTACATTTCCCAAATCAAAACCATTCTACGCGAAAATTTTTTAATCAAATAGTGATTAAGTAGTAATAGTGATTAGATATCAACTAGTGAACTTATTATATGTAACCTCTATAAAATGAGAACTCATTGATATATATGTCTTTGGTCACATGCTTGCGTAGACCGGTGATTCCCCAGTTAGTCTTAGAAAACAAAGATAAAAATAATTGAATTTGCATTTCGCGACAGTATAGAAATAACAAAATGCCTATAAAAATAATCAAAACAAAAAAAAAACAGTCAATTATCTGCTCATGCTAACAAGTAATAATTAATTTCTTTTAGTTGATTTTGTGCTATTTTATACGGAATAAGAGCTTAAAATAACTAAAAAGTAAAACAACGATTTTAAAAGAATGTATTGTTAATACCTAATCATCAGTTCGAGAACACAACAAAGTGAAAAGGTAATTAGTAATAAATTATCTTCACCTCTTGAGATAATGTTATCGGAGATATCTCTCACTTAATTTCTCTCATTAAAAACATATTAAATTCGGAAGAATATTAAATTCGGAAGAATGATAAAAAGTGCTTTATTCAAAGTATGCTCCATCGCTTGTTATACATTTTTCCCATCTTTCGGGCAATTTGTGAATACCACGCCAGTAAAAATCTTCCCCTTTTGCTGCGAACCATTCATCGAGCCATTTTTCACATCTTCGTACGAACCAAAGCGCTGCTCAGCAAGTGCGTGACCCATCGATGCAAACAAGTGGTAATCGGAAGGAGCCAAATCTGGTGAGTAAGCCACATGGGGTAGAACTTCCCAGCTGAGTGCTTCCAACGTGTCGCGAACTGGTTTTTGCCGTATGTGATGGAGCATTGTCATGAAGAAAAAATGACTTTGTGTTGCCTCTTTCGGTATTCTGGCCTTTTTTCAAGCAGCGAACGGTTCAAATCGGTCAATTGTTGTTGGTAACGTTTAGTATTAACTGTTTCCCCAGGTTTTAACAGCTCATAATAGACCACGCCCCTCTGGTCCCACCAAACACAGAGCGTCTTTCTGCCAAAGCGATTCGGTCTTGCGGTCGATATGGATGGTGCGCCTACCTATGTTTTTTTGTTCTTAGGATTCTCAAAATAAATCCACCTTTCATCCCCTGTAACTATACGATGCAAAAACGAGTTCCTTTTGTACCGAGCGAGCAAAATGTCACGCGCTTTTCCATTTGCCTGTCGTTCAACTCATGTGGTACCCATCTACCGGTCTTCTGAATCTTTCCCATCTCTCGTAGCCGATTGGAAACAGCTTGTTGACTAACGCCCAATTGCTCGGCGAGTTGTTTTTGTGTTTGCGAATCATCTTCGTCCAACAATGCTTGCAATTCCACATCTTCATATTTTTTTGGCGGTGTTCCACGTTCCTTGTCTGCAACATCGAAGTTACCACTTTTGAAAACGCCGAACCCATCATTCACACGTATCTTACGATGGAGCATGTTCACCATAAGCTTCTCGAAGTAATCGGTATGATTCAACAGCAGTTTTCTTCAAATCAAAACAGAAAATTAATGCTGTCCGCGAATGCTCTTTGTTCGGTATAAATTTCGACATATTGAAAACAACACAACACTATGCACACACTTTTCCAATTTATTACTCGTGCGCGTCTGACACTTGTTGATGACACAACAAAATGGCGCAGTGTCAAACTGCATTGGTGCACCATCTGTTGTCTGAAATCCGCATTTCATACTTGTACACCTGGTATATATGTTTTTAATGAGACTATCATATATATATATATATATATATATATATATATATATATATATATATATATATATATATATATATATATATACATATATATATGATAGTCCAAATGCGTAGAATTCTACTATGTAGCCCAGCCAGATTTGAGCTTTGAGAAAACTGTTTTAAAAGAATAATATAAAAACGTAGTTCATCCGGCCTGGGCACTGTGGTGTTAAATATTTTAAAGATTTGCAAAAGTTACCATACTTACGTAATTTTTAATGCTAGTCATTTAGCTTTATTATATTTTTATGTGAATTAAATTTTTAATTCGCTGTTACATCATTACAGATTCCTGTAAAATCAGTATATTAAATCCATAGAAAAAAGAGATTTTTAAAAATTTTACAATATAGAAACCTGTTATCGGTAATAAATAATTGTGAAGATTAGTGTTGCAGATTCTAAAAAACTATTCTGTTGATAAAAATTTATCCCAATAAACCATATATATAATTTAATTTAATAAAGAAATAAATAATATTAACTTCTTAATGAAATGCAAATGTTTCCAAAGAATAAAAAAAAATATTGTTCTTCATAGTGTTTTTGCAGCAATTTATAATTTTATAGGTTATGTCATTGTTGGGTGTGTGTTTACCTGAACTATGAAGACTAGCCCGAATCCTTTGTCTATCTACGTGAGCTATCCTCAATGGGGCCATAAAAAGTATAAAAATAGAAGAAAATTTGTAGAACTGTGTAGCCCAGCTAAATACTTTCAGAAAACTATTTTAAAAAGAATAATATAAAAATGTAGTTTATCTGGCCTGGCACACTGTTTAGAATCTTGACACTACGATATCATTGCCATTTTATGGTCTCACAGTACAGTCTTTCTTCCTTACAAGCTTAAGGCTCTTAAAAAGCTAAAGCGATTCGCAAGACTAGTTGATAAACCCGTTTTAACGGGACCGACATTTTAATAATTTAATAGACATCATATTAGTAAAAAAAAATTGGAATTTCAATAAAAAATTAAAATAATTTCAATCGAAAAGCCCATCATTATTAATCAACTTTTACGTAAGCTATATTGGGCGAAGCGACAACTGTACTAGCTTGTTAACAAAAATCTCCAACTTAGGGGCTGTTTACTGCATATTTACTAATTGTACTTTTAATTGTTAGTTGGCATAGGACTAACATGTTTAAATTCAGACTCTTTTCTTTTTTACAGCGAGTCGGGAATGTGAAAAATGGATATTTTGTTCTCTAGTCTTAAATAAAATATAAATTTCTACACTCAAGACACGATATAAAGAATATTGTATATAGAACTTGGCAGCCAAATTAAGATGTCTTGTATTCCATCAGTTGTGGTATTCCTTTCAAAAGATCCGACGTTCCTTTATTTAGTGGTTGAAATTTATTATCGAGCACCACTCGCATTTCTTTCATTGATATCAAAAGTAATGAAGAAAGCTATTAATCAACACACTGAAATATTTGGTAGGCTTTAACACTTTTAAGTGTGCACCAGTCGTGGGATCGATTAAAGGGAAAGAGACTATTTCATCCTTATCAAGTATTTTGGACGTAATTAAAAACTAGAGAAGTGATTTATAACAATGAAAAACGCTATATGGCTGTATTCAATGGCAGTAGTGCAGAAAGCTCTCGTAGCATTGGAACTAAAAATCACTGGAATACTCGAGTAATATTACACGATTACTGTAATCACTCGTAAGCCGAGTATTCGACTAGTGAAATAAATCTGTTTTTTTCGAAGTTAGAAAAACCAAAAGCTTCGTTAGAATAGCGCGAGAAATCAGACATAGTAGTAAATCTTTCTCTTTATCTGTGATAGGTCATCAGTGAATCTCTTTATATTGGTCCTCTATAAAATCTCGTGAGGAAGAAGTGAAAGTACATATAATAATCCACTAGGAAAAAAACAAATCTTTAGATGATTTTTGATGAATGTTTATTTTTTGATGTACACATTACACTCACACCAGTATTCGGTAGACTTTTCAACCTATCCTACTTACTCCTTTTCTAATAGTGCTTCATCCGGTCCGGACATTAGCGGTTAACTTTCTAACTTTATTAGCAGTAATACAAAAAAGCTGCATCGAACTGAGACAGAACCAGTCTAGTAGGTTTTTCATCCAGGAGTGACGTCGTCTGCCTGGCCCCCTTTTTGTTTCAAGCATGCCCTGAAGTATCAGTTGCAACTGTCTATACCGGTCGTCCTATCTTACAGAAATATTTTCTTCTTGCTGGAAATGCTCTACAGTTCAGCCGATACCCAAAAAAAGGCTTCCGTAAGCAAAAATCAAGAGGAGATAGATCTTCTAACTTATGCAACGCATGTACGGAACAACGCAATTGAATACTTTGGAGAATCTCGAGTGGCTGCACTTGATATATCCGAGGCATTCGGATTGTTGGCTAAGCTACGCTTTTCTGGTAGGTCTGAAAAGTGTTGCTTATGGTTCTCCTATTTCCTCCGAAATAGTTCTTTACGAATGGCAGAATCGCTTTTTTCCATGCACTCGCCGCTCCTGGAGCGCTTTAGGGATTTTCTTACAGCACATGTGCTATGCCCATAAAAAAGAGATATATATATATATATATATATATATATATATATATATATATATATATACATATACAAAATCATCCTCAATCAAACAACCATGAATATCATGACTTAGCCTGAATTTCCAACTCATTTATAATGTTTCTAATGGCGTTCTGCTGTTTTTGGCCCTTACCGCGTACACGGTACCGACCCAGCCCATGGGAAATCTGCCTCTTCTTCTCCTGCCCTCAAGCCTTCCCTGGATAATCACTTTTTCCATGTGCTCGCTTCTAGTCATATGACCAAAGAACCGCAATATTCCAGCAAGTACTGTAGTTAGTAGCTCTTGGGTGGGCTTAATTCCGTTCAGAATGGACACGTTGGTTCGGTGTTCAGTCCAGGAGACATTCAACATTCTCCGCCAGCAGAACATTTCAAATGCGTCTGTTCGTTTTCGATCTGCTGTTCGAAGTGTCCAGTTTTCATCCGCATATTTAAATACAGAAAAACACCAGGGTTTGTATTAGATTGATTTTTGTGTTTCTCGTGATATCTTTACTCTTCCAAATTTTCGATAGCTGTTCTCCGTAATTGTATTTTGCTAATTTCATCTATATATATATATATATATATATATATATATATATATATATATATATATATATATATATATATATATATATATATATATATATATACATATACATATTATTATTATTTGCGCAAATTTAGTTCTTTATTATTATTCTATTCATCGTAAAGCACTTCACCGACTTTTATTATTAAATTTTGTTAAGTATTAAGGTATTAATTTGATAGATTTGGAGAAAAAACTTCGTCATCCTGTTCTTTGTTGGTTAAAAATTTTAGTTTTCGGATATAACATGCGTAATCTGTAATCTACATAGTGAAAGAAAATAATGAAGAATGTCTACTATGCAAACAATCGTTTCTTTTTTATTGGTACTGTAATGCTCCAATTACACTCCATGACTAGCCTGAAGAAAAAAGAATTAAAAAAAAGTAATGTAAATACTTAAGCGATGAAGACGCGCTTGGTCGCACCAAAAGAATTACTATCATTTCCTTGGTTTGGTATTACAAAGAAAAATTATGTTTTAAAATCAGATATTTTATATTTTACGCCGCTGAAAATGCATTGTTTAAAATTGTTTAATAGAAAAAGGTTGCGTACGAATTGTTGATGTGTATATATATATATATATATATATATATATATATATATATATATATATATATATATATATATATATTTATATATATATATATATATATATATATATATATATATATATATATATATATTTATATATATATATATATATATATATATATATATATATATATATATATATATATATATATATATTTATATATATATATATATATATATATATATATATATATATATACACATATACATATTAATTATTACATCGACATGATTTTGACTTATTCGCTGTATCGGTAACCACTTCCAATTTACTGTTATTCTTAAATGTGCTAAATGTTGTTTGTCTTGTTTTAATTGATATTTTAGTTTGCCCAACTTACTTTTTGTCGCAATCATTACCACTAATTTCAGAAATTCCACTTTTCTCACAATTAGAAATCTTGTCTTTTTTTTTTTTTTTTTTTTTTAATTTTTTTTATTGGTCTAGCACACGTGCTGCAGGGAAGTCCCTAAAGCGCTCCAGGAGCGGCACGAGTGCGGAAAAAAGCGATTCACGTTGTTCTTGAATCGCTGTAAATTGTACTCGGTGGGAAACACAGCGCTGGGCAAATTATTCCAAAGGGATGACGTTCTCCATATAAAAGATTGCTTGAAAAGCGTCGTACGCGGAATAACAAGCTGAACCTCATACGGATGCGAAGCACCAGCGCGACGTGTATTTCTAACATGCACCGCTTTGGGAGGAATTAAGCGGGCTACATCCTTCGAACACTTTCCATGAAAATACTTGTAGAACAGACTCAAGTCGCCAACCGTTCTTCGATGTTCCAGCGAATCAAGGCCGCCGGTCAATTCCGGGTCCCCAATCAGACGGACCGCTCTTCTCTGAACAGAATCCAACAAATGCAGTGTATGTTTGGGAACGGAGCCCCAAACGTGGGAGCAGTATTCCATAGTTGGTCGAATTTGGGCTTTGTAAAGAATTAACAGTTGCTGTGGGGTGTAAAGCTTTCTGGTTCTAAATAATATTCCCAATTTTTGAGAAGCTCTCCTTGCTATGCCTGCAACATGTTCATGCCAAGACATATTTGCTCCCAAACTAACGCCCACCAAATTGAGCGACGATGCTAGGGGAATGGAGTGCCCCGACATAACTATGTCGGGTTCAGCAACGTTAACTTTTTTAGAAAAAAACTGCCGCTTGGGTTTTTGTAGCGTTAAATTCCACTTGGTTACTGTCACCCCCAAGATAGAATTTCTTCCAGGTCTTTGTTAAGTTGAACGACCTCCTGCTGTCTGCGGATATTCGCCTGAGCAGCCGATGTCCGAGCGTTCAAGGTGAATGAAGAGACAAGCGTACTGTCATCTGCAAAGCTATAGATTGGATTCCCGGTCTTTTCCAGCAGATCGTTAATGTAAATGAGAAAGAGAGTAGGAGACAATATGGAGCCCTGGGGCACACCGGCGTTGATAGTGAGGGTGTTAGAAAGAAATCCGTCGACCGCCACTCGTAAAGAACGCTCTCTGAGGAAACATGAGAGCCACAAACAGAACCTTTCAGACATACCATAAGAGCGCAACTTAGCCAACAGTCCATCGTGCCAAACACGGTCGAATGCCTTGGATATGTCAAGAGCAACCGCTCGAGATTCTCCAAAGTGTTCAATTGCGTTGTTCCAAACATGTGTTACATAAGTCAGAAGATATCCTGTTGATCTATGTTTACGAAAACCATATTGGTGATCGCTAATAATATTGAATCGTTCAAGATATTTTAGAAGATGCTCATTGATAACCTTTTCCATGACTTTCGATATTATTGAAAGCAGTGCAACTGGTCGGTAGTTATTTGGCAAGGTCTTCTTACCTTTTTTTAGGTATCGGCTGAACCGTGGCACATTTCCAGCAGGACGGAAATATTCCCTTTCTGTAGGATAGGTTAAAAAGTCTACAGAAAACTGGTGTTAGTTCCCTTGCACAGTTTTTGAGAACTATGGCAGGTATTCCGTCAGCGCCAGAAGCCTTCTTGGTGTCTAGCTTCATTAAAATACGCTTTATGATGCGCTGTCTGAAGACAACATCGGGCATCCTTGACTGCAATATGGGAATAGTAGGTGGTGTTTTTCCTTGGAAATCGACAGTAGAATGTGAAGCAAAGAGTTCAGCCAACAAGTTCGCTCTCTCAACAGGTGTGGTTGCAATGGAATTATCTGGCCGTGTGAGTGGTGGTATCGTGGATTTGGTAAAGTTTTGACTAACTGCCTTAGCGACTGCCCAAAAGGACCTGGAATTGTTGGGACAAGCCAGAAGTTTGTTTCTAATTCGTTGATTGTGTGCCTCCTTGGTTTCGTCGATAATTCCCTTGCATCTGTTCCGGGCATGAACAAAGATGTTTCGATTTAAGGTGTTAGGATTTTCACGCCATTGTCGGTAGGCAATATGTTTAGAAGCAACAGCTTCTTTGCATTTTCGGTCGAACCAAGGCTTGCCGTTGGAGAAGCATTTCTTCGAAAAAGGGATGTAAGCTTCCATACCAGCCAAAATAACATCGGAGACCTCCCTGGCGCAGTCAGATGGGTTATCGGATCGAAAACAAACGTCCATCCAAGGGAAAGTTCGAAAGTATTCCATGAGATCTTCCCATTTAGCAGATTTGTAGTGCCAAATCTTGCGCGGCCTAGGCGCCTCTCTGTCACTGATTGGCAGGATACTCGATGTCGAAAGCAGTTTATGGTCGGAAGAACCTAACGGCGGATTTACGGTGACCGTGTAAATCTCCGGATTGGTGGTTAAAAAACAGATCAAGAAGACTGGCGAACTCCCCGTCTCGATCAGGGATCCGTGTTGGTTCGTCAATAAGCTGAGTTAAGCCATAACTGATTGAGAATGACTCAGCTTCACGACCTTGTTCGTCGGTAGTATTTGAATATTTGAGCCAGTTGATATTGTGGACATTAAAGTCGCCAGGATGGCAATTTCGGCACTTGGATAGTTACTTTGTAAATGATCGATGGTGTCTGCAAGAGAAGCGAAAAGTGTTCGAAAATTGGTATCACTTGGTGGGCGATACAGGATACAGATGAACCTTGTGGTTTGTTGAGTCGTTATTTTTAACCACATAACATCAAAGTTTGGGGGCTCCAGAGCTTCTTCTCGTTGACAAGAGAGGTCACTTCTGACAAAAAGACAGATTCCAAAGTTACGCCTAAATCGGGAATAGAAGTCGTACCCAGGATAAAGATAGTTGACCGTGCTGGTCGATGGACTGACCTTGGTTTCACATAGAGCGAGTACATGGGGTTTATCTGATTGCAGGTGTTGATGCACTGAATTTATGTTCGAGTTTATACCTCGTATGTTGCAAAAATCTATCTTAAAATTATGATGTCTGCAAGTCGACGCCTCCGAACCAGCCCCTACCCGGAGATCCGAACGGGGGGCCATTCTACCTCCGGAACTTCTTGCATCCAGGCGCCTCATCATGCTCTTTGGTCCCACAGTAGTTAATGTGGAATTTTCCTGTTCTGTCACATGTTTATCTTTGCCTTCTTTGGCTTTGATCCAGGGGGTGTTATTATTGGGTAGTTTGGGTTCTGACCAGATACTTTTCCAATGATCTGCGAGTTCTTGTTTGTTTGATGGTTCGGTCACCGCTGTCTGTTTGCTGTGCATAGTTTTCCGGTAGAACTGTGTTTGGCTTCTTCGGAAGAGGTTGTTGGTATCTTTCCTCTCATTTGGTTCTTTGTATCTACGAAGTCTTGCGGCATATACGGATAATTTTTGTTTCAGAGTATCCAGGATTTCTGGCAGTGTTCTGTCGGGAGACCCGGACTTGATCTTGTTTATACTCTGCGTGACTCGTTTGGACACGTTCCCGTTGATAAACTGGGTAAGGTGTCCTAGATATCTCCTGATGTTGTTGATTTGGTTTTCTATTCTTATTTGCCGTTTGAATTTTGGTTTTGTGCTGTTGGGATTTCTTTGTCGTTGCGGGAGTTTTTGATTAAATACTTCGTCGGTTGCGTTTGGGATTGATGGTGGTGGGTCTAGGCGGCGAGTGATTCCCTTCTCAGTGGTTTCTTTGTCAGGACTTGTGCTTTTATCAAAGCAACGCATGGTGTGTTCGTTTGTTCCTGTAGTAAAAACTCATGCGTTGCCCTGACTTTCCCGCCTTGGTGGGGTGTCGGTTTACTCGCCGGCACAACACTTTTGGCAGGTCCATTGTCAGTTGCCCGGTCTTCATCGTTTTGGTCGAGCTGCCATTTCCCGCGACGTCCTCGACCGTTACGTCGCTCGCCCGATGCTTCTTTTATTGGTCTACTGTTGTTTGGGATGTTTTTTAGTGTTTTGTGGTGTCAGAAGCTCAAAGTGTCCCGACATTGGGTTGCCTGTTAGTAGCAGGTAAATAGTTTCGGTGTGTTTTCTTGTGCTTATTATTGTTGGCTTGTCCCTAAAAGTTATTTTTGTATCTCTTGTTCTTCGTTGTTTTGAGAAGATATGAAAGTTGCTATTCTGGGTTTCCGAGAGGGCAAGTATCTCTAGGCTCGTTCCATAGGTGCCATTTTTCCTCATATAGTTATAGTAGTTATTGAAGTCTTTCATATCGTCGTCGCCAATTAATGAAAATGTGTTAAGTTCCGACCAGTTTTGTTGTATATATCTTAGAGCAGCCTCTCGGAGTCTTTCATGATGGTTTTGGTGGCCATATAAGTGTAAGCTAACTGCACGGAAAAGGCAATTTCCATCACCTACAATGTCGGATCTGGTAAAAACTATCGGGGAGTAGTTTCAGCTGAGGCGGTTGGTTGGATCGTTTGTCGTTGTTGTTGTTGTTGTGGGGGTGCTGTAGCTGTTTGTAACGACAGGGGTCCGCCTCCTCAGCACCCTGCTATTATCACTAGTATAATTATTATTTTGTGACATAGTGTTCCCACGAGTATCCTAGGAAAGAATGGTCGACTGCGGCAGAGCCTGGATGCCACAGCAAGGCTACTTACACCCCGGAGGGCGCCCGGTATCCGGGGGAACCGTTTGCGACTCATAAACACTGAGCCATTCATCTTCTCGGCACGGTAAACACCTTAAGATTGCGTTTTTGTTACATATAATCTGGACAACACAAGACAGCACAACATGACTCAGGTACCTCGGGATCGTCAATGCCCGTACTAGGAGAATCCTGGGATTCCCCTAGCCCCTGAGGGTAACCAAGGTAACCAAGTAAAGTAACTAAGTAAGTCTTTGTTATATATTCCTCAAATTGTCTGATGACTTATAGGCTAAGGTGAGGCTTACCTTATTAAATACCTTATTGAACTCCCTGCTATATTTCGGATTATATGGGAAGGAAACATACTTGGTCTTGTTTGCTTCGCGTGTAAAAAAAGGTGGAATTCTGAATATTTAACCTGAATTTATGTCTATTTATTAAGTTGTTTATTAAGACATCGTTATAACCATTAACTCTTGTTATATTCCCAATACGATTCCTTTTATTATTGAATTTTACTTCATTTAGAGAAAAAGTGACCAAACAATGAACCAAAAAAATGTTATTTACGATGAAATGCATCATTAGGAATATATCTATCTGTAACTGTGTCTTTTCTATAGATATCAAACTCTAACTGATTATTATTTTTAAGAATTTAAAAAAACCTAGAAATGTGATATATACTGAGCAGTGTTATTGTGCCAAATATTCCACATTCCCAACATAATGAACTACAAGGAAAATAAAATCTACAAAACAAAAATAGCATTCCACAAAAAAAATGAAACTTTTCTCTTTTTTGACTTTTTGTGTCTGAGCTTGGTTTTGACCTTATCTTTTTAAAACCACTTATCAAGAAAAAAGAGCTGCAGAAAAATAAGTCACCTTTAAACTATTTTTTTTACTTCTATTTTTAGTGTTCCGTACGGAATACTTATAGGATCACTTCGGTGTCCCTCCGTTCGTCCGTCTGCCACAGCCGATTTTTTCCTAAACTATTTGTCATAGAAAGTTGAAATTTGGTACTAATATAGGAATTGATGGCTTCATCAGAGTCGTGAAGTCTTGAATCTTAAATTTTGACTTAAGGAGTTAGTTTTGGGGGGTGAAATCGGAAGTGAAAAAAAAAAATTTTACTAGGTCATCGAGTGTGGTGTCAAATGAAAGCCTGTAAAAACACGAGTAAAAAATATATATATAATGTAATACTGGCGCACACTTTTCTTTGTATTATTTTTAAAAATCGCGAAAAATCGCTGTCCCCCCTTATTTCGAAAAGTACTGATCAAAAAATTTTGAAAAATTCTGGAATATTCTCCACGGGGTGTAGATTGAACGAAAATTATCACGAGTACATTACCTTTAATAATTTATCTGGTATATAAAAAAAAAATAGAAGGTCATTAGTTTTCAGTAAAAATTGGAAACAAACTTTTTTGAAAACTCATTTCGGGTGTGTTTTGTGAAGTCGCTGATCATATTATACCTCCATAATAAATTTTTTCATTTTAAAAGCAATCAATATACGAACACCAATTGCGCAAGTTCAATTTGCACTTGTCCGGTTATTTTAAATACCATCTTTTTTTATATATCAATGCAACATGTCAAAAAAAAAATTTTATTTACCATCTGAAAACTGCTTAAAATGTTGAAAGACATCTTACATTCTCATTGGCTTTGTTACGTGAATTACAACGTTTCGATTATTAAGTAACTTCAAGCATCTTCAGTAACAGCTGAACAAGTTTTGTATCTACCGGTCCATTTATGTTAATGTTAGAATGGAGGCATCGAAGCAGGAAGAAGATGGGTGCATTCATGCGATAGTCCTTGCGGTCTGCTTCTTGATATTAAACTGGGGTTTCTCCTATTTTAGTCAATAAATAGCTTCCAACTATTTGCAGTGCCTAATAATCGCTTCCCAAATTATCAATTATTTTGATACATAATCGCTTCCTTAAGTTTTTTCTTCTTCCAGCGCTGTTCTCGTTTTATTATTCTAGCTTTGCATTAATCAGCCCATACTTGTCTTGGCGATCTTGTGTTTATGAATGTTCTGTGGCAGATTTTTTGATTTCACTGATCCTCCGATGCATCACTTACCTCTCAGTAATCATACACATAAAGAATTTTCATAAATACGTTTCTTAGAGTCGTCTCGCTTTACTTTACTATGTTTACCACTTCTTACCCAAAATGTAGATTTACCGAACTCTAATAGAAATTTTTAGAAGATATCAATCGCCATTATATGCTTGAGCTCTACAGTCAAAAACTAACTGAATCACGAGGTAAGATGCGATCTCTTTCTTGGGATAGTATCAGAAAGAAACAGGTATTGTGTTTGCACTTCCAAGAACTGATGTTTATGGTACAAACGAAAGAATTATTCTTAGCAGACTTATACCGTAAAAGATTTATACAGTTAAAAGTAAGAAGTACACTCTTACAACAACAAAGCCGCGGACACGAAATGATATCTCGTATTTCAATAGTATGTAGGGTTCACCACAAGATGCGCTAATAAAATAGGGGCGTTTGAAGTTTTTACGGCTTTTAGGGATTTCTATTTTCTGTCTATATTAGTTCATTCATCCATGGCTCCTATGCTTCCTAATATTCTCTGAAAGAACTTTTAAGTACTGGATGTATCAAAAAACATGCAGAATAACTCTATTTGGTGGTCATGCAAAACTCAATCCAACAGAGAACGTACTTAATAAACATTTATTTAGAGGTGTTGCATTACAAAACTTGATCCAAGAGCGCTGAATATTCATATATTCGGAGGTCATGTAGGAAACGACCTATTAGAGTATGTGCAGTCTGTCAAGTAAAAACGTGGCCGCTCGTATTTTTGAAAAAATGAGAGCATTTTTTGAGAACATTTTTTGCCATCAATGTATTTTTTAGTGTGCTAACAACGGCGCAATTACCTTAGTAAGTTCTCCGATCGCCTCCTGTATCAATAATCGCCTGGCATCTTCGTGACATGCTGTTGACAAGATTTTCTGCATGCTCAGGGAATGATCTCCAAATTTTTCGAACCTCACGAAACAATTGAGTCAAAGTCCTGAGAGTCTTTCCTCTGAGCTTTCTCTCTACAAGGGACCAAACGTTTTCAATAGGGTTGGCGTTCGACGCTTATGAGGGCCACTCCAGTATCTGATCGTGAGCCCAAGAAAGCCGCTTCGCGACGTGATTTTCTCCCAACAAAGGTTTCTTCAACGTGCTTCGGCATTTCAGATCATGAGCACGAAGATGTTGTTGAATGGTCTCATGGGGCACATTTAAGCCGGATTTTATTAATTTTCCCGCTACTTGATAGAGCATCAATTTCGGGTCCTGTGAAAAAGACACGATTCGTTTTTCGACTTTCGGAGTGGCTTTGCCTACTGAGCCACGTTTTGACAAGTCGTCGACATTTTTCGTCTCGTTAAAACGATTTGCCCACTTCTTCAAAAACGATACAGACTTTTTAATATATTTAGCGTCCGCGGAACATGTCATTTTAGGCCCCTTTGGATGGGAACAAAGAAAGACTGCCTTGAACGGATGGGGAAACAAGGGATTCATTTTGGATTTTACTGATTTCAACGAAGGTTGACTGGTACTTTTACTAAAATGCATCGTAGGCAAAGGTTTCCTCTACGGATTTTTTGTTGACCGCCAGAACTGCATCTACCAAAAATGAATTATCGCGGATACGTCTTACTTGACAGACTGTACATGCTGAATTATCATTTTATTTGGAAGTTACGTTTGGTTTTGTTGATGTCCTGCTAACTGGAGTGCGGCTGGTCAGCGTTGCAGATTATCAGCGCTCTCTCTGGGGCGGGAGCTGTATGCAGTGGTGTAGAAAACATCACGACTATGGTGCCTAGAGTTTAAAAGTAATTCTGATATTATACTCACTACTATACCGAGAAATTTTTTTATTATCTAAAAAAATATATCTGCTAAACTTGTTTATTATGTTATATAAGTTAATTTTTTACTAGATGATTCATAAAATTGTTTTCAATTAATGATTACATTTAAATTACACAAATCATATAAAAAATTTACCTTTTAATTAGTTGAGACCTTGCCGAGAGTTAGTAATAATATTCACATTGATGACCGTTTAAAATATCAGGCTTGAATTTAATAATTACTTACGTACGTACAAAAACTAGTCGTTTCTATTTGTAGCGCCTATAATTACTATATTCTGATTTTTTGATACGTAACAACACTTTTTAAAAAGTTACGGATATTTTGTATGGTGATTCGTAAGATAGAAAGTTAACCTATAAATCTTTAGACATTGACATAAAAAACATTTACTTGACCAAGTCTGAGAGGTAAGCAGTATTAAACCACTGAGCTAGCCAAGTAAAACTCTCTCTGGAAATATACGTAGTATAGGCAGCAGAGTTTTATGAGTAAGAACATCTCAGGAATACTTCGCAGAATGTTTATAAGATCACCCGCGGTACGTTGTTATGAAAAAAGGACCAATTTTAATAGCTACGTAAAAACTTGGAAGCAGTACAAGAATCTCTTAAATGGATACTTTTTTACGCGCAACTTTAAAAAATCGTTAATTTTTTATGTCTCGTGATGGCGAAGGTGCTCTATTTCAGCTTTGCTTGGTAAATGACTTCCTCGCTTCAGAATTGTTTCCATTTCTGCCACGGTGCTGTTTACTTGTGTTCGCGTCATGTAACATCTTAGAATATAGGGCTACCTTCAGTGTTACCGTGTCATAGCTGTAGAATGGCACACCTAGCTCATAAGACCTAATAGATCTTAACGCGATCTCGATTGACATTTTTTTATTTATTATATGGGGGTGAAAAGTCACGTGACTTTCCGAGAGACGACAGCACAAACAAAAAAGCCATATTATTTTACTTGTAAAACATTTCTGTAAAATTTTCATGACATTTTCTGTATTAGTTTGCGAATTACAGCTGTTTGAGTGACGCTACTGTTGATTTTTTGCAAAACGATGGAACAAAAAAAAATATTTTGTTATTTGTCACTTATTTTTTTACTTATCTGCTACTGCAGTTTCATAGGTTTTCTTCATTGTCAAGCGTAATACTACAAACTAAAGTGGTTTATAACAAATTTCCCGGTACAATTTGGAATTACCCATCATTAAATTTCTATGAACTTAAATTAAAATTATTTTATTACAAAGGGTTAAACGACATTGTTTGCAAATCAGGTATTTTTTGTTAACAGTAAAAAAATGTTTTAATGTTTTTTTTATGATTATGAGCGTATTTACAGGTCTTTAAAGAAGATTTTCTTCCAAATTTCAAGAAATATTTTTCAATATATTCTCAACTTTTTATAAAATTCCTTCTTTAAAAGTATATCTTAAAAACACTTCTAAAATACGCTAAACAGAGTGGAATTCTGAAGATCCGTTTGATTATTTAAGAGGGTTATATCCTTATTTTTATTATGTTTGTAGATCTCTATAACTTCTAAAATATTTAATTTTCTTCCTTTTTGTGCTTTATGTAATACTTGTAGATTATTTATATCTGGAAAAAATATGATTTATTAGATGGAAGTGGTTAGCAAAGTTGGAGTGTTCTTTGTTTAATCTAAAAAATCTTGGGTGTTCTTTAAATCTAATATCGATCGGTTATAAACGACGAGTCTTTATATTTATGAGTTTTGTCTTTCACATTGAAAAAGAGGGAGGAAAGTTTTTGGGGTGATTTAAAAGCCACATTTATGTTGTGTTTTGCGAGTATATATGCAATTTTATTAGAAATTGGTCCGAAATATGTCAAAGAGGAAAACGTGTGGATAAGTATGTCTTAAATTTAGTTGTTTTTGTTTATTTTTTCTCTAAATTTTGTTTATTTAAAGGGATGGAGAATAGTCTGTGATCTATAGGCTGCGAGTTTATGTGAGTTGGGGTGGCATGAATTATTGAGAATGGTGGTGTCTGTAAAAGTGGGCTTTCTAGAAATATCGAAGGAGAATTTATTGTTATCTTTGATGATGGAGAGGTCTAGGAAGTCTAATTTGTTATTCATTTCTTTTTCTAATGTGAATTTTATATTCGGATGTATTCCATTTAGAGAGTTTGGGGTGGATTGGAGGGACTTATCATCTCCTTTAAAACAGACCAATATGTCGTCTACATACCGACACCATAAAACTATATCCCTTGCCTGCTGTGGGCTTAGTGGAGATCCCATGCCAAGGCCCTCTTTCTGTTTCAGAAATTGGTCGTTGAAAATAATTTTGTTCTATGCACAGCTCGAACAACATTATTTCTTGTTTTATAACAGGATTTGTGTTAAGTTTCTCAAGTGAGTTTTTAATGATTTTTAGACACTCCTTATTCGCGATATTGGAAAACATATTGGTTACATCGATGTAACCAATATGTTGCAGGATGGAGTTGTCAGGGATATTAAAATTTTTAATTTGATTACACAGTTCTATGGAATTTTGGATGCTGTAGTTGAGTTCAAACTTAATGATGGTTTTGAAGATCGTGTTGTTTTATGGCAAGTTGTCGTAAGGGATTGTTTGTATATGATACGACTGATCTAATTGGTGAATTTTCTTTATGTATGTTTATGAGACCGTATAATTTGGGTGGAGATGGATTCATGTTTATTAAACGGAACTTTTCTTCTTCGGATAAAATACCATTGACCACTTTGAGGATAGATTTAAGTTTGTTTTGTATAAAATTCGTAGGGTCCTTTTTAAATTTCATTGGTTTTTATCGTTGTGAAAATTGATTTATTTTTTCTTTATAATCTTCTTGTTTCAATATTACAACAGAGTTGCCTTTATCTGCTTTAGTCATTACTAGGTTATTTTTTGATAGTTTGGATTGAATCGACTTTATGTCTTGTTTATGGTTTTGGGTGTGGTTGGTATTTTGGCTATGTTCTTGGAGGAGTTTTTTAATTTTTTCTTTGGGCAAACTGGAATTTGTAGATTTACTTAGAGATAATTCTACTTCTGATATTAAAATTTTTGTTTGGTTTCTTATGTTATAATTAGGATTGTATTTTGGACAATTGTCTAGCAGGTTTTTCTCATTTTCAGTAAACTATGTATCTAACAAATTGATTAACCGTTTATGAAATTGAGTTGATCGTGTTATTCTTACTTGGTTTTTATTATTACTATTTTTCGATTCTTTTAGATTGTTTAATTTACTTAAATTGTATTTGGTATTTTTTTATGAATAATTTCTAATATTTTTGATCTTGTGTGGGCATCTAATAACATCCACAACCAATTTCCGAAACAGAAAGAGGGCCTTAGCATGGGATCTCCACTAAGCCCATAGCAGGCAAGGGATATAGTTTTATGGTGTCGGTATGTAGACGACATATCGACCTGTTGTAAAGGAGACGATGAGTCCCTCTAATCCACCCTAAATTCCCTGAATGGAATACATCCGAATATAAAATTCACATTAGAAAAATAAATGAATAACAAGATAAACTTCCTAGACTTCTCCATCACCAAAGATAATAATAAACTCTCCTTCGATATTTTCAAAAAGCCCATTTTTACAAAGTCCACTATTCCCAATAATTCATGCCACCCCAACCCACATAAACTCGCAGCCTATAAATCAATGATTCTCAGAGCGTTCTTTATCCCTTTAAATAAACAAAATTTAGAGAAAGAATTAGAGATAATAAAGAACATTGCCAACAACAACGGTTTTCAGAAAAAAACCATAGAGAACCTAATTAAAAATAAACAAAAACAAGTAAATTTAAGACATATTTATCCCCACGTTAAAAACGATAAAAAACAAACTTTTTCCTCATTGACATATTTTTCGGACCAATTTCTAATAAAATTGCATATATACTTGCAAAAGATAACATAAATATCGCTTTTAAATCACCCCAAAAACATTCCTCCCTCTTTTTCAATGTAAGAGACAAAAACTCTGAAGTTTATAAACTCATGTAGTGAATGTAATAGCTGTTATATAGGTCAAACAGAGAGAAATTTCACTAGATTCAAAGAACACCAAACATCTTTTAGATTAAACAAAGAAAACTCCAACTTTGCTAACCACTTCTATCAAACAAATCATATTTTTCCAGACATAAATAATCTACAAATATTACATAAAGCACAAAAAGGAAGAAAATTAAATATTTTAGAAAACTATAGAGATCTACTAAAAAAAGATTAAAAAATTTTTTTACTGTTAACAAAAAATACCTAATTTGCAAACAATAATCTCATTTAACCCTTTGTAATAAAATAATTTTAATTTAAGTTCACAGATATTTAATGATGGGTAATTTCAAATTGTATCGGAAAATTTGTTATAAATCGTAAATAAACAACCTTAGTTTGTAGTACTAAGGTTGACAATGTAGAAAACCTACGAAATTGCAGTAGCCGATAAATAAAAAATAAGTGACAAAAAATAATTCGTTTCAGTTCATTTAGAAATTTAAAATGTATTGTCACAAAGTAACGGACACCTCACTCATACAATTGGAACAAAAAGAATTCCGTGTGGATTAAACGTTGCCTTTTGACGGAAAAAAAAAAAAATACAACCAGAACCAAAGAATAGCTTGAGAAGTGTTATGACCCATCTGCTCCGTCGAAAGCAACTATATGTCGATGATTTAGTGACCTTAACTACCCTCGTACATGCATCGATGATGCACCACCTTTCGGACGTCCAGATGAGGCAGTTACTCCAAAAACACAAAAAAAAAAAACATCATATTATTCTTAATGGCCGCAAAGTGAAAGCGAGAGAAATTGCTAACATCGTGAAGATATCAACAGAACGCGTGAGGCGTATTTTGCATGAAAGTTTGCATACGAAAAAGCTATATGCCCAATGAGTGCCCCATACTCTCCCGTTTGATCAAAAACAGCAACGTGTCGAAGATTCAGAACGCTGTTTGGCACTGTTTCGGCGTATTCCAAGGAGTATTTGCGCGTCCATTCATAACAATGGAGGAGACATAAATTAACCACTATACGCCTGATTTCAACAGTCAGTCCACAAAGTGGCTATAACCTCATGAAAGTCGACCGAAGCGTCCAAAAGCATAAACATCAGTTGGAAAGGTATTGACACGTATTTTTTAGGATGCGTATGGAATAATACTGATCGACTATCTTGAATAGGGCCGAACAATCACCGAAGACTGTTACGTTGGTTTACTGGTCCGTTTAAATATGAAATCAAGAAAAAAAAGATGCATTTAGCGAAGAAAAAAAGTTCCAATTCTATAAAATCGAGGGTGAAATCGGACCAGTTGAGCCGTAACTTGCTTCCTCCTCCGCTGTAATCACCAGATCTGGCCCCCAAAAACACGAACATCAGCTGGAAAGGTTTTGGCAAGTATTTTTTGGGAAATGTTTGGAATAATACAGATCGACGATCTTGAGAAGGGGCGAACAATCACCTAAGGTTTAAGGACATTAGAAGATGGTTCAACTGCAGCTTAATAGATGTCTTTCGCATGGCTGTTTCCAGAACCGACGATTTGGACGCCAGCCTTCGAAAGGAAACGGCGTGATAAGAAGAAGATAAGAAAAAAAGTGCTGTTTCACCAAAATAATGCACCAGCTCACAACTCCATAAAATCGATGGTGAAATTGGACCAATTGGTCTATGAATTTCTTCCTTATCCGCTGTATTCGCCAGATCTGACCTCCAACGATAGAGCTTGACAAATCGTACTATATCCAAATGTTGGAAGATCGCTGGAATAAGTGTATCGTTCTTGGAAACTATGTTAAAGAATAAAATCGATTTTTTTCAGAAACATTGTTTTTTCTTCAAAAGTCTCGGAACTTTTCACCCCATGTCGTATAGAAAATTATGTTTTCCAAGATCAAGCGACGCGGCAGCGTAAAGATCTACAAAAATATCAAAGTGGGGATATTTTCACGAATACAATACTTTTCTTAATGCATGCAGTAAACACAGCAAATTTTCAGCAGTTCCTCATAAAGGGTGTTTTTTATAGAGGTATAAAACTTTAAGTTGGCAACACTTTTTTAACTGGCGGCCATTTTGTCAGCTGTCAAGTGATTTATGTTTAGTTTGGTTTGGCATTTCAACATGAATAGACTGACGCCTCAACAACGCTTCCAAATTGTGCAAATTTATTTTGAAAATCATGGTTCTGTTCGAAATACGTATCGCGCACTACGTCCATTTTACGGTCAACATAATCGTCCATCAGAGCAATTAATTCGATTAACTATGGAACGTTTTCGCACCACGTTTACTCTAAATGATAATACGCATCCACAGAGACGTCGTATAGTGCGTACAGAAGGAGTCATTGCTGCTGTAGAGCGTAGCGTAGAGGAAGACCCGAATCAGTCTATCCGCCATCGTGCACAGAAATTGGATATGTGTCCATCCACTTTATGGAAGATTTTGCGGAAAGATCTTGGTTTGCGTGCTTACAAAATCCAACTCGCGCAACAATTGAAGCCACACGATTACCTAGCAAGGCGTAGATTCGGTGAATGGGCCCAAAACAAGATTGCCGTTGATCCCGATTTTCATAAGCGAATTTTGTTTAGCTATGAAGCTCACTTTTGTTTGAATGGATACGTCAATAAACAAAACTGCCGTATTTGGAGTGATGATAATCCTCAAGTGTATGTTGAGACACCGTTACATCCAGAAAAACTGACTGTTTGGTGTGCTTTATGGGCTGGTGGAATCATTGGTCCGTACTTCTTTAAAAACGATGCTGGTCAGAACGTTACAGTCAATGGTGACCGCTATAGAGCCATGATTACTGACTTTTTCGTTTATCAATTGAACAACCATGATTTGCAGGAGCTGTGGTTTCAACAAGACGGCGCAGCATGTCACACAGCTCGTGCCACAATTGATTTATTGAAGGGAACGTTTGGTAACCGCATAGTTTCACGTTTCGGACCTGTGAATTGGCCTCCAAGATCGTGCGATTCTTTGGGGATATGTGAAGTCGCTAGTCTACGCCGATAAGCCCGAAACGATTGACCACTTGGAGGACAACATTCGCCGCGTTATTGCCGATATACGACCACAAATGTTGGAAAAAGTCATCGAAAATTGGACCTCCAGATTAGACTACGTCCGAGCCAGCCGTGGCGGTCATATGCCAGAAGTCATATTTAAATTATAATGCCAGAAGATTATCTTTCGAATAAAGTAAATTTCATGTCAATTTAAAAAATTCATCTTTGTTTCATTCCATTTCAAAGTTCTATACCTCTATAAAAAACACCCTTTAGAACGATAAATTATCTACGAAACTTCTAAAAAAATTGGAGAAGAAACATGTTTGTCTACATTATTATTTCCATACGGGTTATTAGTTGTTATTAGGATAATAGATACCTTGTTGTATATTTTGTATGCATGATAAATGTTTTTAATCGCCAGCAGAACGAATGCCGTTTAGTAATTAGCACATGATTTGAACTGTATTTTATACAGTTTTTTTTTTCACAATGATTAAGATTACCTCATACTACTGATAAAAAAGTCCTGTTAATAAAAAAACAAAATAAACAATAACAAGAAATTGTGGGATGGGTTTTTACAAAATTATTATTAAATAGCATAACGTTTGATACTATAAAATATGGATTAGATAGGTATATTTTGTTTAATCGTAACCATACGTTGTGAAATCACAAACCATATTTCCTCAAATTTAATGTTAATAGTAGTCATCATAATCTAATAGTGAGGTAATCTTTATTCGGAACTAAAATTTGATTGTAAGTAATTGCATATATTTTAGTTGAATATCTACAGTATGGGTCAAAGTCATTTGAATCCAATTTTTGAAGTTTTTATTTTTTGTTCCGTATCAAAATTGAAAAACGAAACACCTATGGAATCACGTCGGTGTCTATCTGTCTGTCACAGCCGACTTTCTCCAAAACTATTTGTAATTTGAAATTTATCACAAATACAGGAATTGATGGCCCAATCACAGCCGTGTAGTTTTGAAAGTTAAATATTGACTTAACCTTTAAGTGTGGACGTAATTAATTTGTAACAGTTCCGTGGACGTGGGGTCTCACAGACTAGTCGAATTTCTTCTACGAGAAAACTGATTCCGGATGGTTAAAAAACAACATTCATATGCAATTGTAACTTTCTAATAATAAAAAAAAGGGTAGATATAATTAACTTTTATTATTTTCATTATAATATTTTGCAAAATTAACAATCATGGCACTTTTCAGCCTAAATGACTTGAGATTCTTCTTAGTATTTTAAAAAATCAAATATAAGTAATAGGACGAAAGTAACACTTTTTTCTAAAAATTTAATATAGAAAGATACAAATAACATAGTCATTTCAGATAACAAAAAAATAAAATTCTAACAATGGCCTTATAAGACCTAAATTACTAATAATTTATAATCATTGCATAAAGAGCGAGAACATTGCAGGCAGACTAGCCTACTGCACCCAGTACAAGGGTAGGTAGTCTTTCTATGCAACCTCCTTTCTTCTCAGTTATTTCATAACTAAAACTGAAGCTACAGAGCCGCATGGCTGTGGGAAGAAGGGGAGAAGTGTGCGATTCTATGAAATCAAAAAGGGCGTGGAGTCTGTGGGACCCTACGTCCACACTTACAGGTTAAGCTTACATCTTAAGTCAATATTTAACTTTCATAACTACACGGCTGTGATTGGGCCATCAATTTCTGTATTTGTGAGAAATTTCAACTTACAAATCGTTTCGGAGAAAGTCGGTTGTGACAGACAAACAGACACAAACGTGATTCCATAAGTGTTTCGTTTTTCAATTTTGATACGGAACACTAAAAATATACAAAAACTCAACAATTAGATTCCTGTAGTCTTGGAAGTTAAATAATGACTTAAGGGGTTAGTTTCAGGGGGTGAAATCGGAAGTGAAAAAAAAATTTTTCTTCAAGGTCATCGAGTGTGGTGTCAAATAAAAACCTTTGAAAACACGAGTTCAAAAATATATATAATGTATTACTCGCGTAAACTTTTTGTTAAATTATGTTGCCAATTTCCAAATTGCCAAAATCGGTGTCCCCCGACCCTATCTCCAATTTCAAAAAGCTCTGGATTATTTTTCATAAGGGTGTAGATTGAATGAAAGTTAATTTCGTACTTATCTACAAGTCCCCATTGGATACTGACTGTATACACATACACAGCAAAGATAACACATGCCCACAAATTTTTTACGCAGAAACCAGAATATACTTCTCGAAGGTTTTTAACGCGCTAATTCGAATCCGAGGTCAGAATTTCAGAAAATCACGGTTTTTCGAGATACTTAAGGTTATGTTACATCGAAAGGTGATTTTTTTTATGAAACCATTAATGGGGTCCGAAAGAACTACTCTTCCTCTTCAAAACGCATTTGGATTTGTCTGGATATCTTTTTTATCTTTGAGAAATCGTATGTTGAATTTAAGTAGTTAGACTTATTTCTCGTTTTTGGAAAATGAAAGGCGTCGAATAAATACAAGTCTTCGACGCATTAACTTTTCTATTTGTTTATTAAACTCAAAATAAGTCTAATTTGAAACATCCTTTACCATAAATTAACAATCGTTACAAAAGTTAGTGCGTCGAAGAACGCGACCACATCTAGAAAAGCTTCAAAATATAGGAAAGCATTGAAGACGATACTGAGTCTGAATATAACATGGTTTATTGACTTATTTTAATTGAAATATATATTTTAAAAAATGTTTTTTTTTTAATATTTTCTGACACTTAAAATTGAAACACAATTAATTTTTATCAAATCTGACGGCCTCACTCTACGTTGTTAGTAATCTCGGCATCCATTTTTCACCAATTTTGAGATGCCATGGGATGGTTCTCAAAATAGTGGTTCCTCAGACTTCGACTAATGTAAAAAGATATTTTTTCTTCAAACGCACATCTTCAAATACATATTTATCCGCTTTGTCTACGATATTGAAGGTGGTTCCTTCGGTGGCAGTAATCTTCTATCCACTCTCTGTTTTGCTTCAATCAGTTTGTACAACATGGGCTTTGCTACTTTTTATTTGAAAAAAGGGAATACAAGAAATTTGGCAACATCACTAAGGTAGGTGTTATTCGATGCCTTTCATTTTCCAAAAATCAAGAAATAAGTCAAAATACTTAATTTCAACATACGATTTCTCAAAGACGAAAAAAAGATATCGGACAAATGTAAATGCATTTTGAAGAGGAAGATTAGTTCTTTCGGACCCCATTAATGGTTTTATATAAAAAAAAAACTTTTCGATGTAACATAACCTCAAATATGTCGAAAAATCGTGATTTTCGCACTTTTAGATTAGAATATCTCGAATACCGGAGCTATTGGAGAAATTCTGACCTCGGATTCGAATTCAGTACGCCAAAAACCTTCGGAAAAGCATATTCTGGTTTCTGGGTAAAAGGTTTGGCCAAATTTTGTCAGCCTGTGTAATTATTATGGGAGGATTTTAACATAAATTTTTTGGAATGTGTTTATAATAGTCTATCCACCTGTTTGGATAGAATTGGGCTTATAAAAGATACTGGTTCTTCTAGAGCCAGAACCTTGATATACAATGTCTTTTTCATTTTTTCTAATGATATCGAAGTTCACGTTGTAGAAAGTTTTTTTAGCCATCAGAATATTGATTTTTGAAAACTCATTTGGGGTGTGTTTTGTAAAATAACGGAACATTTTATACTTTCGAAACAAAAATTTTCGGAACACTAATTGCGCAAGTCCGACTTGCACTTGGCCGATTTTTTGAAGTTATTCTTTAGCGTAAGAAAGTCAGATTTAATACTGGTTGACAAAGGAAGTTCTGGATAAATCACTTCACCAAATTTTCTTGAACGTATTGTAAATGCAGGTGTTCCAAGCCGGCCATGAAAAGAACTGTCTAAAAAATGACGCAATTATGGAAAAATGTTTTATTGAAAAAGAACTAAAGCAATTGTTAAACGTTTTAATTATTTGCTCTATATATTATGAGCGCCTATTACAAAAAATTAATTAAAAATTTAACTCTTTTGTTTAATTTAAAAAACTAGGATTAGAGGAAATAAGTTAAATTTTCAGATGACATAGAAATAATAGTAATAACTTAATTGCCACATACAGTATCGATTGCATTCACCGTATTTGCTTATTTCTTACACGTCTTAAATGCAATTTTCCTCATGTTGCTAAACTTGATTTTAAGCAGCATATTTCCACCTGTCAGGAACAACGATAACTATGCTAATTGATCAGTGAAATGTGCCGGCCATGAAAAGGACTGTCTAAAAAATGACGCAATTATGGAAAAATGTTTTATTGAAAAAGAAGTGAGGCAATTGTTAAACGTTTTAACTAATCGCCCTGTATATTATGAGTGCCTATTAAAAAACCCAATTGCTCATAGATTTTTAGGAGCTTTTGGGTTTATACATTTTTGTCACTTACATTTATTTGTATGTACGAGGATGTATTGAAAAATCTTATAAGGAACTTACCTACCTTTTTTCGCAGAAACAAACGTTTGTTCCTTAACATAATTTCCATTAAGCTCAAATATATTTAGTCTAGCGAAATTCCAATTTTTTTATTCCCTCAGAAAGAAAAAATTATTTCAAGCAGTGCAAACGAGGGCTACCGTTTAAGTTTTTACAAAAACAATGAAAAAAAACAAATTTTGGTACAAATCGTTTTATTGTTTCTGAAAATATTCGCCTTTAAGATTTATACACTTTTGCATGCGTTTGAACCAATTCTCGAAACATTTTTTTCCACTCTGAAGTTGTCCATGCATTTTTTTTTGAACATTCGGGAACAAAAAGAAGTAGTTAGGCAATAAATCAGGTGAATACGGGCAATGAGACATTAATTCGATGTTTTTCCCCCCAAATAATCATTTAACATATTTGATGTGCTGTGTGAGAGCAGGCATTGTCAGGATCAAGAATGATGCGACGGTTGTTTTTCCCGATTTCATCGATGACTTCTGGAAAACAAATTATTGTATTCCATTCATCATTAACTGTTGTAACATATCCAGTTTAACCAAAGAAACAAGCGAACATTTTCTTAGAAGTGCTTCGCGAACGAAGCCCAACTCGTGCATTTTTACAATTGTAACGGCCGATATGTAAACAGATGCGTTGACTTGGTGAAGGAGCACTTTTTTGCGAGTTAATCTCGGTCGCTTCTGCTTCAACTCACTATGCCAATGATCTATCATTATGGTATATAATTTTGGAACGACCTTTGTTATTTATATAAAAATCAAAATCAGATAAATTAATTTTACATGAATGGAGTAAAATAAAGCTATTTTTTGTTGGAATTATATTTGTCAAATATAAATATATCAATGATTGAGTGTTATTTAATAATGCAAGTTGATTTACAAAAAAATGCATTAATCCGTACGTACTTTAATAAGCAAAACTATCAGTTTTTTTTACAACAATTTATTATTTATATTTATTTGTTTTAGACGAGACAGAACGAATAAGCAAACATCTAGTCCAAAAATCCCGCGACCAAGGATCAGGAGATAATATCTCGGTTATAGTGGTGTTCCTCAGGGATCCACACAAAATAGCAGCGGAGGCCCAACACTGGGCCACCAGAAACGGCCCACCATTAACTACAGATAATATGGAGGCGGGTCTGGATAACGCGAATAATCCGTTCACAAATTCGAACGGATCACTCAAAAGTTTAGATGTTGAGACTGATAATATCCACTTACAAAAAGGTGCCAACGATGGACTGTTGTTAAATTTGACCGACAATTTTAAGGCAAACGGTGAGTATTGCATGTCCTTAACTCATATGTTTTCGTTCAGGGAGAAACTTGATGTATAACTTTTAACAAATTACAAAATCGGTACTTCAGATGTCAGTTCATATTGGGTATCGAAATTCTCAATAGCAGTTTCCACAGATTAATTACCAATATAGAGTGTGCGCCATAAATAGGTGTCCAAATTTGCTTGGCTTCAACTAATTAATAAATAAGTTTGAGGGAAACTGGTTCGACTTGAAGTAATTTGTTTATCTTCTATGTCTACTATACAATCTACAAAGCACAAACTTACTTTTTTATACAATAGAACCTATCAAGAAATAGGAAAAAAAATATTTAAATTCTAATGGTTACATCTATACCGCCCTCTTAAAACACCGTATATTTTTGTGTTTCAGGAACTGAATTTACACAAGAAATTTTTGAAAAATCAAATGGTACTAAAAAGTCATCGTCAGAAATACATTTTGATGACGATTTAGGTCCAGAAACAGATGTAGATGTTGTAGATGACGCTTTCTCACCTGTAGAGAAAAATAAGACGTTCGCAGAATGTCTACGTAAAGGTGAGTTTTATTGACATACGAAACACTGAAACCATTGAGAAATCGGGGGGGGTTCTTGGTATTAGACCGTATTAAATTAGAAGTACGATGTTTCATCTAGGTTTACAAGAAGCATATATATATATATATATATATATATATATATATATATATATATATATATATATATATATATATATATATATATATATATATATACATATATATACATATATATACATATATATATATATATATATATATATATATATATATATATATATATATATATATATATATATATACATATACACATATATATACATATATATACATATATATGCATATATATATATATATATATATATATATATATATATATATATATATATATATATATATATATATATATATATATATATATATATATATATATATATATATATATATATATATATATATATATATATATATATATATATATATATATATATATATACATATATATATATATATATATATATATATATATATATATATATATATATATACATATATATATATATATATATATATATATATATATATATATATATATATATATATATGTATATACATATATACATATATACATATATACATATATACATATATACATATATATATATATATATATATATATATATATATATATATATATATATATATACATATATATACATATATACATATATACATATATATATATATATATATATATATATATATATATATATATATATATATATATATATATATATATATATGTATATATATATATATATGTATATATATATATATATATATATATATATATATATATATATATATATATATATATATATACATATACATATATACAGTAGAACCCCGGTTATCCGAGGTAACGTGGGGGGGGCACCCTCCTCGGATTTGTTTTTTATTCATTCAAATAAATAAACACCGATACTTTAAACCGATGTATTAACGTTTTTAACATATAAATAGGTACATACATTATAAAACAGTGAAATAGGTATCTATGCGCTTCTGTTTCATATTGCAGCTTCTTTTTCTCGCTGCAATGTTTCTCCATCTATTAAGAAGAAGCAAATCCGCTGGGGTTGCCTCTGGTTGTTGTTCGATATACGGTTTCCTGACAGACATTCGTTATTTCTTCAATATACATTTCTTCTTCTAAATCATCTGCTGTAATCCATTCACCAACATCTTCTCTTGTCCCATTTTCGCAACCTTTTAATTTTTGCATTAATTTAAATTTTACATTTCGCCCACATGAAGTCCTTCTCCAGGGTGAGAGGGGGCATTATCCATTAACAAAATTGCTTTAATAGGAAGACGGTTTCTGTTCAAAAATTTAGTCACAGATGGCACGAACTCTTCTTCAAACTAGTTAGTAAATAAGGTCGCATCCGTCCATGCGCTCTTCTGACTTTTGTAATAGGCTGGTAGGGCTTTGGGTGAGATGTCTTTTAAAGCTCTTGGACGTGCAGACTTGCCAATCACCATCAGTGGGATTTTGTGCTGGGCAGATGCATTGGAACATACCATTATAGTTAATCTTTCCTTACTTCGTTTGTGCCCAGGAGCTGTCGAGAAGCCAATGTTTTTGATGGAAGCATTTTATAATTCAGACCAGTTTCGTCACAGTTGTAAATTTGATCATATGTGTATCCACAATCTTCGATTTGCTTTTTAAAGTTCTGCTTAAACTTCTCAATTGATAACATATCAGCAGAAAGTTTTTCACCACATACAGTCAGTTTTCGTACACCGTACCGTTTTTTCCAGCAGTCAAGCCATCCAGAACTGGCGGTAAACTGATCTATCTCTGGGAATTGCCTACTGATCATTATTGCTTTCTGTTGTAAAATTGGACCTGATAGAGGCACACCTTTTGATCTCTGTTGGTTAAACCACATGAATAAAGCTTCGTTAACCTTTTCATAGTCGCCAATTTTCATTGATTTTCTTCCTGAGGACGAGGAGGCTTAATTTATACACCACTCTTCTATTTTTGTGCGGTTTCTTTTCCAATCTCCAACTGTTACCTCACCTACTCCATAATCTCGTGCAATACCTTTAATTGTCTCTCCTCTTTTAATTCTTCTGATGGCTTTTAATTTTTCTTCATTAGGAACGACAATTCTTTTACGCTCGTTTTGCTCCATTATAATACGACAAACAAAAATTCAAACAAAGCAGTTCGTATTAATAACACTTAACTACCAGAACTCCAACCAAATAAATTATGCGAGTATACTCGTACTTTCCGTAGTAAACGCTATAACGCACTGCATTCACGCAAATTTGCATGCTGAAAGAGTCCAAAAATACAAATAGGGGAACCTCTCATACGGGCCAGGGGGATTTCCCGAAGGCCCCGACGATTTTAAATAGAAATATGTACATACATATTTTAGAAGCTCGGTTAATACGCAGCATAGACGCGCGTACCTCTGATAAAACAGGTTCTTAGATTGGCTCGGCTAATCCGGAGCTCGGATAATCGCGACTCGGTTAATCGGGGTTCTACTGTATATATATATATATATATATATATATATATATATATATATATATATATATATATATATATATATGGGTTTATTACACAATTTTTCGACAAAACACTTCTAATACACTGCGCATCAAGTTCAAATCCCACTTCTGATGTTAGCTTTTATTATTTAAAATTACCCTTTACACTTTTGGGCAATTGCGACAACAATAACTTTTATAACAATTGCATTCAGACATCTAACAAAGCTGGCCGACTTCTTCGGCTCTCTAAACTATAATTCATAATGCGTAGCAAAATATTTCTGTTATCTAAACACTTTCATAAGGTATAGCCATATCTGTTATATAAAATAAAGGTAATGGTTTGGGAATTTCAGACATGTCAATCATGGTAACTTAAGTATAATTTAATCTGCCTAATGTAACAAGCCAATCTTCCTGAAAACAATTATCAATAATTAATATTTTCTTTCTCATCTTGCGTCAGTTCGGCCAATCCTAATTCTTTTCGACCAGGCCCGAAACGGGAGTTTTTCCATACAGAAAATGCTGACAGCTAACGTATATATATATATATATATATATATATATATATATATATATATATATATATATATCTATATATATATATATATATATATATATATATATATATATATATATATATATATATATATATATATATCTATATCTATATATATAATTATATATATATATATATATATATATATATATATATATATATATATATATGTTAATTACGTGATTTTTCTATTATTGGATATTTAGGATCGGTAATGAAACGATTTTGTTTTTGACGTTTCGTCCATTTTTTTGGGCATTTTCAAAGTTTTTATTTTACATATCACGAAAGTGTGTTGCTGTGTACATTTTTAAGATATGTAAAATAAAAACTTTGAAAATAAAATAAATAGTTTCGTTACCGAACCTAAATACCCAGTAATAGAAAAATCACGCAATTAGTAAAAATAGCAAGGTTCAAAAAAAGGAAAACAAATTATATATATATATATATATATATATATATATATATATATATATATATATATATATATATATATATATATATATATATAGTGTGTTCCATACAAATGGAGAAAAAGTTTATCTTACATATTACAAAAAAATTATTCTTGATAAAAAGTTCTGCATCACATGGAAATCCATAATCAAGCACCAAAAGTTTAAAATATTTGATGGTATATAGGGAAAATAAAAAATAATCATTCATAATGAAAAGTAAAGTGTGTTTAAATTTAAATATGGAGCAAAGTATTAACTGAAAATGTTAATAGGAACTAAAAAATGCTCATGTTTAGATTTGTAGCCTTCTTAGTTAAAAATCCAAAAAACTCCGCTAAACACGTCAGTATGGTAATTGTTTGATTATTTAGTGAATAAAAGACGTGTTTACTGGAGTTTTTTGAATTTTTAACTAGGAAGGCCACAAATCTAAACGTGAGCATTTTTTAGTTCCTATTAACATTTTCAATTAATATTTTGCTCTGTATTTAAATTTAAACACACTTTACTCTTCATTATAAATCATTATTTTTTATTTGTAATATGTAAGATAAACTTTTTCTCCATTTGTATAAAACTTTTTGGGACACACCGTATATATTTATATATATATATATATATATATATATATATATATATATATATATATATATATATATATATATATACATACATTGTATGCAAGTCAATCTATATATTTAGGTTTTAATGACGAAAATATTCCAAAATCGTTTAATGAGGAAGTGAAGGCATTCACTGAAGGCCTAGCCAACAACAACCCATTGGATGATGATTTTAACCCATTTTTGAGTAAGCAAATAAGTGAAGATAGTAATAAGGAGGATAAAATCGGGGACGATTTTGAGGAACATGGAGGTGACAACAGAGAAGAGACGCCAACGCCGCCCGTAGACACTGGTAAGTAATTTTAAATTGTTCCAAAGCTTCGGGACGAGTCTGCTGTTATACAGACTTAGTATAATATTTTTTTGTCCAAAATACAGTTTTCTGGACTATTCTACTGGGCAGCAGAAGGTCGTATGGTTAGACACAACTCAAAATGTATAAGTAGTACTCCGTGGCTACTATTTCTATGACTATGGCACAAAATATGGTATACGTGTCATGTATGTAAAATTTGTAACACCATTTTCCGGACTTGACAAGTAAACACAACTATTAAAGAGGAGCGTTGTTTAAAATAGCACGTATAAATAAATTTTTAGAAAGGACGGCACAAAAAAACATTTTGGAATTTTTAGTAGTTAACGTAAAAATGGACCAACATTTTCTTTAAATTATTATTCTTTTATGGCTTAATTATTCAGAATTATAAGATTTGCAATTGTAATCTATTAATAAAGTTTAAATTATTACAAACTCAGCAGGAACCCCGCAGTATAGAACTTGATTTTAAAGAAAAAAAAACAAGGCATTAGCTAAAATCGAAAGTGGCATTATTTAAAGGAAAGATATATAATAATTAATTTTAGTAATTGCATTCACGATATAGTTATGTGTCTGCCATATTTGGACTTAAAACTTTTACATAATACCTACTTTTTCTTAATAAATTCATGCCGGACAGTAAAATTGACGAGTTTCAGGGCACGTTATTAAAATCGAACTTTCCCGACTTATTTGGTATAGGTATTTTTTAAAGATTTAGTTACGTATTTGACAAGTACTATCAGTTATTTCAGGGTGAACGTATTGCGTGACAAGTACTATCAGTTACTTTCAGTATACAGGGTGTTAGGAATTCGGAAAAGGAAAGCGATAGAGAAATAATTATTTATATAATATGGAAGAAATAGATTCCTGTTTCCTGTCCTAACCTAACAAAATTGACGACTGTTTTATTTTCCGTTACTCCAAAGAAATATTCATACCTAGAATGCACATGTCGATTTACTCCACTGTGTTAATTTTAGTGGTGACTTAGAGGTTACGATAATAGATGGCATCACTGACTTAATTTTAGTGGAAAATGGGAGATTCTTTCTAAAGAACTTTCGGTCCATTTTCTTGATTAGTAAGAACTTTATCATAAATTTACTTTGACTCGTTTTTTCGAAAACAAAAAACCCGTAAAAACGAACATGTAAAAATTTTTGTCAAAGTACATATTAAAGCAGTTACAGTAATTTAACAACCAAGCATTTTTAAGCGCGAGGCCACTTTAATGGACTTTGTAATTAAGTTTTATGATTAGATAGATTTTATTTGAAATAAAAATAAAATTTATGGTCCGACATTACGAAAATTTGACACGGAATATATAAAAAAATGAACTTGACCTCAGTCAGGTGACTCATTCTTATGTTGCCAGACCACCTCTGTTTACTTCGTAAATCAATATTATTATGAACATAAAAATAATGACTAACGCTTATTTAATATAATTAGAAATTAACCAGCGCGAAATTCGTTAAATTTATTTTTAATAATCTGCGTCGGAGGTGTAGGTTTATTATCTTTATTTTTTACTCTACAAGAATGAACGCTTTGTTTAATATTTATTCCTTTTTTATCCTTTTTTTTTATCGCACTTTTTAGGGTTTTTCAGTGGCGGGTTAAGGCATTTAATCCATAAATGGAAGATAATATACAGAAGTATAACTGTTGTTTAGCTTGAGCATTATATTTTATATATATATATATATATATATATATATATATATATATATATATATATACATATATACATATATATATATATATATATATATATATATATATATATATATATATATATATATATATATATATATATATATATATATATATATATATATATATATATATATATATGTTAACTTTTATTTTAAAAAATTAAACACTTTTGGGCAATTTCAACAACAATTACTTTTATTAACAATTGCAATCACACATCTAACAAAGCTGGCCGACTTCTTCGGTTCTCTAAACTATTATTCATAGTACGTAGCAAAATATTTCTGTTACCTAAACCTCATTCCGATTACATAAACACTTTTATAAGATATATAAGCAGATATGTGACAGATAAGGCAAAATTTTAAAGTCTGCCACATAAAAACAAATTCGAGGGTTTGGTGATTTGAGACATGTCAATCACAGTAACTTAAGTATAATTTAATCTACGTTATGTAAGCAAGCTAGTCTGCCTGAAAACAATTATCAATAATCAATATTCTCCTTCTCATCTTGCATCGTTCGGCCTATCCTAATACTAAAATTCTTTTCAACCAGGCCCGAAACGGGAATTTTTCCATACAGAAAGTGCTAACAGCTAACATATATATATATATATATATATATATATATATATATATATATATATATATATATATATATTCAATTTCTTGGGCTTTATGGTTCTTTTGTTTTAAGGATAGAGAAATTACATCATGTTCTAGTTAGAATTTATTGAAAACGTTTCGCCCGATTTCATTCATCGTTCATCAATAGATGAACTGAAGAAGCCTGAAAATCGGGCGAAACGTTTTCAATAAATTCTAACTAGAACATGATGTAATTTCTCTATCCTTAAAACAAAAGAACCATAAAGCCCAAGAAATTGAAAAAATATATATTCAATATTCCAAGGTTCAAGAAAGAATTCAATCCAACTTATATATATATATATATATATATATATATATATATATATATATATATATATATATATATATATATATAATATAAATAATATATCTGTCGTCCTATGGCCGTAAGATGGCCTCCCTGAGATTGAACGCAAGTATGCTTTTCAGTGTTAGGTACAATTTGTTGTATCTTACCACGATGTTACACCATGATGGGTATAAGTTCTCAAAGTTTTGTTCTCTAATATCTACCATTTGATTAACCAAGTGGGTACTAGTGTTGCACGTAAAAGGAAATTTCGTAAATAAAACGAAATAAGTTTGGAATTCCAAGTAAATAAAAAATAGTGGATTTACTCTTAATAAAGCCGCATCAACACCAAGAACACGTAAAATCATCAAATTTTTCTTTAAATCGAAAAGCCAGATATAAAATATCCATTATTATGACTGCTTAAGGATGAGCCGCACGTGCAGCTTCGCGACCTATCAGGTTTTTGTCTCTTGAACTCTGTTCTTGACAGTAGTGCGTTAATAGGCGAAGGGGACTTGCACCTACTTCAAATTTTTTCGTAATTTGATGTGTTTACGTATTATATTTTGTAAATTAAGTATTACTTATATTTTTTACATTTTTCGTTTAGATTTAGAACAACGAAAATTTATTTTCTTTATTATATTTTCTTCAAGATTAAGAGAAAATATTGTTTTGTATTTTTTATCACTTTTTTGAGTCGGTGTGATTTTATTTTGATGTTGTATTTATAGCCAAAAAGTGATTAAAACGACATAATAATAATAATATAATAATAATTTTTTTATTTGCATAGCAACTAGTACATATGAGAATCTCAAAATATGCACATTGTTTTTGCATCGTCACATACATTCTCGAAAAAAAAAAGAAACGTAAGTCTAACCTACTAAAACCTACTAAGAACGATAAAAGTTATCTGTCTATCTATTTTATCTTCTTCCATCCATTGTCGGACATAGACCTCCCCTTCCTTTCTCCATCCCTCTCGATTCTGAGAATTTCTGATCCCCTCTCATGATAAAAATTATAAATAACACATGGAAATTAGTACATTAAGTACACACAATAATAACAATAATATTACAATAATAAAGATACAAATAAAATATATAAAGATATAAATATAGACAATCAGGGTAACTTAGCATTCAAATATTCATTGCGATCATAAGGACCCAGTGACAATAGCATTTTTTTTGTTTCTCACTTAAATCCATTCACAGGTAAATCTGTAATTTTCCGTGGGTAGTGATTGTAAGTAGAGATTCCATAGCTTCGTTGGGTTCTGGAAAGTGTATGTTGTGGAAGTACGATCAATTTTTTGTGCCTTGTGTTTTGCTCATGTAACAATTCCAGAGTGGCAAATTTATTTACATGATTTTGTGCATACAAAATGCATCGGTGCAGAGCAGCAAGAGTCATAATATTTAATATTGTGAAATGGTCACGGGTTGAATGCCTTTGGGGGATGTTGATCATGCCTCGAATAGCTCGTTTTGTTGTTTAAAAACAACTAGCTAGTCCACGGAATTTTCCTACAATAATGTGCCATATAAAAAAGACCCATGTATACATGTTTCATAATTTCAGGTGTTGGCTATAGTTTTATTTTGCGAAGTAAATAAATAGCACCAGATAACTTGGAATTGAGCTTGTGTATATATTGTTTAAATGTTAATTCAGGATCCATATGGATTTACAGAAGCTTCACCAAATCAGTTTGTGTGAAAAAATGTAATCTAATAGAAAGAAAAGATAATTCCTGGGAGTCTTAGTGTTTTGAGCGGTCTAAAGCGGGTAGCTGTCCTCTGTTTTTCCTTTCTTTTCTCTAAATAATAGGTGAAAAAGAATCTAAGCAGCTATTTACCCAATATTGCATTCACAATCCAAAGTACAAACTGACAAAGTGCCAATGTATGTATTCTGAAAAACCCCAGGCGAAATGTCACGTCTTTGTCAAGCAATAGCTTAGGGAAATAAAGGGGAAGTTTCTATCCACCCCTATTTGTGTATTTTATCCTAACACCCCAATAAAAAGAGGGAAAGCCTACGGTGGTAGTAGGTCAAATTGCGTATAGGCCAGTTTAAATAGAGATGTGTTTTAAAGGGGATTGTTATTATGATGTAACGAGTGCAATTTGAAGTCGTTAATAGTTCAGTTCACTCTTTTTCTAATTGCTTCGGTAGGCGTAAAGATAAGAGTTACTCAAATATGATTGTAAATTTTGTATTTTAAGGATCCGGGTAATACTAAAACCTAAAAAATGCTAAATTTTACGAAAATTCTTAATAAGATCTACGATGAAGGAAATTATCCGAAAGACTAGTTAAAATACACGTTTATTCCCCTGCCAAAAAGCACGAATGCAACGGACAATGTTGAAATACGAAGAGTAGTCAGGCAGGGGCTCCGCTCCCAAACATACCCTACATTTGTTGGATTCTGTTCAGAGAAGAACTGTTGATCTGATTGGTGACCCGGAACTAACCGGCGGCCTTGATTTGCTGGAACATCGAAGAACGGTTGGCGACTTGAGTCTGTTCTACAAGTATTTTCATGGAAAGTGTTCGAAGGATGTAGCCCGCTTAATTCCTCCCAGAGCGGTGCACATCCGTATGAGGTTCAGCTTGTTACTCCGCGTACAACGCTTTTTAAGCAGTCTTTTATATGGAGAACATAATCCCTTTGGAATAATTTACCCAGGGCTGTGTTTCCCACCGAGTACAATTTACAGCGATTCAAGACCAACGTGAATCGCTTTTTCCGTACATATGCCGCTCCTGGAGCGCTTTAGGGACGTCCCTGCAGCAAGTGTGCTAGACCATAAAAAAAAGGGATCTATTTTATCTTTAATAAGGCATTTAAGAACAAGATGACATTTGCATTAAAGTATACGAAACGGGGTGTTTGTAAACAACATTAAGTATGCGGATCTCTGTCTTGATGTTTGAGAAAATCAAAGACATGCAGCAAATAGTTGGCTAGTTGAGTGTCGTCAGCATGAATTATTGACTTAGAATAAATAGCAGTAAAACCAAATTTATGGTAGTAAGTAGAGGGTGTTTCGTGCAGATGCCCATATACGAGGCTGGTTTGAAAAGTCCGTGCGAAGTCCGAGAGATGGCACCACCGGCGTGTATCGAGGTCATGTTTAGTTAGTAGCATCTCTTGAATGAACGCACACCAAGTTTCAGCCATATTGGTCTATTTCTTTGTGTTTGGCATTCGTGTGAATCAAGGAAGTCGAGTGATTTTCAAGAAAGAATTTCGTGTGGTGATTAAACATTACTTTATGAAAGGCAAAACGCCTCAGGAGACTAAAGAGAACCTTGATAAACATTATGGTGACTCTACACCTTCGATTAGAACAGTTTATAAGTGGTTCAAAATTTTCAGACTGGCCATATGGGCACAAGTGACGCTGAACGTTCTGGACGGCCTGTGGAGGTTACGACTCCAGAAATCATTGATCAAATCCATGATATGGTGATGGATGACAGAAGAGTTAAGGTGCGTGAGATTGCTAGTGCTGTGGGCATCTCGACTGAACGGGTACATAATATTTTGCATAAACATTTGGACATGAGAAAGCTCTCCGCCGCGATTGCTCACGCTTGACCAAAAACGGAATAGTGTGAAGTGTTGCAAGGAAGGTTTGCAGCTGTTCCAGAAGAATCCGGAGGACTTTAAACGTCGTTTCGTCACTGTGGATGAAACATGGATACATTACTATACTCCTGAGACCAAACAACAATCTAAACAATGGGTTACTAAGGGGGAATCTGCACCAAAAACGGCGAAGACCGTTCCTTCGGCCGGAAAGGTTATGGCGACTGTCTTTTGGGATTCGCAAGGGATAATCCTCATCGACTATCTGGAAAAGGGTAAAACTATTACAGGTGAATATTATTCATCGTTATTGGACCGTTTGAAAACCGAGCTGCAAGAAAAAAAACGCCCGCGATTGGCCCACAAGAAAGTCCTTTTCCATCACGACAACGCACCAGCACACACCTCAGCAGTTGTGGTCGCAAAATTAATGGAAATAGGATTCCAACTCGTTTCACATCCCCCCTATTCTCCAGACTTGGCTCCCTCGGACTACTATTTGTTCCCCAATTTGAAGAAATGGCTGGCGGGACAAAGATTTTATTCAAACGAGGAGGTGATTGCAGACACTAATGGATATTTTGCAGACTTGGACAAATCCTATTATTCGGAAGGGATCAACAAACTAGAACATCGTTGGACAAAGTGTATAAGCCTAAAAGGAGACTATGTCGAAAAATAAAAAAAGGTTTACCCCAAACACATAAGTAGTTTTTATTTTTGCACGGACTTTTCAAACCAGCCTCGTACATAGTTAGAGATGGCGGGACTCTTCTTAGGAAGTTGGTTACATGAGAACTTGGACAATGTAGAAATGAAGTGGTTCGCAATCATTTCTTCAAGTTTAAAAAGTAACTTACCAGTAGATCCGTCAGCTTGAAATTACGAATGTGCTATGCTAAGTGTTACGTGTGATCCGTTACATGGACACTAAAATTATCATTTATAAGGAAGTTGGAAGCATACTGCAGACTGTTGAGGATACCGTGGACCGACAGAATACCGAATGATGATTCTTGAGAAGGATGTATGGGAACAGAGAAATTTTAGTCAATTTAAAGATAAGAAAACAACGTACCTTGGACACATGCCGAGAAACCCAAAATACGGCCCGCTACAACTGACCGTGGAAGCAAAAATAGAGGGAAAGCACAGAATAAGAAAAAAGCAGATGTCCTGGCTGCGAAATATAAGGCAGTGGACAGGGTTAAGAACCATTGGAAACCTAGTCCGTACAGCAACAGACAAGAAAGCATATGAACATGTACTCAACATCCAGTCATGGTGGTTAGGCAGTTCGAGAAGAAGAATGCAAATTTCGGTTATGTTATCTAGTACTGCTTTCTAAAAACTTTTGCGGCAACCTACGTCCAGGTCCATCTTCTTGAAGGTTTTTTATAGAAGAAATGTTCATTAAAAAAAAAAGGTGTTTCTCTACTGTTATAAATATAACCTTTAAACTACAAAATAGATTTGAGAGGACAAACATATATACATTGTGGCAGCCCGTAGTTCCGTGGCGTAGTACTTGCTTACGGTGCAGAAGGTCTTGGATTCCAATCCCGCACAGGTCGATGTACTTATTTATTAATTTACAGTACAGTAGAACCCCGATTATCCGAGATAACGTGAGGGGGCACCCTCCTCGGATAACTGAAAACTCGGATAATCCGGATTTGTTTTTTATTCATTCAAAAAATAAACACCAATACTTTAAACCGATGTATTAACGTTTTTAACATATAAATAGGTACATACATTATGAAACAGTGAAATAGGTATCTATGCGCTTCTGTTTCATATTGCATCTTCTTTTTCTCGCTGCAATGTTTCTCCATCTATTAAGAAGAAACAAATCCGCTAGGGTTGCCTCTGGTTGTTGTTCGATATACCTCAAAGCTTTTTCCAAAGAAGCAAAACCTTCTTGATGAGAGATCTTAGTGGGAGACTGTCCATCCACCGCCGCTTCGTCATCGTCATCGTCACCTGATTTTTCGGTTTCCTGAAAGGCACTCGTTATTTCTTCAATACTCATTTCTTCTTCTAAATCATCTGCTGTAATCCATTCAACAACATCTTCTCTTGTCACATTTTCACAACCTTTTAATTTTTGCATTAATTTAAATGAACTTTTTTCTTTTTCTTCTATCTCGCTGTCAAAATTTGAACAGGACATTTCTCCATGGCTTCTCAATTTCAAAGCTAATTCATTTAATGGAGTATCATCTTCACTGTCATAGTCCTCAAAATCAATAACTATTGATCAAGATTTTTGAATAATGGTAGTATGCACAGAATCCCAAGCTTGACTTACCCAGTAAATAACATTTTTCAGTGTAACCTTTCTCATCCCATTGATAATATCCTTCTTTTCTGTGTATTCTAACAGATGTTCAAGATATAAACGCCTATAATTTTTTTTAATGTTTTCGAGGATGCCTTGATCCATTAGTTGCATTATGCTGGTTACATTTGGAGGAAAAAATTTTACAACAATTTCGCCCACATGAAGTCCTTCTCCAGGGTGAGAGGGGGGCATTATCCATTAACAAAATTGGTTTAATAGGAAGACGGTTTCTGTTCAAAAATTTAGTCACAGATGGCACGAACTCTTCTTCAAACCAGTTAGTAAATAAGGCCGCATCCATCCATGCGCTCTTCTGACTTTTGTAATAGACTGGTAGGGCTTTGGGTGAGATGTCTTTTAAAGCTCTTGGACGTGCAGACTTGCCAATCACCATCAGTGGGATTTTGTGCTTGCAGATGCATTGGAACATTATATTAATCCTTCCTTACTTCGTGTGTGCCTAGGAGCTGATTTTTCCTGTCGAGATGCCAATCTTTTTGATGGAAGCATTTTATAATTCAGACCAGTTTCGTCACAGTTGTAAATCTCACATGTGTATCCACAATCTTCGATTTGCTTTTTAAAGTTCTGCTTAAACTTTCAATTGATGACACATCAGCAGAAAGTTTTTCACCACATACAGTCAGTTGCCGTACACCGTACCGTTTTTTTTTTCCAGCGGTCAAGTCATCCAGAACTGGCGGTAAACTGATCTATCTCTGGGAATTGCCTACTAATCATTATTGCTTTCTGTTGTAAAATTGGACCTGACAGAGGCACACCTTTGATCTCTGTTGGTTAAACCACATGAATAAAGCTTCGTTAACCTTTTCATAGTCGTTTTCATTGATTTTCTTCCTGAGGACGAGGAGGCTTAATTTATACACCACTCTTCTATTTTTGTGCGGTTTCTTTTCCAATCTCCAACTGTTACCTCACCTACTCCATAATCTCGTGCAACAACTTTAATTGTCTCTCTTGCTTCAATTTTTCTGATGGCTTTTAATTTTTCTTCAATAGGAATGACGATTCTTTTACGTTTGTTTTGCTCCATTATAATACGACAAACAAAAATTCAAACAAAGCACTTCGTATTAATTACACTTAACTACCAGAACTCCAACCAAATAAATTATGTGAGTATACTCGTACTTCTCCGTAGTAAACGCTATAACGTGCTGCATTCACGCAAATTTACATGCTGAAAGAGTCCAAAAACATAAATAGGAGAACCTCTCACACGGGCCAGGGGGATTCCCCGAAGGCCCCGACGATTTTAAATGGAAATATGTACATACATATTTTAGAAGCTCGGTTAATACGCAGCATAGACTCGCGTACCTCGGATAATCAGATTCTTAGATTGGCTCGGTTAATCCGGAGCTCAGATAATCGCAACTCGGTTAATCGGGGTTCTACTGTATATATTTCGCCCAGTCGCGTACATACCTAGGTAGTACTTGTTTGCAGAAATACAATAACGTCCGTGGCAGCACTAATGCGTTGTCTAAAAAGGTACTGTGAAATACAAAAATTGTATGTTTCGGCACTTGGAACAATGTTGATGGGTATTACGACATCCTCGCCAATATCCTTAGGATATGAAAAAAGGGTAAAAAATCGATACTCCGGCGGGAGGTGAACAATAAAAAAAAACATACTTTTGTATTGAATTGAAAACTTTCTTTTTTTGAAGATGGCTAAAAATAGGATTTATTATCGATTATTGTAAATAGATTGACGATAAATCTTTTGTCAATAACACAAAAAGAAATTTATACTTTTTTGCTACAAGAAGACGATTTGTCTCATACAACTGATTGGGTTGGAATAAGTTTTTAAGTTTCTATATAAATCATTTTTATTTATTAAAACATCAATGAAACGTTTCTTTCGGCCTTTGCACAACTCCGAATAAAATTCAACTTTTATTGGAGTGCATTTTATTAAAAGTTTACTTTGCAAAAGTGCTGCCTCGCTTTTCCAATGTTGTCATGGAAATGACGCGGCCCATTCCATAATGAACAAACAAGTCTTTGTTTGAATACACTTCGAAATAAAATGCAAATTTTATAGAAAGAGGTTATATTTAGGAAAAAATATAAATAAGTTTTAAATATACAGTCTGTTAAGTAAGAACGTGTCCGTGATAATTCATTTTTGGTAGATGCGATTCTAGCGATTCAATAAGAAATCGATAGAGGGAACCTTTATCTACTACGCATTTTAGTAAGAGTATCAGTCGATTCCGACCTTTCGTCGAAATCACGTAAAATCCAAAATGAGTCGCTTGTTTGCGTGTCGGTTCGAGGGAGTCTATCTTTATTTCCATCTAAAGGGGCCTAAAATGACACATTCCACGACCGCTAAATATATTAAAAAGTCGGTATCGTTTGTGAAGAAGTGGCTAAATCATTTTAACGAGACGAAAAATGTCTGTGACTTGCCAAAACGTGGCTTTGTAGGCAAAGTCACTTCGAAAGTCGAAAAACTAATCGTGACTTTGTTTTCACGGCACCTGAAATTGACACTGTGTCAAGGAGCGGCAAAATTAACAAAATCGGGTTTGAATGTATTCCATGAGACCATTCGACAACATCTTCGTGCTCATGATGTCAAATTCCGAAGCACGTTGAAGAAACCTTTGCTGGGCGAAAATCACGTCGCGAAGCTACTCGCTTGGGCCCATGGTAAGATACTAGAGTGGCCTACACAATCACCGGACACCAGCCCTATTGAAAATGTTTGGTCCTTTGTAAAGAGACAGCTTAGAGAAAAGAATCTGAGGACTTTGACTCAGTTGTCTCGTAAGATTCGAAAAATTTGCAGAGTATGCCGAAAATTTCGACGACAGCATGCCTCGAAGATGTCAGGCGATTATTGATGCAGGAGGCGATTGGACAACTTACTAAGGTAATTGGGGCGTTGTTAGCACACCAAAGAATAAATGTTCTCGAAACACATTTTTTTAGGAATACAAGCGGTCACGTTCTTATTTAACAGATTGTACACAGGCCGAACGTCAAGTACACGATGAGAGAATATTTAGACGAACTAACTGAAAGTCAATTTTCTACCTATATGTCTGCGCTTATCATGAACCACGTATTACAGTAGATGGCCATGTTGTTAAAATGTCATTATACATACTCTGTCCAAAAGACCGAACTTTTAATCAAAAATAGAACTCATAACGGCCCAATTACAAATTTTCAGATATTCAATATTCAATTAATCTGCTTAATGAGCTTTTTAATATAGTTTTTGTATTGTTAAGGGGTTCTGGTCACTATCGCTTGAACATGTTCGGTGTTATCGTTTGGGCATATAAAGTCGAAGCGAGAGAAAAAAGTTACAGGATACCGAATACGGCGAGTGTCCCAACACAAACTTGATTTTTGCTCAAAATCTGGCTCACAGCGACCAACAACCACGTTTCATCGCCAGTAATGACCTTTTTAAGTTTAACTTGTTACGAGCAGGCAATATGTGTGCACAGTTGATTGGGATTCAATATCACGGACAATATCGGTTTTTTTATGACGGAACGACTTTTCGTCGTCCTCAACGAGCTCATGACGACTTTGAAATGGCTTAAACCACTCGTATACTTGAGCATAGTATAAGCATTCATCACGTTATGATTAATTAAGCATTGGACATGTTATTCACTGATCTTTCATCTGCCAAACTAACTCGGGAAGCGTATCACCGTTAGTACTTTGATAATTACTTTGAATAACTATTGAAATATGAGCTTTAATTAAGTATAGTGACTTTTATACTAATCAGTCAGTAAGTTTTGAAAGCGCAAATGAAACAAGATGAATTAATAAGCTGAAATACATTTATTTTTCACTATAATCTCTCTTAAGCTTAATACATTTTTTCCAGAGATTTTCCAATTCATTTACCCCATTTCTGAAGTGGTTTTCCGGAAGACCTTCAAAATACCCATCTACGGATGTTATCACCTCCTCATTTGTTGAAAAACGCTTCTTACGTAGAAATCTTTTGAGGTTTGGGAACAGATGGAAGTCAGATGGAGCCAGATCTGATGAATAGAGGTTCCAACTATTCATACTTAAATCCGACCAGTTTTGCCGTCTCCAAGGCACCTCTGTCAGCAGGTGCATTGTCATGATGAAAGATAATTTTTTTCTTCTGCAAACCGGGCCTTCTCACCAATTTTTTCGTCCAGCTGGTCCAGAAGGTTGCATTAATACTCTCCTGAGATTCTTTTACCGGTTTGAAGGTAATCAATTAACAAAATTCCTCTTGCATCCCAGAAAACTGAAGCCATCATTTTTTTGGACGACTTTGTCTACTTTGGATGTTTTGGAGCTGAACAACCGGGCTCAGTCCACTTTGCGATTTGTTGTCGCAGTTCAAGATCATACTGGTAAACTCAAGTGTCATCCCTAGTTACGAATCGAGATGCACAAATTCAGTTTTATTCTTTGTGAAACGAGCCAAATAGTGTTTAGAATGTTTTTCTCGAGTGCGTTTTTGTTCCGATGTTAGCAAATGTGGTACCCATCTTGTGAATAGCTTTCCTCATACCCAAACATTAGTTAAGATCCTTGTGAGATGCCTATAGCCTCAGCTAAATCATCCACGGTTAATCGACAGTCTTCCATTCCATTTCTTATACTTGCACAACAGTTTCGGTAAAACTTCGTTACGCGGGCTTTTCAGAAGAGGTTTTTTTTTGGAATAGGCTTAAAATGGTCTAATTTTAAAAGACTTACAAGAAAATATCGGGGGAGGCCGTTTTGCACTTTTTTTTTGCATATACACATTGGCACGGTTCGTTTATGCGCATGCGCCGAGATGATTATGCTACATTTACAGTCATAATAAAATTCCAACCAATAAGGAACTTTGCTATAAAATTTTCTTTGCGGAAAGCAAGACGAAAAGAACAAATCACAAGGTTTTTTTTTTTTTTGGAATAGGCCTAAAATGGTCTAATTTTGAAAGTTTGACGAGAAAAAATCTAGGTAAGGCTGTTTTTGGTAACCTGAACTAACTTTGGTCTCCAGTCACTAATATAGCACGTATGTCATTTTTTCACGTATTAAGGTAGGACATTTTTTTTTCATTATTTAATGTATTCTGTAATTGCTGATTATTTAATTCAGGTTAGTTTCAGTTAGTTCAGGTTAACAAAAACGGTTACCTCCCGATTTTTTCTCATACATTTTTCAAATTTAGACTATTTTAAGCCTATTTAAAAAAAAAAATCTTCCTTTTTCTGAAAAGCCCGTGTACCGAAATTTTACCAAAAAAAAATGACATTAAACATTTTTGTGATGAGATTAAATTATAACTGAAAAAAATTTAATAATTTTTTGAAAAGATTAGGCTGTGCTCTACATTTCACCTATTAGTGTGAACGGAGTCTGTTCTTCCGAAAACAACTGACAGTTTCGATCAGTGATTATCAAGAGTTGTCAGTGATAAAGGTTAATTTTTATTTACCAAAAAAAAGTGCAAAAACGGCTTCCCTCCGATATTTCCTCGTAAGTCTTTTAAAATTAGACCATTTTAAGCCTATTCCAAAAAAAAAAATCTGAAAAGCCCGCGTAACGAAGTTTTACCACAATTTCTTCAGTTGTTGCAGTTTTTCGAAGTCCTGAACGTGGAACATCATTCACGCTTGTACAACCACGTTTAAACTCTGGAGTCCATCTATGAACAGTCGGAAATGAAGAAGCAGACTCCTTTAACACTTTCACTAACTTTGAATGGATTTCAGTTGCCGATAAACCTTCCAAAACAAAGAAGTTTATCACTGCACGATATTCGATTTATTCCATTTTTAAAAAATACTCAAACCTTAACCAGCTGATAAACAGTGAATGGCTTGACAGATGGATTTGAAATTTAGGGTGTGTTCATATGACAGATGAAACTTCAAAATGGTGTTAAATATTTGGTTCAAGTGGTGCTTCACAGGTGTCGTTTTCAAAACTTATTAACTGACCTGATATATGTGGGGTAGGACCCCCATATAACAGCTGCCTAAAGGTAATTATTGGCAACTCGCTCAGCAATTCCTCCCTCAGCCTGTGTTCTTCAATATCCCCCGACAGAGGGCAAATATTTCCAAACTAGGCCTACAGCAGTCAGAAATGCAAATTATTGTATCTTACTTAGATCGAAATTTGATAATTCTTCTCATAATATAAATTTTAAGTAGTTTAATAAAACACAGCAAACGAAAAGAGGTAAGTAGGTGATTTCTACTTTTCCTCATTGTGTTTTAGATTAGATTTATTAATAGTTTATAGAACTTTAACCGTATGTTGTACTGACTTTCATAATTTTTCTCGAAAACAATTAACTTATCATTATCTTTACGGTTAATGATTTTAATCATTTTATTAAATAGTTATTTGCTAATCTTAACTTTAATTTTCATCTTACGTTTTATTATATATTGCGGTGTGTGGTCTTCAAACTGAAACAAACTTTTTACTTGGTTGGGTACTAACCTGAAATAAAATAAAAGTGTGTGGTCCGTTATATCTGGTAATCATAACGAACTGTTACTTTATTGTCACTTGCACTTGCTGAATAGCCCGTAGGCCCACTACATAATTAGTGCCATCATTTATTTTCCGATCAGACTTTGATGATTTACCTGCGAACAGCTCTTGTACGGTTCAAGTCATTTTTCAAATTTCCAAACAGATTATAGTCTCCAAGTTCTAGATTAGGATTGTAGAGTGGATGATTATTTTTAAAATCCAATTTCGCTAATATTACGTCTCGCAACTTGGGCTATGTGTGATAGGCAAAACGCCTTTGTTAACTTTTTTATGCCGTTTCTCTATTACTACCTCGCGAACTCTGCTAATTAATTGAGTACAATAATTGTCTACCATTCTAGTATTTTTCAGAAGGGAAGTTACTAAGTTACTAAGAATAATCTCTTTTCTGTTTCAGGGAATAGTGGCTATACGTTTCGCTGATATTCCTTGAATCATGAATTTGCGGGATGGCTTAGCTCCCATTTCTGTCCACTGCATTGATTCTTGTTTTGATTCGGTATCATGTTACTGTACTTTATTAAATAACCGGCCAAGTGCAAGTCGGACTTGTGCTATTAGTGGTCTGTACATTGATTGCTTTTAAAATAAAAATGTTTGTTATGGAGGTTACGTCACAAAACACCCCCCAAATGAGTTCTCAACAAAGTTTTTTTTCTGATCTTTATTGAAAACTGATGACCTTAAATTTTTTGTTTTTTGTATATACCAGATAAATTATTAAAGATAATGCACTCGTGATAATTTTCGTTCAATCTATACCCTGTGGAGAATATTCCAGAGTTTTTCCAACATTTTTTGGTCAGTACTTTTCACGATAAGGGGGAGACAACGATTTTTTAAAAATAATACAAAGATGAGTCTGCGCAAGTATTACATTATACATATTTTTGAACGTGTGTTTTTACAAGCTTTCATTTGACACCCCACTCGATGACCTGGTAATTTTTTTTTCATCTGATTTCCCCCCTTAAGTCAAAATTTAACTTTCAAAACTACACGGGTCTGATAAGGCCATCAATTCGTATATTAGTGCCAAATTTCAACTTTTTTTTTGCATATACACATTGGCACGGTTCGTTTATGCGCATGCGCCGAGATGATTATGCTACATTTACAGTCATAATAAAATTCCAACCAATAAGGAACTTTGCTATGAAATTTTCTTTGCGGAAAGCAAGACGAAAAGAACAAATCACAAGGTTTTTTTTTTGGAATAGGCCTAAAATGGTCTAATTTTGAAAGTTTGACGAGAAAAAATCTAGGTAAGGCTGTTTTTGGTAACCTGAAACTAACTTTGGTCTCCAGTCACTAATATAACACGTATGTCATTTTTTCACGTTAAGGTAGGACATTTTTTTTTCTCATCTGATTTCCCCCCTTAAGTCAAAATTTAACTTTCAAAACTACACGGGTCTGATAAGGCCATCAATTCGTATATTAGTGCCAAATTTCAACTTTCTACGTTAAATAGCTTTAGAAAAAAACGGGTGTGACAGACAGATGGACAGAAAGATAAACGAGCACCGAAGTGATCTTATAAGTGTTCCGTATGGAATACTAAAAATAAAAATCTGTAATTTTATTAAATGGATAAATTAACGTTTACAAATATAGGGAAGATTAATAAGATATTTTAAATAAATTATGAAATTTTATTAGGTTTTACAGAAAAACGTATAACAAAAAATTGTAAATGATAATCTTTTTTATTTTTTTATACCAAAATACCCTTCTAATTCTCTCCTCCGCCCCTTTTTTGTTTTACTATAAATAATTATTTAAAATATTCATTTCTTATCTCAACAAAAAACCAGGAAGAATTACCATATTACTACTAAAACTATACAAGATTTGTCGACCCCACCCCTTTTACTTCTTTAGCTCATTTTGTTCGAGAGTTATCATGCCAAGATTTTGACAGACAAGCAGACCGAAGGAAATGAGTGAGATGGTTTTTCGTGATCTACAAAATGTGAAGAAAAGCAAAAATCTCAGATTGTGATTTTTTACTACATTGTCCTTTAACAAAGTAAAAGAACAGTTCAATTCTGAAGCCTATAAATTTAAAACAAAGACCCAGACAATCTCAAACAATGAGACTGAATTTACAGTAATTGCATTAGCAAATAATTATCCCCATTCATGGCATCGAATCACTCGAATTATTCGAATCGGGTATATTCTAATGGGGATTTTATAATTTAACAACTGTCATTTCTCGTGTCGAATTTGTAATGACGCTCGAGGGCGGAGGTTAAAATGGGGATAAATAAAATTCTAAATCCGAATTAATAATGAACGAAATGGATGGGGTGAGAGTTTTTAATATATTTTGTCGTTGGTACATTTTAAATTTCGCCACAATTGGATTGGAGATAAGCATTGGATTAATGTTGAAAAAGGGACTGGGCCGTTTTGTAGGTCATTTTCTTGTTACAATCTTTTTGATTTATGTTTTTAAGGTTTACCACCAATAGAAGAGCATTGACAATTTTAATAACATTGCTAGATCCTGTTTATTTACAATGTTCCGATGTTTTACTGTCATTGCATCTTTAATTTGTTCAGTCCGGATTATCTCAAAATGGATGCAGTTCTTCATATAAAAAAGTTTCAAGCTTGATGTTAAAAAGAATGAAGGTTTCTAGCGAGTTTCAGGTCTCTAGTTAGGCGTACAACTCTTTTCTAGTTAAAATTTAGCAAATGTGGTGGATGTTTGGGGGCAGAACTAGAAACGGGTATTTTGAAAAGCTACAGTTTCGAGCACATTTTTTGCCATTAATGTATTCTTTGGTGTGCTAACAAGGGTGTAATTACCTTAGTAAGTTGTCCATCACCAGCATCAATAATCACCTGGCATCTTCGAGGCATGCTGCCGATGAGATTTTCTGCAATGATCTCCAAATTCGAATTTCGCGAGACAATTGAGTCAAAATCCTCTGAGTCCCTCTGAGCTTTCTCTTTACAAAGGACCAAACGTTTTCAATAAGGTTGGCGTCCGGCGATTGTGAGGGCCACTTTAGTGTCTTATTGTGGGCCCAAGCGAACCGCTTCGCGACGTGATTTTCGCCCAGCAGAGGTTTATTCAACGTGCTTCGGAATTTGACATCATGAGCACGAAGATGTTGTCGAGTGGGCTCATGAGACACATTCAAATCTGATTTTCTTAATTTTGCCGCTCCTTGACGCAGCGTCAATTTCGAGTCCCGTGAAAATAGAGACACGATCCTTGTCTTTATTTTCACGGGAGTGACTTTGCCTACCGAGCCACGTTTTGGCAAATCGTCGACATTTTTCGTCTCCTTGAAACGATTTACCCATTTCTTCACAAACGATACCGACTTTTTAATATATTAAGCGGCCGCGGAATGTGTCATTTCAGGCCCCCTTAGATGGAAACAGAGAAAGGCTGCCTCGAATCGACGCGCAAACAAGTGATTTCGAGGAAAGTTCGGAATCGACTGATACTTTTACTAAAATGCGTCGTAGATAATGGTTCCCTCTACCGATTTTTTGTTGAATCGCTAGAATCGCATGTATCAAAAATGAATTATCGTGGACACATTCTTTCTTGACAGATCATGAGATCTTTGCATTTAATAAATTTTTATAAGCACTTGCTATTAAGTGGGTAGTCTGGTAACGCGCAGTCTTTTTTTTAAGATTTTTTTTCATAGTAAAATTTATTTGTGAATTTTAATATTTTTATACTTATACGGTTCTTAAACTAATAGATTTTTTTTTTGGTTTTTCATGATTTATTTCCTTAGTAGGGCCGCCTGAATAGGGCCCTCTTTAAATCTGATAAAATAAAATGGCGGACTTTTGAAATTTTCGACCTTGTTTTTGCAACTTCAATTGTTTAAAAATATGGTTAAAGATTAATGAATAATAATAAAAGTAATACCGGCGATAGCCATTCATGTGTAGAATAAGCCATAAAAATTTGAGTTCGATCTGTGCAATAGTTTTTTCTAAATCATGTAGACCAGGTCAGAAAAGGTTGTTTCGAGAAAAACGCGTTTTTAAGCGTTATACGAAACAATATGCAGACGCTCGACAGCTCCTTTCTTGACGAAGACCAACACTCAACTGCTCGAAAACTGAAACTAAAATGCCTGTAGACCGAGGATTTACGAAACCGGAGCGGAGACAGTAAGTATACGGCAGTTGCACGTTCGGCGCGCCAGGTATACACTGATTGCGTCGAGACGCTTCTATTCTATCGCATTTTTCAGCCTGTTCTCGACCTTTCCAGAGCAAATAATGGTTTTTATCGTATTTCTACGTATATTTACTACTAGCCGTGCCCGCAGCTCCGCTCGCGTTGACTTGATTCACTACTATCGTCACTGCTTATTGCTTATGTTCCATTATTTCTTCTTATCTCCCATTATCTCTACATAATTTCCATTATCTAGGCTTATCTCCCATTATTTCTCCTTCTGTCCCATTATTTCTCCTTATCTCCCATTATCTGACCTTATCTCCCATTATCTAGGTTTATCTCGCAATATTTCTCCTTATCTCCCATTATTTCTCCTTATCTCCCATTATCTCACCATAACTCCCATTATCTTATCTCTGCTTATCTCTCATTATTTCTCCTTATCTCCCATTATTTATACTTATCTCCCATTATCTCCCATTATCTCACCTTATCTCCCATTACCTAGGCTTATATCGAATTATATAGAACATACGTATAAATTTATAAAAACACGTAAATCGGATAAGCGGTTCTCAAGTGATAAGCGCACTAACGGACAGACAGACAAAGAGACGTTGCATTTTATATATATTATATTTTTTTGCAACATGATATTGTTTCATATTTAATGGTTAAGGCAGTGTATTGCAAGTGAACGCGGTAACGGTAACCTTTTTCTGACTTGATTCACTATTATCGTCACGGTATTCTTTATATTACCTAACGCAATAAAATATACCCTATAACCTGGCCACATTGATATTAAAAAAAAGCACGTAAATCGGATAAGTGGTTCTCCAGTGATAAGCGCACAAACGGACAAACAGACAGAGAGACGTTGCATTTTATATATATTATAGATATCTTTTGCTACATGATATTATTCCTAACGTTTAGGCAATGTGTTGCAAGAGAACGCGCTAGCGATAAACTGATTTGATTCCTATTATCGTCATGCTTATTCCTGTTACCTAACGTAAAAAATATAGCCTCTAACCTGGCCAGAGAACATATGTATGCTTAAAAAAAACACGTAAATCGAATAAGTGGTTCTCCAGTGATAAGCGCACTAACGGACAACAGACAGACAGAGAGACGTTACATTTTATATATATTATAGATATAGATTATTATTATTATTATATAACCTGGTCAAAGAATATAAGTATGAATTTAAAAAAAAAAACACGTAAATCAGATAAGTGGTTCTCGCGTGATAAACGCACTAATGGACAGACAGACAGACAGAGAAACATTGCATTTTTATATATATATATATATATATATATATATATATATATATATATTAATATTATAGATATAGATTATTATTATTATTATTAATATTATTATATAACCTGGCCAAAGAAAATATGTATGAATTTAAAAAAAGACACGTAAATCGGATAAGTGGTTCTCACCTGATAAACGCACTAATGGACAGACAGACAGACAGACAGAGAGACATTACATTTTATATATATTATAGATTATAGAATTCTCTGCTACATAATATTGTTCCATATTTAATGGTTTAGGCTGTGTATTGCAAGGGAACGCGCTAGCGGCAAACTTTTTTCCGACTTCATTCACTATTATCGTCACTGCTTATTCCTTATGCTACCTATCGTAATAAAATACAGCCTATAACCTGGCCAGTGAACATATGTATGTTTAAAAAAAAAAGTAAGTAAATCGGATAAGTGGTTCTCCCGTGATAAGCGCACTAACGGACGGACAGACAGACAGAGAGACGTTGCATTTTATATATATTATAGATAAGAAAATAATCTTTTTAGATAATTGATTTTTTGAAAAAAAAGTTACCAGTTACCCTTAAAAATTAAAGATGTGCCTTTATGCCATTTAAGTTAAATAGGACATGACAAAGGAAAAAAATATAATGCAGAGGCGTATCTACAACTATGGTTTAGGATCTATAAATGAATTAGCGTTTTAACGATGCTAAGTTTATGATACATTTATAAGTGTATAAATTGTTGTTATGGTGTCTAACTTACTTCCATAAAAGAAAATTGCACATATGAGTCAGAACATGCAAATTCCACATTCCGAAGTTGTCGTTATGCTGTAAAGTCAATATAACGAGATGTTTCTTATAGTAGACCCGAGGACAGGAAATATTGTATCAATTGAAGGCTGTATTAAAAACAACATTCCGACGATTTTAATGGTTGCACTGAATGGCAGTACCTATTTACTTCACAAATTGTAATAATTCACGGAAACTGACGTTCATGTGTTTGTTTTAGATCGATTTATTTTATGCACTTGATGTAAATTTAATAGAATCTAAGCATTATACTGCAGATGTTAAAATATGTATTTTAATGACGCGAGTGACAGTAAGTAGGTGAATAATAATTTATTTTTAAACAAAATGGCGTGCATATGACCGCATTTTCCGCTATGTTGTAAATTTTACAATTTATCAGTTTAAAATAAATGATATTGTCGCGAGTTTCATATATATAACAAACAATTATTTGTTTACCGTTTAACATCAAAACAATGGTACATAAAAATTTTAGACTTTGATAACCCCGAAATGCTAAATTTATAAATAGCTTAATTGCTCATAATTATGATTTATTAGTTATTTATCATTTTATATTAGTCAAAGCTAACGCAAAATTAGTTAAGATAGTACAAATTTTAAGAATTTTTCAGTTATATGTGTTATACTCGTATATCATTATTTTTAATTTAATTATATTTCATAATTTTGTTTTAATGTAGTGATGCATTCGCAATTTTATTTTATTTATTTTATTAGCTTCGTGGTTATTATAAATAGTTTTTAACATCCCAGCTAACAGCCTTCTGGCGAATTGAGAGTCTGTATACAGACCAACGTAAAAGAAAATAGTAAATGGTGAAAATAATCTAATTTCGATATCTTATGACGCCGTGTCCTCACGAAGGTTGACGATCCATATAGCATATGGATCGCCAACCTTCGTGAGGACATGGCTTCAACGAACTTTAAAAACTGCTGCTCGAAAAATATCACTCGAAGCACATCCAAACCACCTTCTCATGTCCTTCAGCCAAGAATTCTGTCATCTTTCGATCTATCGTTTACCCTTTATTTTACCTTCAATAATTAGACGTAGCAATTCGTATTTTGGGCCCCTTATTATATGCTCGAAGTATTGAGTTTTTCTTATTTTTATGGTTGTTACTAACTCCTTCGTTTTATTCATCCTTTGCACTACTTCTGTGTTTTTTATTTTCTGTACCCAGGAGATGCGAAGAAGGCGTCTATAAATGTACATGTATAAAGTACGATTCCAATCGTTTTTCTGAGCCAGGGTCAAGGGTCCAGCACTCACATCCATACAATATCACGGAGAACACATACGATCTCACCATTCTCATTCGGAGTTCGAGACTGAGACTTGTGCGATGGAAAAATATATTCATGTTCATATATGTTACTCCGGCCTGTAAATTCGGAAATATATTTCCTTTCTTGAGTCCCACTTGTCATTTATATTGGTTCCCAAATATTTAAATGTGGAGACCTGTTCTACGGTGTTTTCTCCGATTTCGAGGGATTCTGGTGGTAGATTTTTCTTTGTTATTATCATCCACTTGGTTTTTCTTATATTCATAGTCAATCCAAACTTTCACTGGCTGTTACGACTCGATCGATCAGTTGCTGGAGATCTTTGATATTATTTGCTAATAGAACAGTGTCATCAGCATACCGTATGTTGTTCGGTATTTTTCCATTAACTGTTATTCCTTCAATGGATTCATAGATGGCCTTATTAAATACAGTATCAGAATAAAGATTGAACAAAAGCGGCGAGAGAATGCATCCCTGTCTTACACCTTGGGTTATTTTTATGCTTTCTGACTTTTTCAGCCCAATTTTAACTTTTACTTACTGATGTCAGTACAGATTTTTAATAATATTTAGATCTCTTTTGTCTATATATTTGTTGTTTCTAGAATTTTTATTAATTTTTCGTGCATCATACAGTCGAAAGCTTTATTGTAATCTGTAAAACATGCATATACATTTACATTCATATCTTTACAACGCTGGACCAGTACATTTAATGAGAATAAAGCTTCTCGTGTACCCATGCTTTTTCGGAATCCGAATTGTGTGTTATATATTTCTGCTTCACATTTTCTATATATTCTGGTATGGGTGATTCTCAGGAATATTTTGAGAACGTGAGACATTAAGCTTATAAAGCGATAATCGTCACATTTCATTGATTTTGACTTTTTAGGAATTGGGATGAAAGTCGACTTTAGCCAGTCAAGAGGGATTTGTCCGGTTTCATAGATCTTGTTAAATTACCAGTCGATTAATAAATGGACTTTCATCCGAAAATATTTTAAGGATTTCTCTCTTTATCTCATCTGGACCAACAGCTTTTCCATCCTTCTGTAGTTGTATAGCATGAATAACTGCTCTTCTTGTTATTTCTGGCCGTATCTCGTTATCTCTGTTTAGCTGTATGTTTTCTGATTTATGTTCATTGAAAAGTTGCTCCCATGTCTTTATTTTATCCTTAATATTCAGTACAATTCCATTGTTTCCATTTCTCAGAATTGTTTCTTATTTTTTCTTTTTTTTGGATGGTTGTAGCTTCTACTTGATGGAAATTCATTATAAATATATAATAAAAGACTGTTTTTAGTCAATTTTCACTGGTTTATTTAAATTGCGATGTGCGCAGTGTAAAATGTAGATCTGAAGAAGCTGCATCGACAGCGAAATGCGTCATCGCAATTTAAGTAAACCAGTGGAAATTGACTAAAAACAGTCTTTTATTATATAATTATTTTTTATTGTTTTTTCCTCCTAATTCGTTAACCTTCTTATGCGAGTTAAATGTGTCATGCTTCTCTTGCAGTCCCTCTATTTCTCGGCATTTCTCGCTTAACCAGATTTCCTGAGGTTCTCTACATTTTCGAAGTATTACTCTGTTTAATTCGTTGTACTTTGAGACATCTTTTGTTTTCTGTAATCGTCCTTCGTCCATCAGATTTAGTATTTCTTCTGTCATCCATTTCTGTTTTTTTCTATTTTCCCCTCGACCCCTTTCTTCCTCCTGCATTAATCCGCCATTAATTCACTCTTCGTCCTAACCTATTGAGATTCGACACTTTGGTTTTCTGTTCTTATTTGCTTCTTAAATTTCTCATCCAATCGGTTTGATATTTGTTTTCTAATTTCAGGGTTCTTCGGTTTACTTGTATCTATGGGGTTTATTGTTTGTCCCTTGTTAATCCTTTTAAACCTGTGCATTCGAAACGCCGTGAGTACCAGATTGTAGAAATTAACTCAAACTACGAGGGTTGTATGATAAGTACCTGGTCTCGGCCAGAGATGGCACTACTACTATTTAAAAAATTATATTTTTCGTAAACATAATCTTTCACAAGAATCCTGTCAAATTTTCAAATCGTTGCGTGATTTAGTTTGTGCGTGGCAGCCATTTAAATAGAACAACTTTTGTAATTCTACAACAGTGGAAAAAATTGGATATCGAGCAGTGATAAAATATTTGTTTTTGAAGAAGAAAACGAAGGATGAGATAAAAGTGGAACTCAGCGAAGTTTATGGGGACTCTGCACCTTCGTTATCAACCATAAAATAATGGACAGCTGAATTCAAACACGGCCGTACAAGCATTTTTGATGAACAACGTCTAAATGAGGTCCAGGTCGTCCAAATGAGGTCACCACATCAGAAATGGTTGAAAAAATCCACGATATAGTGATAAATGATCGGAGAGTGAAAGTGCGTGAGATTGTTGATATTATGGGCTCAATTGAACGGGTGCAGAACATTTTAACAGTTCACTTAGATATGAGAAAGTTTTCCGTAAGATGGACGCCACGATTGCTCACAATTGACGATAAACACGCACGTGTGTCAACTTTAAAAGAATGTTTGGCGATGTTAAAGCGCAATTGGAATGATTTGTGGCATCCCTTCATAACTATTGACGAAACATGGATTCATCACAGCTCACCAGCGACCAAAAAATAGTTCAAACAGTGAGTTTTTCGTGGTGAACCGGCACCAAAGAATGACACCTTGTTTTGGGATGCACACGGCATAATCCACGTCGATTACCATGAAAAGGGCAAAACGATTAATGGAGAGCGATATGTCAACTTATTGGATCGTTTCAACAACGCTATGAAAGAAAAACGTGCGCATTTGGCGAAAAAAAAATCCTCTTTCATCAAGACAATGTACGCGTAGACACTTGTATCATCGCCATGGCAAAATTCCATGAGTTGGGATACGAATTGCTTCTGCATCCACCATATTCGCCAGATTTAGCCCCAGCAATTATTTCCTATTTCCGGATATGAAAACATGGCTCGGCGGATTTGGCTCAAACGATGAGGCGATTGCTGAAACAAACGCCTATTTTGAAAAGTTAGAAAAGTCGTATTTTTTAGATGGGATACGAAAGATAGAAAAACGTTGGACTAAATGTATCGAGCTAAAAGGAGACTATATTGAAAAATAAAATAAATTTTACACATAAAAATGTTTATTTTCTTGTCAAGTTTGGTTAGTGTAAAAGACCTTAATTACTTCTATACGTCACAGTTTATTCTTACAAATAAGATACCCCAATGAGCCGCCTCAGATTTTCTTCGAATAGGCATTTATCTGTAGTTTTCAGGCATAAAAATTTAGTTATGATAATTATTTTTCCTGACTTTGACTGTTACTTCTAGAAACAGCTAGGAATACAGACCCAAATTCCTAGATATAAGATTTCAGGGCACTTTAGTTGAATAGTAAGGCATTCCTTGTCATCTGGTTATAATGGATTACGATTTTCTGTAGGAACTTGCCTTGTCGTCTAACACATCCTTTAATTGTCCTTTAGCGATTCAAGAACAACGGGAATCGCTTTTTTCGCACACATGCCGCTCTTGGAGCGCTTTAGGGACTTCCCTGTAGCACGTGTGTTACAACCATAAAAAAGAAAAAAATGTATGCATTTTAGGTCCCTATGTAGCTGGTGTCTCCCAATATACCGAGGTGCATCTAATGTTGTCCTTAGTTTTCTTAGACAAGTTTGACAGGTACATAACAATGCTGGACGTACGTGTATTTTGTATACGGAAAACTTCTTGGTGAACAGCTTGTTTGTATTATTCAGTTATGGGTAGAGCTTTGCGGAAGTATGATGTTTCCTTGACCTAGTCTTTCTGTAATAACTTCTTATCATAGAGCACAGTACAGAGCTTTTGCACGTTGTCATCTGCGTATAGTGAAAGGCTTGCTCTATTGTATTTATGTACGTCAGCTATGTATACAATGAATAGGAGAAGAGACACCGAAGATTCTTGAGGGATCCTGTCATCTATATCCCTGGTGTTTGAACGGTCAACATCGATCTTAACCTTGAATGTTTGGTAGTTGAGGAATGATTGAACTAGCCTCAAATAGTTGTGGGTTATCCGCGCCTCATCATTGTTACGAGAAGCCTTATCAAAGGCTAGCTGGCATAACTCTCTCAGGGCACTTTTGTTGATAGACTGTGCCTATTTTTTGCGCCATTCTAGAAATATAATGAACAGTGGTCAGAATTGCCTCTAGGGAATTAGGGATTCTTAGTTCTTTTTTCATCTCTTGAAGCAAGTCAAAAATAATTTTCTCGGCTACATTCTCTAGAGCACGAAGAAGGTTTGTAGTTGTTTGCCTTTATGGTGTTGGTACTTGATTTATGACAGAGAAAATATCAAAAGAAATACTGTAAAATACAGGTGTATTTTAGTTCGATGTTCACTTTATCGTCGATCTGTGTATTATTAAATTGCAAAATGACAATATTAAAGGTTATCATTTTATTATGTTATTTGCGGCAATGTTCTAAGTTTGTGTATTATGAAATGTACTAGCGGTTTATTGGTCATTGCACTTAAGTACTGTGCCGTAAAAATTTATTGCTGTTATAGGGCTATAAAAGCCTATGAGAGTGTATTACATTACCGATATACTCGTAATTAAATAATTCTGGATATTTTAATAGAGCTTCAACTGGCACGTCATGCTGCAGTTTCAGATAGAAATAAACATTCATGTGGGGGTCTAGTTTATGACTTTATGTGCTTTTAGTTGAATTATATTTCACAAATCTCAATACGGATATTTTAAAGAAGAGTGGAAAGGATAGGGGAAAAACGAAGGAAACGACTCTTGTTTAGTGCCATCAGTGATGTGTGGTTTGACAGACATAACAGCTGCTGATTTATTTTCTCTTTTGTGGATGAATGGTAGAGGAGAGACATAGAGGAGACAGGAACTATTTCATTTAAAAAGCAGATTCTAGAAAACTATAATTGTAGAATGAACGATATACGAGGGTCGTTCTAAAAGTTTTCGGCGTAGTAAAGAAGACGCAAGATGAAAGAGAGTTTTTTATATATTTTTTGCAAATCAATACATTTACTCCAATGGATTTTCAACTTTTTAATACCCTCATTTTAACAAGATTTATCTAATTCTGCAAAATAGGCATTCGTCTCAGCTTTGACTTCATCTTTCACAGTGAATCTTCGTCCAGCCAGCCACTTTTTCAGCTTTGGAAACAAGAAGTAATCGCTAAGAGCCAAATCTGAAAATACGTTGGATGTGAAAGCACTTCGAAGCGAAGGTCATGCAGTTTTACAGCCACAATCCGAGACGTGTATGAAGGCGCATTATCCTGGTGAAAAGCACTTTCTTTTTGGGAGATGAGGACCTTTCGCCTAAATTGCGTCCTTCAATTGACCCAATAGTGAAGCATAATATTGCCTGGTGATGGTTCTACCTTTCTTCAGCAGTCTATGAGCACAACACCATGAGAATTCCAAAAAACCGTAGCCATGACTTTTCCTGCAGATCGAACCGTTTTGTCTTTCTTGAACGTACTGTCACCTGCTTTCACCCACTGTTTCGACTGCTCCTTTCTCTCTGGCGTGTAATAATGAATCCATGTTTCATCTACTGTCATGAAACGTCGAACAATTTTACTGGAATTATGTTTAAACAAGTCTGCTCTTGGCAAATGTTCAGTGTCTATTGTTAACAAACGCGACACCCAGCGAGCGGAAAGCTTTCTCATCAGCCCAAAACATCGTGCATAATGTGGTGGACACGACCTATCGAGATATTTACAATGTCAGCGATTTGGCATACCTTCGAAGATCATTTAGTACGCTATTGTGAATTTTTGTCATAATCTCGTCGGTCGTAGAGGTTTTCTGATATCCTTAGCGGTTAAATATACGACCTCGTTTAAATTCAGCAGCCCACTTTTTTACCGCCAAAAACGAATGTTACTCTTTTTAAACGTCCGTAGAAGTTAAGCCTTTTAAAACGAAGTATTTCATAACAACTCGCACTTTAATTTCATACACTTCTTAGGAAATGTTAGAACTTGTTTGTGTACACGATGGCTACAAAGAGTCAACTAAGCACACGTCTCTGAAACTTCACAGCACACCATCTAGTAGATAACACTTAACAAACCTCATAATAATTTGGTCGTCCTAGCGCCATATCGGTGTCGAGAACTTTTGGAACGACCCTCGTAAACTAACACCTAGTACCTAAGTGCAATAAGACGTTACGATTGGTTAAATTTGAGATATTGCAGTCTCGCTATATGGCAGTAAAGAGGTGTTAAATTGATTCGACTATGGAATATTAATCAAACTGAATGTTGCAAGCAACAGAAAAATTATCTTCGTTTTGTTGACAAGTTAATAGGAACCCGTGATTTACCTATAAGAACCTCTGTAGGTAAATAAATAATAAATTGAAGCATTCTTTGTAAACACAGACATATAACATATAGGACAGAAATAATCGACATTCTTTATTAATACCACATCACATAGAACGCCATCATTATCCTATTGCAGCGCTTTATCTTCATAAGAAATTAATGATGTATAAGTCATAATTCACAGTTGTATGCAAACAACATGAAGTTCCTGGTATTCTCTACTTATAATAAAATTATCTTATATATCTTCTTGTAAATACGAATGATATTTCTGGCTCTTCGTTGGTTGCCATGACCAAAGTGTCTTTAAATGTTATTTTCGAATATACCGGCTTGTCTTTTTTTGATTATCAGAGAGGGACTAGAAATTATTGTTATGTTTTCGAGTTTTAAATGGATATAAAAGAATAAATTCTTGGCGAAACCAACTATCTAAAAATGCACGAATTAAATGATACGGAGGAGTAAAAGAATGTTTGCAATTGGTGGTTTGATAAAGCTATTGGATTTAAAATACTTGTCATTAAAAGCCTGTCGAACTGATAACATATTGAACTTATTTGAAAAGGTAAGCTAGTATATTGATGATGATGTTCGTAGCTTGTGGTATTTCTTCGCACATTCCTCGAGGATCGTCTTGAAAAAAGTTTAACACTTTGTTTGTTTGGCCACTATGACCTTGTTGAGTCATTGTTTCTGACTCGCGTATCATGAAAAGGCGTAGCCCATCTTCGAATCGTAATTCGTCTTCTGCCCACAAACTTCAGGCAAAGCAGTACGAATATCTGTTGTTTTTTTCTCATGCAAAGTTTCAGTTATAATATACGGTCTGTGATTTTCAACCTCCGCAGTACCCGAAGGGTTTTGCAGACGACATTTTAAGCACTGATACACTGACGAAGTAAAAAAACAATCGCTGTTTCCTCGAGATTGCTATTGCATCATTTGACCTTGTGCATTATTTATGAACTGACTTTAGTAGCATTTACTGTTGTAGGATCCACGTTAAATAGAGAAATAGGCGTGGTGTCATCAGTAAAGCTATGAATTATATTTTTGTCTTTATCAAACAGATTGTTAACATAAAGAAGAATAAAAGTAAGAGACATTGTCAGTGAAAGTGACGCTTGAGACAAAGTCTTCAAATGTTAATAACATAACCAGTTGAGAGGGTTGTGTCTGATTTCTCCTCCTCTTTAACCGATACGCCGAGGAAATATTTAACAAAGCACTAGAGGGAGTTAACAAAGGCAACAAAATAAATGGCGAGATGATTAACAATAAAAGATACACCGAATGAGACCGTCTTGCTGGCCAGTAATGACAATGAATTTCAAGATCTTGTTGAAAGGGTGCAAAAGGTTAGCGAAGAGTCTGGTCTCCACCTGAATATATCTAAAACCAAGTGGATGATAATAAGCAAATCTCAACAAGCAGCAAGACAGCTTCAATTAAATAGCCAAATAATTAAGCCTGTGGAATTCTATATATACTTGGAGACAGAGATTAATGCAAGGTGGTGTTGAAATAAAGTCAAGAATTGAAAAAGCTCGAGCTTAATAAGACTATTTACAGTAATGATTTGTCGCGCTGACTAAAAGTTAGAGTAGCCAAAAGCTACGTATTCTCTGTTTTGCTATACGGTGTAGAATCGTGGACGATGACGCAAACACTAATGAAAAAAGTTGAAGCCTTTGAAAAGTGGGTGTACCGCCGGATTTTGAAGATTTCGTGGACCGAATATATCATATACTTAGAAGTTCTGCGCCGAATATGCAATAACAAAGAAATTGCAATCACAATTAAAGGGCGAAAGCTTGGATATCTTGGCCAAGTCATGAGACATATAAATACCATCTCTTGCAGCTAGTAATGTAGGGAAAGGTAGACAGCAAACGAGGTCTAGGGAGAAGAAGACATTCTTGATTATATAACTTAAGACAATGGTTCCGACGTCCGAAACGGATAGGGTACTGGAAGAAGAAGATAACCAGTTTTCGTGGTAGCGGTTTCATAAAGGTGAAGATTAGAGTTTAAGCAGTTTAGTTTGACAAGGGAAGTCATTAATTAAAACCCTTGCTTCTTATCTCAAATGTGCAAATTATATTTTTACCTTATTTACCAGGTGTACAAGTATGAAATGCGGGTTTTTTTTTCTAAAAAAACATGTTAAATTCGGAAGAATGATAAAAAGTGCTTCATTCAAAGTATGCTCCATCACTTGTTATACATTTTTCCCATCTTTCGGGCAATTTGTGAATACCATGCCAGTAAAAATCTTCCCCTTTTGCTGCGAACCATTCATCGAGCCATTTTTTCACATCTTCGTACGAACCAAAGCGCTGTTCAACACGTGCGTGGCCCATCGGTGCAAACAAATGGTAATCGAAAAGAGCCAAGTCTGGTGAGTGGGCCGCATGGGGTAGAACTTCCCAGCTGAGTGCTTCCAACGTGTCGCGAACTGGTTTTACCGTATGTGATGGAGAATTGTCATGAAGAAAAATGACTTTGTGTTGTCTCCTTCGGTATTCTGGCTTTTTTTCAAGCAGCGAACGGTTCAAATCGGTCAATTGTTGTTGGTAACGTTTAGTATTAACCGTTTCCCCAAGTTTGAACAGCTCATAATAGACCACGCTCCTCTGGTTCCACCAAACACAGAGCATCGTCTTTTTGCCAAAGCGATTCGATCTTGCGGACAATGTGGAGGCGCGCGCCTGGGTCTACCCATGATTTTTTGCGCTTGGGATTCTCAAAATAAATCCAGTTTTCATCCCCTGTAACTATACGATGCAAAAACAACTTCCTTTTGTATCGAGTGAGCAAAATGTCACACGTGTTTTTGCGCTTTTCCATTTGCATGTCGTTCAACTCATGTGGTACCCATCTACCGGTCTTCTGAATCTTTCCCATCTCTCGTAGCCGATTGGAAACAGCTTGTTGACTAACGCCCAATTGCTCGGCGAGTTGTTTTTGTGTTTACAAATCATCTTCGTCCAACAATGCTTGCGATTTCACATTTTCGTATTTTTTTGACGGTTTTCCACATTCCTTGTCTGCAACATCGAACTCACCACTTTTGTAACGGCGACACCATCGTTCACAAGTATCTTGCAATGGAGTATGTTCACCAAAAGCTACTCGAAGTAATCGGTATGATTCAACAGCAGTTTCTTCAAATGAAAACAAAAAATTAATGCTGTCCGCGAATGCTCTTTGTTCGGTATAAATTTCGACATATTGACTGCAACAACACAACACTATGCACACACTTTTCCAATTTATCACTCGTGCACGTCTGACACTTGTTGGTGACCCAACAAAATGGCACAGTGTCGAATCTTTATAGCAGAAACTGCACCGGTGCACCATCTGTTGTCTGAAATCCACATTTCATACTTGTACACCTGGTAATTAATTATAATTAAATTAATTATGTCTATAACTCCCGTAATCTTGTAAGCTCCACCAACTGATAAGAGATATTCTTGGAAATGACTACAAAGATTAAATGAGCCCATTATACAAATGCGTTGATAATAATTGTCGTCGGTCTTATTTGATTAATTTATCCGCATTATCTAGAACTGCAATTTTTTTTGTTTCATTTGCATAACATGTCTCTTGTAGCATCAACAGAGATGGAATTGGCCTAAGAAATAAAAATCAAAGAAAGCTTTTTCTTTATGAAATACTGTCAAATACCTACAGGCTTCGTTAGGTGTGCTCGCAGCTTTACACACGAGAAAAAGGTAACATTTTTAAAGTCTTATGTTGATATCCAGTAAGTCTTTTCCCCTTCGCCTTCCTTCGCTGAGTATACTCCCTTTATTATTAATAATGTTATCATAAGGAGTGTGAATTAATTTTGAGGGGTTTCTAAGAGAGGGCGTATTATATCGCATCGGGACATACTGTTGCTATATTCATAGTGAAGCACCATCATTTAGTACATGTTATTTTGCCGAAGTGTAAACAACTTTTTTTTTGTTCATTGAATATGTCGAATTAAGTGCCAACAAAACACCATCTCCGGAAACCGTTACTTTTCTTGTTTAATTTGAAGAAAAGCGTGAAAGTCATCGGTTGCTGTCGAAAGCCTATGGTGATTATATTCCATCGATGAAAACATGTGAGTACTAATTTCGACGTGTTAAAAGTGATGATTTCGACACGGAAGACAAAACACGTCCAGGTCAGTGGAAAAAGTGTAAAGATGAAGAATTGGAGGTATTATTCGATAAAGACCCGTGCCAAATGGAAAAAAAAACTTGCAGAATCATTAGGAATTGATCAGACGACCATTTCCAAGCACTTATATGCACTGGCAATGATTCAAAAGCAAGGAAATTCGGTGCCGTACGAATTGAAACCGAGAGACGTTGAAAGGCTATTTTTCACCTGTGAACAACTGCTTCTACGGCACAATCGGAAAGATTTCTTGCATCGTATCATAACTGGTGATGAAACATGACACGCTACGATAATCTAAAGCGCAAAAAATCATGGGTTAAGCCCGGTGAACCATCAACATCCCCGCCAAAGCTGAATTTTCATGGCGGAAATGAACTCAAGAAGCCTCGGCCACGTACCAGCTTGGAAGACAACATAATTTCGGGAGTGGAGCCAGTTGTTATGGAGGACCGCCGATAAATTACGTGAGTGATAAGGGCGTTTGTAATTAAGAAAAACGCCATTTTACAACACTAAACAGAAGAGCGTGGGGAATATGTGTATAGCAACGAGAATTTAACGGGATCAACAATACCAACCAAAACAGGTAATAGAATTTTACAGGATTAATTGTCTGTTTTGATTGGTATTGTTAATTCCGCCAAATTCTCGTTTCTATAAACATCTTACCTGCGCTCTTTTGTTTACAGTGTTGAAAAATGGTGTTTTTTCCTAATTACCAACGCCCATCTCCTCTAAAATTGAAACTCTCATGGCGTATGTGCTCACCACTCTGCTTGAAGACTTGAGAATGCACAATGTTTCTTTAACTAGGGCGCCCGGAATGGTGACTGACGAACACAAGGCTGCGTGTGTGGACATTTGTCAGGCGATGGTGACAAGTAATAAATGGTTTCGATACAGAAGTAGATCAATTTAGATTTGTAGTAGGTATAACTTCAGTGATGTATTTTTATCCCCTATTACTTCAGTAATGTGTAATCTCTGCAGGCTGAGCTGCGTAATAAAACAACCGAGTAAATTAAGATTTTCAAAATATTTTTTATTCAATTTGAAATTAAATTCTCCTTTTGTAGACCAGGAGGGCAACCCGAAATTTGAATCTGTCGACCTAACCATCTACCTAGTTGTTCATTCTGTCGGGCTAGCCGAATAAAAACCTTTAACGGTGAATATGCGACCCCCGTGCCCTGGAATGTCCAGATAAGGCCTAAAATACTACTCGTTTAACCACTTGAAGCAAGTACCATAACATTTGTTGACACTAAAAAAGTCGAGCGTCCCAAAGGGCACTTTTAAGGCCCAAAAAACGTCGTTTAACCATATAAAATCAATAAATTTAGTTTCTTCTTGGTAAAATTAGAGAGAACCTGCAGAAGGCAAACCCCGCTAATACCGGAGGATGAAGCTGAACTCGCGCTCGAAACTCGAAAAACGACCGTTTTTGGCTGGAAAAATTGGGTCCAGCGTCTTGCTCCGGTATTGACGGCAGACGCCTTTTGCAAGTTCCTTCTATTTTATCAAGAACAAACTAAATTTATTGATTTTATAGGATTTTATAAGGTTAAATGGATCGACGTTTTTTGGGCCCTAAATTTGGGTCCGGTCTCTGCGGCGCCTGCCCTTTGGGACGCTTGACTTTTTTAATGTCAACAAATGTTATGGTACTTGATTCAAGTGGCTAAACGACAGTCCATTCTTGGAGGTAGCATTTTGGGCCTTATCTGGGCATTCCAGGGCACAGGGGTCGCAAAATCAACGTAAAGGCTTTTATTCGACTCGCCTGATAGAATGAACAACTAAACTAGGTAGACAGTTAGTCGATAGGTCAAAATCTCGGGTCGCCCTCTTGGTCTATTACTATTATTAAACCTTTGTAATTATTGTTATTGTATATAATTACTTTTATACTTATTATGAAAGTTCCTATATGTGTCGTTTTTAGTGTTCCGTACGGAACACTTATGGGATCACTTCGTTGTCCGTCTGCCACACCCGATTTTCTCCGAAACTATTTGACATAGAAAGATGAAATTTGGTACAAATATAGGAATTGATGGCCCAATCAGAGCCGTGTAGTTTTTGAAAGTTAAATTTTGACTTAAAGAGTTACTTTGGGTGGTGAAATCGAAAGTGGAAAAAAATTTTACCGGGTCATCGAGTGGAGTGTCAAATGAAAGCTTGTGAAAACACGAGTTCACACGCTTTTTTGTATTATTTTTTAAAAATTTCGAAAGATCACTGTCCTCCCCTTATCTGTTCAAAAAATTTTGAAAAAATTCTAGATCTAGAATATTCTTTATAGTGTGTAGAACACGAATTCAATATATATATATATATATATATATATATATATATATATATATATATATATATATATATATATATATATATATATATATGTATTTGTGATGGATGTGAGGAATATGGAATGAAGCTGAATACGAACAAAACAAAAACAATGGTGGTCAGTAAGAAACCTAAAACAAACATAAATATTAAAGTACATTAACAAACACTTGAAAGGGTAACAAAAATAACGTACTTAGGAAGCGTATTTAGTGAAGATTGGGACCACTCTATTGAAATACGCTTAAGAATTGAAAAAGCACGAAGCTCCTTTAATAAAATGCGCAGCATACTCTGTAACTGCCAACTAAACTTAAAAACAAGGACAAGAGTGCTAAGATGCTACGTGTTCTCGGTCATGTTATGCGGTATAGAAGCTACAACAATCACAGAGACAACACAACAAAGAAGGGAGTCATTCGAGATGTGGTGCTATCGCCGAATGCGGCGTGTTCCTCGGACAGCGCATACCACAAACGTGGAAATACTTGATCGGATGGGAAAAGAATGAGAGTTGATTCCAGCTGTTAAAGAAAGAAAAAGCACTTACTTTGGCCATATTATGAGAAGCTAAAAGTATAAGCTCCTGCAACTTATAATTGAAAGAAAAATAATCGCGCCGCAACTCTTGGTTGAAAAACTTACGACAGTGGACAAACATAACATCTACTGAACTGTTTAGAACGGCAATAGATAAAATCAGATGGGCAAATGTGATCGCCATCGTCCTTAGAAGATAAGGCACACTAAAAAGAAGAATACTCGCGCAAATTTTTCTTCATAATATTTTTAAAAACACAGCTAAAAATCGATGTTCATCCCCTTATCTCGAAAAGTACTGGTCAAAAAATCTTGAAAAAATCTAGTCTATCCTCCATAAAGTGTAGAGTAACCAAAAATTATCACCAGTGCGTTACCCTTGGTAATTTATCGGGTATATAAAAAAAGCCAATTTTTCAAGGTTATAAGTTTTCAACAAAAATCGGAAACAAACTTTGTTGAAAACTCATTTAGGATGTGTTTTGTGAAGTCACTGATCATTTTATACCTCCGTAACAAAAATTTTTATTTTAAAAGCAGTGTACGGAACACTAATTGCGCAAGTCCGACGTGCACTGGGCCGGTTTTTTCAAGAAGTTTTTTTTTATGTAAGAATGGTCAATTTTGACTATATCTTTTTGTACGTGACTTTAAAGGAAAAATCTTAATGTTATTTTTCGGATGTTTCTTATGTTACTGAACATATTTTATTCAGATATAGAGATAAATTTAGCGAGATTAGGTACCTACACGTCAAAGAAAACTACATTAAAATTCGATTATTAATTTTCGTGTTATAAGCGGATATACATACACAACCACAGATAGATGTGGAAAAGTTACATAAAAAGTCAACATTTTATTAATTTTATTATATGCTGCTATTTTAAATATGTATATTATAATTTGAATTCCCACACTGAGCGAAATTGTATTTATTAAAAGCATTTCTTTACACTTTGTATATCAAAATTACCTATTTTTAGTTTAAATTTAGATATATACTTAATAAATTTCCGCACGTGCCTAATGCGGCCCTGTTTAAATAAGCTAAGAGGGTTCATTAACACACTCGCACAGCACAAGAAGAAGAAATAATAAGGAATGTCATTTTACTAAAATAAAATTGTCCCCGTCCAAACGATTTGCTTGGCTCGCAGGCTGTCCTCGAACGCACCAGCGCGTCTGCCTCGTGACAATTATAAAAATAAATAGAAGATAGAGGAAGAAGATGCAAAATATAAATATAAACCTGCTTTGAAAGGATAGAAAGATTAGTAGCTAGAGTTCAATGAAACAAAAACTTTTAAAAGGTTTTGTTCCTGCGCCACAAACACGTAATTTTCATTTACTTCTAGTTTCGAGCATCAAGTCTAACATTAATCTTGCAAAAATTATATATTTATATGTAGATTAAAGTAACAACGTGTCCGCGATAATTCATTTTTGGTAGATGCGATTCTAGCGATTCAACAAATAAAATCGGTAGAGGGAACCTTTGTCGACGACACATTTTAGTAAAAGTATCAGTCGATTCCGAACTTTCGTCGAAATCGCCTAAAATCCAAAATCACTTGTTTGCGCGTCGGTTCAAGGCAGTCTTTTTTTGTTCCCATCCAAAGGGGCCTAAATATATTCAAAAGTCGGTATCGTTTGTGAAGAAGTGAGTAAATCATTTTAACTTGCCAAAATGTGGCTTGGTAAGCAAAGTCACTTCGAAAATCGAAAAAAAAAAAAACGAATCGTGTCTTTGTTTTCATGGGACCCGAAATTGGTGCTGCGTCAAGAAGCGGCAAAATTAAGAAAATTGGGTGAAAATGTGTCCCATGAAACCATTCGACAACATCTTCGTGCTCATGATGTCAAATTCCGAAGCACGTTGAAGAAACCTTTGCTGGGCGAAAACTACGTCGCGAAGCGGTTCGCTTGGGCCACGATAAGATACTAGAGTGGCCCTCACAATCGCCGGACGCCAACCCTATTGAAAACGTTTAGTCCCTTGTAAAGAGAAAGCTCAGAAGAAAGACTCTGAGGACTTTAACTCAGTTGTCGCGCGAGATTCGAAAAATTTGGAAATCGCGCGAGTGTGCAGAAAATCTCGTCGACAGCATTCCTCGAAGATGCCAGGCGATTATTGATGCGGTAATTGCGCCGTTCTTAGCACACCAAAGAATACATTGATGGCAAAAAATGTTCTCGAAACATCTTTTTTCAAGAATACGAGCGGTCACGTTCTTACTTGACAGATTGTACTTTGACTTGTTAAAAACTGTACCGCTTTTTCATGTGACGCCATCTATTATCTAGAAGCTGAACTTGTTTAAGATGTAGGTAGTTTAGAAACTTGGTGAGTTTTAATTACAGTTTAACATTAAAATTAATTTTATAAGTCGTGCATCATAGATCGTTTTTGGATACTTTATTTAATCGTTTTCTCATAAAATCTACTTAAACAGGGGTTGACCCTATTAAGACTCAAACGATGCACACTGGAAGTAAACGGAAATGTGGATTCTAGGTATTAATATTTTTTTATCTATATATAGTGGTTGGCTTGTGTTAAAGTCAGGTTATCAAGACGAATACCTACCATATTTTATATTAGTTACCCTTCTAATACTCGTAGGTTTGTGAATACTAATTGGTGGTCGACAAGAAGTTTCTTCTGAAATACTTATCCCTGCTTTAAAATTTTGGTTGTGTGTTTACATATTATTTTTTGTGTATTAAAGATAAATAATATATTGCTTACATACTTCGTGTTTTTCATTTCATTCGTGATATATTCAGGCAGGCTGTACAAGGCACACTGGCTATATTGTAAAGATTGGTGAAACTGGATGAGCTCTGGCCACTTTTAAAGCCCCTAGGTGTGCTGCAATATATAAACTAATTCTGTACACACCCTACTACTCTGCAGTTCTATTGACATCGACTCTACTATTTGTTTTAATTATAAAAATCCCCCGTATATTCTTTAACAGATCAAGAGTCATAATGATGATATTACATCAAGTAATGAAGGTGCTCGTCTAGTAGCTGTATTAACGCAAAAATTAAAATTCAAACTCGCATAACTGTTATTATTTTAATTGGCTTTATTAAATTTACATGATAATGATTAAAAAATTGCGTGAAGAAGCGTAACCGAGAGGCCGTCTAAGAACATTGAAGAAATAAGAGAAATAATTAGTTTTTTTGCCTATTTCTTTTCAGAAAATAATCCTAGTTTGTGTAATATATTTTAAAAAAAACGGGTTGTATAATGTACAATCGATTAAAAAAAAAGCGCTCGACGTACTCGATTACCTCAAAATAAATCGCAAATTTACTCAATTCATCTGACGCCGCTAGCTCAATTATGAGTAAATATGCCGAATTTACCGGTCGCATGTCATCTTGCAAAGCCGCATGTGTCGGATCGTTCGTCTTTGTTTTACTTAAATAAAAGCCGAACGCTCACAATGAAAATGGATGAGATATCATCGTACTTGGAAAAGGTGCCAACGAACTATGATCAGTTTTTGTAGGTTTTTCAACTGATGCTACAAAATATAAATATTTCACAGATTTCCATACCCAAGACCAATACACAATTCATACGATCGTTTCCCGCTAAATAAATCAACCATTTAAAATTTAAAAGAGCGCTGCAAGATAGAAAGCATTGGACTTAATTGCAAAGCTGATCCATGCTCCCTGACGATATGCAAAAAGTTACTTTATCCTACTTCTATACCAACGCCGCAAGAATGGCCGCCGGCTGTTTTTTCTAGTACAAACCGCTTTGGATACCGTAACGGTGTTGCCATTTATATTTATTAATTTTAATAAAGTTTCATATATAGTTAAATATAACTTACCGAAATACGAATTTAGAAAAAACTGAGCTGTTAATTATAAGTATAATATTCTTTAGTTTGTTCTCTATTAGCCAAAAGTATGCACTTCATTAGCTTAGATTTTTAGTGCTCCGTACGGAACACTTATAAGATGACTTCGGTGTCTGTCTATCTGTCCGTCTGTACGTCTGTCCGTCGTCTGTCACACCCGATTTTCTCCGAAACTATTTGTTATAGAAGGTTGAAATTTGGTAATAATATAGAAATTAATGGCCTCATCAGAGCCATGTAGCTTTGAAAGTGAAATTTTGACTTAAGTTTGAGGGGTGAAATCGGAAGTGAAAAAAATTTTTTTTATTATATCTTCGAGTGTGGTGTCAAATGAAAGCTTGTGAAGCACGAGTAAAATATATATATATATATATATATATATATATATATATATATATATATATATATATATATATATATATATAATGTAATGCTTGCGCACACTTTTCTTTGTATTATTTTAAAAAAAATCGCGAAAAATTGCTGTCCCCCCTTTTCTCGAAAAGTACTGATCAAAAAATTTTGAAAAAATTCTGGAATGGGGTGTAGATTGAACGAAAATTATCACGAGTGCATTACCTTTAATAATTTATGTGATATATAAAAAAAAAAAAAAAAAAAATTCAAGGTCATCAGTTTTCAGTGAAGATTGGAAACAAACTTTGTTGAAAACTCATTTCGGGTGTGTTTTGTGAAGTCACTGGTCATTTTACACTTCCGTAACAAAATTTTTTATTTTAAAAGCAATCAACGTACGGAACACTAATTGCGCAAGTTCAACTTGCACTTGACCGGTTTTTAATAATATTGTGAAAGCGGATACGCCAAGGAATTTTTTAAATTTGGAAAGTCTGACAACACTCTTAATTTGAGCGATTCGTTACTAGCCGATGCAATCAATCAGTTTTGATAGCATGTTAGATGATTGGTCGTGTTTTAATGAAAATAGGCGGAGGCGTGAAATATTCTTTTCCTACTTGAAATGAGCTTGAATTCAGCCGATAACTAAGCAAGGCGAAAAGACCATACCAAACAACTCTCGGCCAGTCGCATTACTTTCATTAATATCGAACGCTATGGAAAAGGCTATTAATCAGCATTCGATAGTGTTGGGCATGATGGATTGTGGGGCTAGGAAAACATTTCACGGTAATATATTACATCCGTATGTGTTTCACCTTATCGCTCTTCGTGCGAGTCCTTTTAAGGACTCTTTTATAGAGAGAACTGCCCGGAATTGAGTTTTCTAGCACAGCGTAAACTTGCAACCGTTCAAAGCCAACCTGAATTACTACTTTTGCGCACGCGCTGCTCCTGTAGCTATTATGCGTATGTTCTGATAATTATCAAATAGCCGGGCAAGTGCAAGTCGGACTTGTGCATGTAGTGTTCCGTACGTTGATTGCTTTTAAAATAAAAATTTTTATTACGGAGGTATAAAATGATCAATGTCTTCACAAAACACATCCCAAATGAGTTTTCAGCAAAGTTTTTTTCCGATTTTTACTCAAAACTGATTACCTTAAAATGTTTGTTTTTTATATACTAGATAAATTATTAAAGATAATGCACTCATGATAATTTTCGTTCAATCTACACCCTGAGAAGAATATTCCAGAATTTTTTCAAAATTTTTTGATTAGTAGTTTTACAATTTTTTAAAAATAATGTAAAACAAACATACACCGCATTTGTTGTATTCTGTTCAGAGAAGAGCGGTCCGTCTGATTGGGGACCCGGAATTGACCGGCGGCCTTGATTCGCTGGAACATCGAAGAACGGTTGGCGACTTGAGTCTGTTCTGCAAGTATTTTCATGGAAAGTGTTCGAAGGATGTAGCCCGCTTAATTCCTCCCAAAGCGGTGCATGTTAGAAATACACGTCGCGCTGGTGCTTCGCATCCGTATGAGGTTCAGCTTGTTACTCCGCGTACAACGCTTTTCAAGCAATCTTTTATATGGAGAACGTCATCCCTTTGGAATAATTTGCCCAGCGCTGTGTTTCCCACCGAGTACAATTTACAGCGATTCAAGAACAACGTGAATCGCTTTTTCCGCACTCGTGCCGCTCCTGGAGCGCTTTAGGGACTTCCCTGCAGCACGTGAGCTAGACCCATAAAAAAAAAAATATATAAAGAAAAGTGTGCGCAATTATTACATTATATATTTTTTTGAACTTGTGGTGAAGCTTTCATTTGACCCCTCACTCGATGACTGATAAAAAAAAATTTTTTCACTTCTGATTTCACCTCCCAAAGTCAAAATTTAACTTTCAAAATTACACGGCTCTGATGAGGTCATCAATTCCTATATAAACTTCTATGTCAAATAGTTTCGGAGAAAATCAGGTGTGACAGGCGGACAGACAGTCACCGAAGTGATCTTATAAGTGTTCCGTACGGAACACTAAAAATTATTATTAGTACAACTACGGATACAATTTGTACATTATGACTGCGTGGTGTGCAAAACAGTTACGTAACTCGTTCCAAATTTTAAAAAACAACAATTATTACCTACGTACATATACTACCATCCAAAAGTTTAGAATCAGCTAGCGATGAGTCAACTCGACTTACTCGAGTTAACTCGAGTTACGCTTAGCTCGAGTTAACCCGAGTTGAATTCTCACTAACTCGAGTACTATAAAAGTTCCTATTGCAACAAACGAACAAAGTCAACAAAATACCAAAATAATTTGTTATTAGAACAGCCAAGTTATTTAAAAATATTCTGATTGTGATAAACTATTAATAGCATAAGTACCTACATCATAAAGTTAGACTGATATTATTTTGTGAAGACTGTCAATAGTTTTGTTATTAAATATAGGTACTTACTATAACTAAGACTAAAACCAAAAATACTTATATGATACATATTATAAATACCTTTTTTATTTCAATCCTACCTACTAAGTTTAGTAATGATAATTGTCCCAACACAGAGTTGGATGGAAGGACGAATATATAAATAATTCGTAACAAATCATTTACTCAGCTTCGTCTTGCCAATTCGAGTTGTGTAACTCGAGTTATGTGAATTTCATCTCGAGTTAACTCGAGTCGAGTTTTTTCCGAGTTGGCACATCTCTAGAAGCAGCGACTATTTCCAATTGAAAAGTAAACCTCTTGTAAGAATTTAACACAAAAACAAATTATCTGCAACAAATCTTTATCGATTTCTTCATTATTTGAATTTGTAACTTTTTCCTAGCACTCATAACGGGTAAGATTTTTACTGCAATACAAAAAGATCTACCGCTATGCATTTAAATGACAACCTGAAATAAATATAGTTAATTAAGTATAGTTAATTTTCCAAACTAAACATTTTCATGGACAAAAACCACCAAATTTCCCAAAATTTAATTTAAAGCCAACTTTTTTAAAAGCTTTTAACTAAATAGGGCTTTTAACTAAATACGGCTTTTAACTTCGACGTTTTTTAAATGGGTACCAATTCAGTTTGTTCTGTAATATTATACGAAGGCCCTTTTATGAAATTATGTCGAATTTTTTTATTAAAACCCGGAAAAGGAAATAAAAAAGGTTTTTATCCAGGCAAGTTTGGCTTAAAGGGTTTTACGGTTTATGAGTTTCGACAACATCAGATGTTGGAAATCCCAAGAGTTATGGATTTTGTAGCTTTTATCCTTTGTCAGGCGATAACCATCGGCTATTATATTTAATGTTTACCAGCTTTCCTAGTAATATTTTTGTTTCAATAAATTATGATTTAAAATACTACAAAAAAATGGTTAGGTATAGCACAAGAATATAAAGCCATTTCGTTGGCACGATAAGAAATACGAGTATTTGCAAGAATCTATCATCAAAGATTTATGTCTGATACTACACATAACGTCAACATTGGTAAATATCCACCTTAAACGATGGGTTAATAAACAGAATTGCAGTTATTGGAGTCGGAAAAGTCCAAAACTAAAACTTCAACAGCTTTTACATTTCTTGGAAGTTGGCCACAATTTTCGCACGGCGACAGAGACCGCACAACAACTATTAATGAGGAGATGACTGACAACTTCACCACACCTATTTTACAAAATTTTGCCGATTATGGCCACAACACAGTCGTATTTCCTGGAATAAATTGATATGTAAAATAAGTAACATAAGTTGGCTTCCGCGTACTCTTAATTTGAGGTCGATAGACTTTTTCTTGTAGGGATATTTTAAAACTAAAAGTTACAATAACAATTTTAGCTCGCTAGAATAATTAAAGATAAATATATATATATATATATATATATATATATATATATATATATATATATATATATATATATATATATATATATATATATATATATAACAAAAATATCGACTCAAACTATTTGGCTTCATTTAACACGGATCCTAGAATTTCGAGTGTTTATATATTTTTACGGATTTTGGCATCGTTTAAAAGCTCATTGTATTTTCTTTCTAATGATGCCAAATTCCATAGCATACCTCATGCCTTTTACTGATTAAAATAATTAAAAGGGGAAACTAGAAGAACATGGATTAAAAATAGGGGTAAGAGAAAGGAAAAATTAAACAAATTTTAAGTTTAACAATTAAATTTATTGATAAAAACTAAAATTAATATTTTGCCGGTTTTTCATGGAGCTGCAGCTTTTTCACCGTCTGTGGAATTTTTCTCCACAATTCCGCCATGGCAACCTTTAAGTCCCTCAACGATGCAGGGGCTGAATTTCTAGCTCGAACCCTTCTTTTGAGCTCATCCCACATGTGCTCGATTAGATTGAGGTCAGGACTCCGCCAATCTAATATGGGTATTCCCACTTTCGCCAGGTATTGCCGCACCGATGCAGAAGCATGTGGCTTCGCATTAGCACGAAGCTAGCGCCAACAAATTCAGCGTAAGGAACGACGTGTTCCTGCAAGATCTCCTCGATGTACCGGTGAGCAGTTAATCCACCGCTACGAGTCTCATTAGTCACGAAAGCCAAATCGGTTTTCGCATCCGGTGAGTTGCGTCCCTACACCATAACAAAACCTCCTCCGTAAGCGACCGTTTCAGTATTGCAGCATTGCGCATAGCGCTCCCCAGGCCTCCTATAGACTCGTTTTTTTCTATCATTATTATGTAGACGTATTTGGGGCTTGGAGAATAAAACGGAGCGCCATTGCTCTAAGGTCCAGTCGACATGTTCTCGGGTAATTCTGAATCGCGCTTGTTGATGGGCTGCTGTCAATTTGGGTCCGTTAGCTTCTCTCTTCGGAGTTAGGTTAGCTTCTTTAAGTCTTTTTCTGATTGTTCAATGACTGGCAGTCCGACCACGAACTTGTCGGAGCTTGTACTGGACCTCAACGTCGGTCAAGTGACGATTTCTTAGAGTTGTGTTGACAATGAAGCGGTCGTCTCGCTCCGATGTACACCTTCTTCCTGATTCTGATCTCCGTGTAAAGGCGCCAGTTTCTTCGTAACGTATATACACATATATATATATATATATATATATATATATATATATATATATATATATATATACATATATATATACATACATATATATATATATATATATATATATATATATATATATATATATATATATATATATATATATATATATATATATATATATATATATATATATATATATATATATATATATATATATATATATAATATATACATATATATATACATATATATATATATATATATATATATATATATATATATATATATATATATATATATATATATATATATATATATATATTCGACCAGAGGACGGAGTTCAAGCAGCCATTTATCTGTTTTCCGGCAATAAATGGCAGCGATTACGGAAACAGGCCGAGCAGTGATTAATGATTTCACTGCTCACTTAGAAGAAAGCAGTGAGCGTAACATTTAGATGATATTATTTTTAAGAAACATTTTCTCAAGGACCATAGTTGGATATACGATTAAGGTTGCTTTCATTTATCAATTATTTGTTTTTTTTGTTAAAATATTTTATATGTAAAGATTAAAATAAAATGTTTTTTCCTGTAAAACCTCGTAATAACTAATATCTGAAGTTCATAGAGGTGAATCTATGTTAGATAAAGGATTAAAATATTTTGTACATGAGGCATAGTCTGTTTATAGAATTTTTTTAAATTAGCACTGTATGTACGAAAACAAAACAATGAGGTTATCACGATAAATAAGACGTGTTAACATTCCAAAATTTAATCATTCCGACCATGAATCTTAAGTCATTCAACTATAATCATTCCAAATGTATAATAAATATTGTACTAAGAAATAATTTCTTCGAACTTTATAGCGAAGAAGTGCTTGGCATTCCATTGCGTATATTGTAGAAACTGTTCAGTAGCAGTAGATTTTCCTAATAGGTTATAATAACTCACTAAAATAAGTACTTTTACTAAACCATATAAAGGTTGATTTATAAATAGATTATTTACAGTTTGAGTTTCGGTTGTTGTTATTCATCATCAGGCTTCAATCGCGATTTACCAACATTGTCAGTTGAGTTTAAAAAAAATCACTTTTTTTTGGTGTTTTATAATGCAACAGTATTTTTCATTAATAATAATGCAGATCTGTGTAATAGAATCTTTATTTTTTCTAAACTGGACAGGCCCACTTTTCTTTTAACCTATCTTGCAATTAGTTATATTCGCACAGTTTTAATCGAATATCGGTTTGGTGTTGGTGAACATAAATAGTGTTTTTTTTATCTAAAAAGATGCAATACAGTCAGATTTTGCGAGCAACTTTTGCAGTAAAATTATATGAATGACAATTTTACTAGATAAATGGCGAGGTGGCGTTTATCAAAAGGTGTTGTTTTATTTCGTTGCCACTGTTAGATATTCCAATGGCGTTAAACCATCAGCGATAATGTCCTAAACTTACATCGCTACAATTGATAATTTTGAAACGTCTAATGAGCATACTAGCAAGCGTTTTAACACGCTTGCATTTTTAGCTCATTTTTCGTATTCTGTACGGAACACTAATAAGATCACTTCGGTGTCTGTCACACCCAATTTGACATAGAAAGTTAAAATTTGGTAGTAATGTAGGAATTGATGGCCTCATCGGAGTCGTGTAGTTTTAAAAGTTAAATCTTGGCTTAAGGGGTTAGTTTTGGAGGGGGTGAAATCGGAAGTGAAAAAAAAATTTTTTTACTAGGTAATCGAGTGTGGTGTCAAATGAAAGCTTGTAAGAATATGAGTTCAAAAATATATATAATGTAATACTGGCGTACACTTTTCATTGTTTTATTTTGAAAAAATAGCGAAAAATCCCCCTCTTTATCTCGAAAAGTACTGTTCAAAAAATTTTGAAAAAACTCCGGAATATTCTCCACGGGGTGTAGATTGAACGAAAATTATCACGTGTGCATTACCTTTAATAATTTATATGGTTTATAAAAAAACAAAAATTTCAAGGTCATCAGTTTTCAGTAAAGATCGGTAACAAACTTTGTTGAAAACTCATTTGGGGTGTGTTTTGTGAAGTCACTCATCATTTTATACTTCCGTAACAAAAATTTTTATTTCAGAAGCAATTAACGGCAATGACCGGTTATTTTTTAGTTACGTTTTACTCCCTAGTTATAATCAACCTTGACGTCCCCTACCTTTTTAGAGGTACTCGGCATTCTATTGCATAATGAAATAGCGGTTAAAGAATAAGTATTACGTCCTAACTGTAATCGGGTAATGTGTCGATTAACAAATTGATTTTTGATTAAAGTGGACGGTTTTGATTTTATTGAGATATAGTATAGAATCCTACCGATTTGTTTTGTTTGGTTATGTGGATATATATCATATTGTTTACTTGCCACATTAAAGGAATTCCGTGGCAAAAATCACGTTCCGAGATGTTTGCATTTCTTTACGTTTTAGGATCACTAGATCACGAAAAACGTACAATTTCAATTTCCGTCAGTGTGTCGGTCTGTTGCCCTATTGCGATGATAACTCGCGAACGAAATGGATATCAATTTCAAGTTTCGTTTACATGCTACACTTGATGTAGAAAAGATACTCTTAGTTTTTGAACGCAATCACGTCAGTTGAAGGGGTGGGACTCGCTAAATTTCGCACAATTTGCACAGTATATGTATTACGGCGTGCGCCTTGTTCTTGCATTAAAAGTACGGGCCTCCAAAGCTATACTTCTGTAGATTACCCGGGCGTGCCATCCGTGAATCACCAAATTAGGATATGTATGTTTCGCTCCATATCAGAGCTCGTCAGCCGATCCAGGTGAAGATGCCAAACGCGAACACACACCTAGGCTAGCTGACGAGCTCTGATATGGCACGAGACATGTCCTAGTTTGGTGATTTATAGATGGCACGTCCGAGCAGTTCATAACTTTGGACCTCGTCCTTTTGATGCAAGAACAAAGAACATGGCTTTCGTCTGTTAAAACCGATATGCATCTCTTCGTACAGAAATGCAAGAATCTTGGCGGGTGATTTTTTCGCGAATAAAATACTTGGATTCTATTTACAAGCATATTGTTTGCCTGATTGGAGACCCAGAACTCACCATTAGCCTTGAGGCCTTGGAACATCGAAAAACAGTTGGCTACTTGAGTCTATTCTACAAGCATTGTCATGGGAAGTTTTCGATGAATATAGCCCGCTTAATTCTTTTCAAAGCGATGCCTGCTAGCAATACATGTCGCATTAATATTTCACATCCGTATGAGATTTAGCTTGTCATTCATCAACCCTTTTCAAGCAGTCTGTTATATGAAGAACCTTATCCCTTTAGAATTGTTTACCCAGGACTGTGTTTCCTACCTAGGCCAATTTACAGCGAGTCAAGACTAACGTGCATCGCTTTTTCTGCGCACGCGTTGCTCCTGTAGCACTTTAGGGATTTCCCTGCAGCACGTGTGTTATGTTTATAAAAAAAAATTCCCTTAGCGAAACAGGTAAAAACTTCCTGTTTTTCTCTTGAATACAATATGCGAAGCAAATACAAAACTTTATTCATTCATGTCTGTTTCAGGCATATATAAGATATTAATGCCTTGGTTACTCGCCTTTATAAAATTATTCCACAGACTTAATTATTATAGTAAAAATACGGTCTGTTTAGAATAAATACATAATTTAACTTTTATTACGAGATAATTAACCCAAACCTCAGGAACACGTAGATAAAATAGTGAATTAATTTATTTCTAATTTAACAAAAACTTAACAAGATCAAACGTTTAATTAAAGTTTAGAAAAGATAGAATTTTAATGTAAATACGAGGTTTGCCCGAGAAATTCTAGAACTTTCATGTTCACGTTATGTTGCATTTTACGAAAACCCGGTATTATTTGATAGACCTAGTAATATTATTCTGTTAACCTAAAGTGTATTTGTTTGGAGTTGATAGCAGAATTTTCTCATTGTAGATACAAATACATGTTGGGGTGCGCCCAAAAAAAAAAAGAAATTTCTTATTCAATTCAAAACAGGTAGCAAAATCTAGTAAAATGAATTTTGCTACCTGTTTTGAATTATTTTTTAGGATTCACCCTATTTTAGGCAGAAAACCTCTGCTATACCATAGAGTCATAAAATGTAAATGAGGGTTCACCGGTAGCAATGCCGTCGGAGCGTAACCTGCTTTTAGTGTTTAATAAATGAAATTATCTTAAAAATAAAGTTATAGAAATATAAGATTTATTACCAAAAATTTTTTAATCTATAGACCTCTGTATATATACAAATTCACAATTCAGGATATATAAATACTTTAATTGCAACTAAAATCAATCATCATCTTCAAAATCTGAAGACTCGACTTCTCTTAAATTGATAATTAAGGGTTCTATTTCCACAGTTTCTTCGATGTATTCGTCAAGTTTCCAGATTTTATTTTCTTCTTCTATAACATGTCGAATGGCATTTTTCTAATCTTTGATTCTCTCTATTCCGCGAGTAATAATTGCCTTATGTCTTGAAGTTTGAACGTAGTGTTTTCCCTTGTAACGAAACTTTTCGTTTGTGCCCAAATTAGCTCTACGGGATTCAATTCGCAATGATATGGAAGTAATCTAAGTACTGTGATATTCCGTTCCTTTGCCATCTCATCTGTGCGTATTTCTTGAGCTGTGCCTTATTTTATCTCGCAAATTTGAAAGTTCCGCTTTTAACATACCATCTTTATGTTTGAGATTTTTGTCTCTTGTCCATTAAAGAATATCCGCTTTCTTCCATGAATTTGTCGGGAGGCGTTCTAATAATCGAGAATGGTACGGGGCATTGTCTAATACTATAACTGATTCTGCTGGTATACATTCAATCATTTGTTGGAAGTAATCTTCAAAAACATCGCCCGTCATCTCCTCATGGTAATCTTTAATTAACTTTGATTCGAATTCCAACAAGCCACCGTCGAGAAATCCATTTTCACTACCAATATGTGCTATAATTAGCCTGCGACCGTTTTCTGAAGGGGATTGTAATCCAGTTGACCAACCTTCTATAAAAGCATGTTCGGCACTCTTAATGTGTTTGTCAAACCAGAATTTTTTTCACTGTGTGTCCCTGATTAACCCAAGTCTGATCTAAATAAAAAATATTTCTTTCTTCGGCTCGAAATTTTCTGATTGCTCGTAGATATTTTCTTCTCCAACAAATTATTTCTGTTTTATCGATACGAACAGATTTTCTATCGAAAATTCAGGTTATGAAGGATTTTCCATAATTTCCATTTTTTAAATCTGGTAAGTCCTGGTCTTCTCTGATTTCTTGCAAAACTTGTAGTATAGGTATTTCTTTCTTAATAAAAAATTGGTGTACTTTTCTTATTGCGTTTTTAAAGTCTTCATCGACCTCTAAGGGCTCCTTTCCTTTGTGATTCTGAGGTTCGTTGCAAGGACCGCGTTTTCTTTCTTTTAGAAATTTATAACAATAACTGCTAAAATCCAAAATAAATTTATTGTACCTATTACACAGGGGAACAGCTGTTTTGGTGTCGAGGTTTTTTGAGCTGATTCTATATCAATTTGATGTCCTGAATTCAAATAACGTATTCATTTGTACCTAGGAGCTCAAATTTTTAAGATATACAATTTTAGAGAAATATAAGTTGCATTATTGTAACTCAAATCCGTAAGTGTAGTAAACAAAGTAGATACGAAATTTTTATTTTAGTTATACAAAATACAATATTATGTCGTACTTACAAACAAAAAAAAAAACATTGAAGAAATGAAATAGTCACTCAACACTTGGAAAGCTTCTTTTCCGCGACATTCTTGAATGTTTTTTTAAACAGTCCCTTTTTAAACTCCAGCAGTAATCTGCCATCATGTGCATGTCCCATCTTCCTTGGTAACGGTCCTCCATAACTTTAATATCTTGGTGAAATCTTTCACCTTGTTCCTCACTCATGTCTCCTCTAAATTTTCTGGAAAACGGTCTAAGTGGCTATGTAAATAGTGTATTTTAATACTCATATTGCACCCTAAGGATTTGAAACTATTACGCATCTTGTTAACCATTTCAACATAGTTTTGAGCTTTATGTTTGCCTAGAAAATTTTCTACAACTGCAACAAATGATGTCCAAGCTTCTCGTTCAACTTGATTCATTGAATTTATGAAGGCAGGATCCTTAATTAATTGTCTTATTTGTGGGCCGTCAAATATCCCTGCTTTGAGTTTTTCTGTGCTCAACTGATGCATTTTTACCCCTATATATGCAAAACAAGACCCATTCTTATCAAGAGCCTTTACAAATTGCTTCATTAAGCCCAACTTTATATGTAACGGAGGAAGTATGATTTTTTCTCTTTCAACCAAAGCGTCGTTAATGACATTCTTTTCCCCAACGTCCATGTTTTCTCTCTGAGGCCAATCTTTTCTAACCCAGTGGTGTGTTTTGTCCCTACTATCCCAGAGGCACAAGAAACACGGATATTTCGTGTAACCATTTTGCTGCCCAAGAAGAAAGTTTACCATTTTTAAGTCTACACAAATCATCCATTGATGTTCGTAATACTTTATCTTCTGCAAGACCAAAGCTATGGTATTATATTCTTCTTTCAGTTTCGTTGAGTGAGCTAGTGGTATTGAACCATATTTATTCCCATTATGTAGAAGGACACATTTTAAACTTCGCTTTGAACTGTCAATAAATAGGCGCCAATCATCTGGAATATATTCAGAAAGTCCCATTTCTTTCATGAGTCCCCTAATTTCGTGACAAAATACAAGATTGTCTTCTTGAGAAAAGAATGGTAGCAGATCTTTTTCTCTTGTACGGTAAAAGGTAATTTTGGTTCCTTGTTCCAGTAAATTTTTGTCGTTCAACCTAGAAGCCAGTACTTCAGAAGCTTTTTTCGATAAATTGAGATCCCTGGTGAGATCATTTAATTCATTTTGATTGAAGCGTTGAGGAACTGATGACGTCCCCTCATAGTCACTGTTAGTTTCATTAGCATCAAAACTTTTATTAGCATCAGAAGAGCGATCAGAGGGAAAATATTCGAAATCAGAGATATGTGGTAGCTGATGAAATGTTGGAATCGGTATTTCATCTGAGTGCGGGATAGGGCGTATTGCCGAGTCTAAATTGGGATAAGTCCACTTACTGCGGTTATTTCGATTGATTCCATTAGTATTTACTAAACAGAAATAACAATCATCGAAGTGGTTTTTTGGTTCTCTCCAAACCATTGGTACGCCGAATTTTAGACATTTTCTTTTCCCGGTAGTCCACTGCCGTAAATACTCTGTACAAGTTTTACATACGAGATGCGGGGCCCACGTTTTGTCCTGATCACCAAGCTTAACTCCAAAGTATCCAAGATACGCTTGCTTTACAAAGTCAGTAATAGTTTGTCTGTTTTGTTGAAACATGTATTCTCCGCATATATAGCAAAACACATCAGGTTGATTTACACAACTTCTTCTTGAACTGGAACCTGAACTCATTTTAATTCTGTTCAATAACACAAAAACACTCTTTTCTTAACATAAAATAACACGCCGAATTCGATCTACTCTCATTAGTAAGTAACGAACGCACAAACTGACGAGACTTACCCGAGTTAGGTGATTAAAAGGGTCAGTTCAGGTACCTGATAGGCAATGGTTCCACTATTTATAGATTTACCTGGAATTTACTCAATTACAGACTGACAATAAAACCATTGTACCTACATTAATGAATATATAATAATTTTAGAACTCTCATAAATGAATATACTGAATAAAAACCACATTGGTAGATAAGTTGATGTATCTAAAAAAGTAGAGCTGATAGAGAAAAACGGATTGCATGTATAGATTTAGCGTCCCAAATATAGTTAAAATCAGCTCTAAAATCCCAGGCACCAAAACAAAAATATTTTTTTGTTGCCCTGTGTTATCATTGTGCTTTATAATACTGTAGAATTCTGGTTATTAAGAATTGTTAATTGTACTCGTTTAGGCCTTTATCATACAAATAAGATTTTTAGTTTCATCATTTACTCATTAAAATAAACTTTGAAATTATATAGCTTATTGTAAAGTTTAGAAAGCATGTAATAAAATATTTTTTAGAAAAAGGTCGCATTGTTTTATAGAGATAGAAAATAAAGGTGATTAAAACTGAAAATGCAATTAATTGGTAGAGAAATTTCGGACGCTTATGGTTTATGACCTTTTAATGTTTATAACCCATGTTGTGTGTTATCAGCTCCAAACAACCGGATTTTATGTTGAGATTTGTGCATTGAAAAATTTACATGATGACGACAAGAGCTCGCCAATATTACAAGTACTGCTTATTAAAAGTTAGGTAAGCAAACTGTACATATAACTGCAAATTAAAGAGCTTATTATACCACGAGGGCTGTCTAAAACTTCGATACATTTATTCCAACATTTTTCAATAATTCAATTCCATCATTAAAGTGTGATTCTGGAAGGTCTGCAAAATATCCATCCACGGCTGCAATAGCTTCATCATTTGATGTAAAACGCTTTCCAGCCAGGAATTTTTTCAGGTTTGGAAACAGATAATAGTCAGAGGGAGCCAAATCTGGTGAATACGCTGTATGCTCAAGGAATTCATACTTTAATATGTTGAATTTTGCCAGCGTGGATTATCTTCATGAAAAATAATTCTCTTCTTCTTTAAAACAGGTTTTTTTCTCACAAATTTTTACATCCAACTGATTCAAAGGGTTACAATAATATTTGAAAGTTAATTGGTTTACCTTTCTGAAGATAATCGATCAACAAAACCTTGGTAATCCGAAAAAACCGTTGCCATAACCTTCCCTGCTGATGGAACGTTTTTTGCCTTTTTTGGTGCACTTCCACCGGCTTCAAGCCATTGTTTCAACTGTTCTTTTCGCTCTGGTATATAGTGGTGAATCCAAGTTTCATCAACAGTTATAAAACGATGCTTGAAATCCATTTTATTTTGCTTAAAACTATCCACGCTTGAGAAATATGCATTTGAATGTGTTTTTGGCCAATTGTTCAGAAAATGTGCCACCCATCTTGCACAAAGCTTTTTCATATGTAATTCTTTATGAAAAATATTTCCAATTCGTTCTTTTGAGATGCCTGTAGCCTCAGCTATTTTACGCACTTTGACTCGTCGGTCATCTAACACCATATTATGGACTTGAATTGTAGTGGGTGGTGAATTTGTGATGTTGTAGCAGTTTTTGGAAGATTTTCGCGTGGATCATCTTCGAGGCCTATACGACCAGATTTAAAAAGAGTAGCGCATTTTTCAAGTGAAGGTGATGCATCTTTTATACACTTTCAACAAATTCAGATGAATTTCTGTTGGTGTTAAACCATCCAAAATAAAAAATGTAATCACCAAACGATATTCAGTTTTTTCCATTTTCAAAAGATCAATGACGTGTCAATATTGACCAGCTGCTACTACTCGAATAAACTGACAGATCGAAATAAAATTTGATATGTGTTTATATAAAGGATGGAACTTTCCAATACAATTATAGTTTCACAGTTTCTAACGCCATCTATGTGTCAGGCCGAGAACTTTTCAGACAGCCTTCGTATAAACAATATAAAGACCTGCTAATCTATTCGGGCGGTACCAAAAAAGGATCGTCCATATTATGTATACTCTCTTTCTTATTTACATTAACGATCTGCTGGAAAAGACCGGAAATCCAATCTACAGCTTTGCAGATGACAGTACGCTTGTCTCTTCATTCACTTTGAATGCTCGGACGTCGGCTGCTCAAGCGAATATCCGCAGACAACAAGAGGTCGTTCAACTTAACAAAGACCTGGAAGAAATTCTATCTTGGGGTGACAGTAACCAAGTGGAATTTAACGCTACAAAAACCCAGGCGGCAGTTTTTTCTAAAAAAGTTAACGTTGCTAAACCCGACATAGTTATGTCGGTGCACTCCATTCCCCTAGCGTCGTCGCTCAATTTGTTGGGCGTTAGTTTGGGAGCATGGCATGAACATGTTGCAGGCATAGCAAGGAGAGCTTCTCAAAAGTTGGGAATATTATTTCGAACCAGAAAGCTTTACACCCCACAACAACTGTTACTTCTCTACAAAGCCCAAATTCGACCAACTATGGAATACTGCTTCCATGTTTGGGGCTCCGCTCCCAAACATACACTGCATTTGTTGGATTCTGTTCAGAGAAGAGCTGTTCGTCTCATTGGAGACCCGGAACTGACCGGCGGCCTTGATTCGCTGGAACATCGAAGAACGGTTGGCGACTTGAGTCTGTTCTACAAGTATTTTCATGGAAAGTGCTCGAAGGATGTAGCTCGCTTAATTCCTCCCAAAGCGGTGCATGTTAGAAATACACGTCGCGCTGGTGCTTCACATCTGAATCGCTTTTTCCGCACTCGTGCCACTCCTAGAGCGCTTTAGGGACTTCCCTGCAGCACGTGTGCTAGACCAATAAAAAAAAAAAAAAAAAAAATCCGTATGAGGTTCAGCTTGTTACTTCGCGTACAACGCTTTTCAAGCAAATGGAGAACATCATCCCTTTGGGATAATTTGCCCAGCGCTGTGTTTCCCACCGAGTACAACTTACAGCGATTCAAGAACAACGTGAATCGCTTTTTCCGCACACATGCCGCTCCTGGAGCGCTTTAGGGACATCCCTGCAGCACGTGTCCTAGATCAATAAAAAATAAAAAAATAAAAAATGGCCGTACTACGTGGGGGAAAAGTCCCGAGACTTTTGAAGAAAAAACAATGTTTTTGCCAAAAATCTATTTCAAATAGCAAATTATTAGTTTTAAATAGTTAATTGACATTATACCAACTTTTCTAGCTAAATATATGTAATATTAGATAATTTTTGTCCTACCCGTCACTTAGGACTATCGATATATCATCAACATAAATAAATACTTTCCCTTAAGAAATATGATCAAAAACGTTATTAACAAAGACAGGAAGAAGGTGCTAAAGAACTACCTTGCACTTATGGCGTATATTTTTGAAGAAAAAAAACGCTTTTTCGAAAAATCGATTTTATTCTTCAACGTATTTTCCTTCAAGAGCGATGCACATATTCCAGCAATCTTCCAACATTTGGATACCTTTCATGTAGTACGATTTGTAGAGCCCTCTAAAATAAGCGACAATTTCCAATTCGACTTCTTTATTTGAGCCATATCTCTTTCCCTGAAGCCACCTTTTTAAATTTGGAAAGAAGGTAATAATCGCTGAAGGCCAGAACTGGTAAATACGGCGGATGAGGAAGCTCAATTCGTCTAATTTCACCATGCGGCCTTGATCATTTGCCCGTTCTCAAGGTAGTCAGTCTGTATTATTCTATGCGTATTCCACAAAAAATACTTGCCAAAACCTTTCCAGCTGACGTTTCGGTCGGCTTTCATGCCGTTCCGGCCTCTCCGCGCGGACTGACTGTTGGACTCAGCTGTGTAGTGGTTGATCCATGTTTCGTCCATTGTCATAAATAAACGCAAAAACCCCTTAGGATTACGCGGAAACAGTGCCTCACGCATTCTGTTGATATCCGTACGATGTCAGCTATCACTCTCACTTTCACTTCTGCGGTCATTCAGAACAATATGGTGTTTTTTAGTGTTCCGTACGGAAAACTTATAAGATCACTTCGGTGTCTGTGTGTCTGTCACACCCGATTTTCTCCCGAAACTATTTGACATAGAAAGGTGAAATTTGGTAATAACATAGGAATTGATGGCCTCATCAGAGCCATGTAGTTTTGAGAATTAAATTTTGACTTAAGGGGTTAGTTTTGGGGGGTGAAGTCGGAAGTGAAAAAAAAAAATTTTTTACTAGGTCATCGAGTGTGATGTCAAATGAAAGCTTGTGAAAACACGAGTAAAAAAATATATATATAAATATTATACTTGCGCGCACTTTTCTTTGTATTATTTTAAAAAATTCGCGAAAAAATCGCTGTCCCGGGCCTTATCTCGAAAAGTATTTATCAAAAAATTTCGAAAAAATTCTGGAATATTCTCCACGGGGTGTAAATTGAACGAAAATTATCACGAGTGCATTACCTTTAATAATTTATATGGTATATAAAAAAAAAAAAAATTTCAAGGTCATCAGATTTCAGTAAAGATTGGAAACAAACTTTGTTGAAAACTCATTTGGGGTGTATTTTGTGAAGTCACTGATCATTTTTACCTCTGTGACAATTTTTTTTTATTTTAAAAGCAATCAACGTACGGAACAGTAATTGCGCAAATTCAATTTGCACTTGACCGGTTTTTTTTTTAATAATTTTACACAAATCGGGACTTTTCATACCATGAGTATTAAATTATACCAAATGTGCTCATGACAGTTATAACATGCAATTAAATTGGATCATATTACTATTAGAGTGTAGACAACACTTCGCCGCCCTAATTGCGTACATAAATAACTTTTCTTGTGTTTTTCCTAAATCAACAGAAATTGTAATGTAATTGGAAATTAGTTTTAGAAAAAACGTTTTTCCTTGTTGCTGTTTTTGCTAAGGGAGGTATTTTATTAGTGAAGAAAGCATTCTTCGAGATTTTTGTATTTTTTCACATTTCAAGGTCCCTAAATTACGAAAAATAGATTTCAATTTCAGTTGGTTGTCAGCTGCTTGTCGGTCATATTTTAAGCATATTTATTACAGTCAACCATAAAGTAAAGGGGTTAAACCATGTTATACGACCTTTTTAGGGATTTTGTAGTCGAAGGAACCGAAAATTGATATTTTTTTCATTATTTTCAATTTTAACACAATTTTTTTTTTGTTTTATTAATATCTTCATAAAGTAACAATCCTTTGCAATATCGAGTTGCAAATAGCAGGTTTTTCTAAGTGTCTGAAAATTAAATTTGAATTTATTTTAGAATTGCATTTTTCGAGGGATCAATCCCTACAGATTTTTTTTTTTTTACTGCAATTTTAGTAATTTTAGGCATTACATTAACCAAACGTATAAGAAAGAGGTAGCTAGTCCCTCTTTCTTATACTTAAATTTTTTTTTTGTATTGAATTCATAATACTCAGGTCTTTAAACTCACAAACTTTATATCAAAAGAATTAAGTATTTGTTGATGAGTAAGTACGTTAGAAAAGTATTTAGGAGTCTGTATTCAAATTCATGTTAACAATATTTAAATACATGGAAATTAGTAGGATTTTTAACGGCATCTTGTGTTTTATTATGATTTGCCGCCTTCAGAATTGGAAAAATGCGAAAAATCTATATTTAAATTATAATATATAAACATTGAAGAAAAACAAATAGGATGTGTTTGAACTGCTATTTTTACTAATGTTTTTTTTTAATGCTCAAGGTAAATTCCGAATAAGCTTAGAAAGTAATCCTTCTTAGTACTACAGCCAGTGTAATTGTCGATCTTAATATTTTAACACTTTATAATATTAACTAATTTCTAATATAACTTCTTTTTTGTTTTTGAGTAGATAAAGCTAACTAAAAATAAATTATTGGGTATAATCTTCGGAACTACGGCCTGTACACAACTATTAGGCGTATTTGCTTACCTTCACCGTTTTTTACAATAGATTTGATCATGTCTATCCATTTCACTTTTTTAAAATATACCTGTAGCACAGTAAACCCAATACAGTAGCGAAAGTGAGCTCCAAGTTGGTGACGAGATTTCGACGGCGCATGCGTCGACGGGTCGTTCTTTCAAAATGGTCGCTTAGTGTTTACATCTGATCTCTGAATGTGTCTTTTGAAATGTATTGTCGATCGTTTGTGATCTTGATGTGACTGCAGTTTATATGAATTTAAAGACAGAAGGAAGAGAGAGTTTGTATGAAAAGAAGAAGATAATTAAAAACGTTTATAAGTGAAGAGGATCGAAAAGGTTGACAAACAATTTATATAATCATGGGGCAAGGAGGTTATTGTTGTGCCGTTGACAATTGTAAAAATAATTCAAAAAGTACCCCGGGAGTGAGTTTCTTCTTCTTCCCCAAAGATGTTGAAAGGTAAGTGATTTAATTAAAGGATATTGATTGCGTAAAAAACTGTACCCGGATAAATTGAATAATTCCTAGAAATCATGGTATGCGATTGAAGTTGTTGGAGTTGTTGATTATTTTATTAAACATCTATTGCTTGCTTTCACAAGTCGACTTTTATTATTTCACCATCCTAATTGCATTCTTGTAAAAATGTATATGCATGAAACGATGTTATCATTGCTAATGTACATTTTTTTAGACGTATTGGATCAAGAGGCGGCCTTCCAGGGAACCAATTTTACTTGACTGATTTCAAAAAACGTTCGTGTTGGTACAGTGATCTAGTCGTTAAAGTTTGAAATTTGATTTTAAACTTAGTTTTGGCTGGTTTTAACAAATTTTTTGAGGTTATTTAAAGATCCTGACGTAATTGCTCGATTCGGTTTCAGCACCCAAAAATACATATAGGTATAGCGGTCTGTACGGTAGTGCGAAAGTTTCTTTTTTGTGTGCCTGTATAATTTTTTTATGGTTAATAAACAATCCTCTAAATTCTGGCTTTTAGAAAGATTTATTTTTGTATAAACTAGGGATATTCAGTTAGTTTTTATTTAAAACTATTTATATTTTGGTAAACTGTAAATAAAACATATTTTTTTCTAAAATTTGCACCCTTCATAGGCTTCTAGATTAGAGAAGGTATTTAAATTGCACTGATAAAGTCACAGTTTAAAACATTTATTAGACTGGTCAAACTTTTTTTTTTCAAATTCATGGGGCTTAGCTTGAATACTACTAGAGATCCTTATAAGAGTCGGATTTTATTGTAGTTACAATGAGGCCCAATCAGGCCCAGAAACATTCAATTCATTCATTCGGACATAAAAATATTTAAAAATTTGGGTTCTAGTTTCAGTTTTCACTTTTAGGCCTTATAGACTCCCAACAAAGCATTGGCCCAAAATCTGATATGTCCATTCAATTCCCTGGAAAAATTGCTAAAACTTTTGTCTGCAACATTTTTTTCTGAAAATGCCTTCCTGTCAAATTTTTCACTTATATTCATCTCTTTTCTAACAAAGCGCCCCCTTCTTTTTTTATATTACTCATGCTGCATTAGCTTGGCATTTCATTTAATCAAAAATTTTCAAACATTTGTATAATATCTATGATTTCGAATGATAAAACTTTGCACAGTAACATTATTTCTATTTAAAATCTCCCACTGGTCTCCTTTTTAACATGGTGGGCTGCTACATGATCTATTGAAAATTAAGACCTGATTTTCCTATACAGTTACCCCTGAGTTTCGCTACTGCATTGGGTTTACTGTGCCTATAATGTGGTGCGTTACTTTTTTGTTATTTAAAAGTTAAACTTTTTAGTTCTACATAAATAATACTACAAGGCTAAAAATAGTAGTAGTGTTATAAATAAGCAGTAATAGCAGGTGCAGATCTAGGATTCTGTGCAGAAGGGGTGTATATTGGACAGGTGCACTCACCATTTCATAAAAATACCTTATTAAACAAGAATTCGTATTCGTTGAGATCCTAGACATCAGAACTAAATTATCCTGACTTACACGAATATTTTTAACAAAGAACTAAAGTAAATAGTAAGCCTTTTGTCATTTTTTAATATATTTATTTTCATTCAACAGAAGCAAAAAAAAAACAATGACGCGTTCGTTTTAGACCACTTGACCAATTTAGACAAACGATTCTTTATACGACCAATTCCGACAAACTGAGTCGAATGGCATCAAAGTTAGGTGCTTCGATCCACAGGGGGCGTGATATGGGAGAGGGAAGGTCAAAGTTTCAATGTTAAATATATAGTATGAGATATTTTATTGTATCCATTTTTTTACGGGCATAACAGGGAAAATGTCTGGAGTGGTACAGAAGCGATGGGTGTCCAGAAAAAGTGATTCACGTTGGTCTTGAATGTTGCAAATTATACTAGGTGGGAAACAGTCCTGTGCAAATCTCTCCAAAGGGATGAGGAAGGATTTTTAAATTTTATTTTAAATTCAGATTTCTTCAGGTACACTTACATCAATTAGGGAGGTATAAATAAAAATGATTTATGGTCGATTACCTTTTTGAGCTTTATAAGACGTAATATGTTTTGTATTTTTATTTTTAGTGTTATGATAATGAGTAATTGTATCTGGTTAATTTTTATTTATATTGCAAACAAGCCAATCTAAAGCATTAAATTTCAGCGAAAAGACCACATTCTTGGAAAATTTTATCACTAGTCATTTACTTTATATGCGGAAAATGGGCTTTGTTCCTTAATAGTAAATACTGATTGGTGTATATGTAGGGCGAAAACCTGACGATCGCGCTGCCTGGTGGTAGATGTTGTCAGCTTAACTGGACATTTCTCTGTTGATATGTAGCGGAAGAATTAAGCGGGCTATATCAATCAAAACCATTTTCCATGAAAATACTTATATAATAGACTCAAGTCGCCAACCGTTCGTCGATGTTCCAACGAATCAAGGTGGCTGGTGAGTTCTAGATCTAGGTCTCCAATTGGGTAAACTCTCCTGAATAGAGTCCAACAAATGCAGTGTATGTTTGGGAGCAGATCTCGAAACATGGAAGCAGAGCTCCAAACATGGGAGCAGAGCTTCAAACATGGGAGCAGAGTTCGAAGCATAGAAGCAGTATTCCATCGTTAGTCGAATTTGAACCATTCACAAAATTAATAGTTGTTCCCAGGTTTTTGTAGCGTTTAAATCTACTTGGTTACTGTGACCCCCCGATAGGATTTGTTCCAGGTCTTTGTTAAGTTGAACTACTTCCTGCTGTCTGCGGATATTTACATGAGCAGTCGATGTTCGTAATAGATACCCTATTTTTTCCAACCTACCATACGATTCAGGTTAAGTTGCTATAGGTAATATTTAATCCGGCACACTGTGGGCCAGAAATTTGATTTTTCGTTCAAAATTGTCTAGAGCTCTCAATTATTAACGAATTCCGCAAACGTAAGGAAGTTGATTTGCAAAATATAACCTCAAAATTTTTTAAAATTGCAAAAAGCAGCACGGAACCGGGAGGTGAAATTTCGAAGTTCACGTGATTTTAAGTTTATGCTTTCAAAACTGGTTCATCGGGGATTTCTGGGGTTGCTGAATCTTTTGGGGGTGATTTTTATCATATGCACTCTTTTGAGATGTGAAAATGGAGATTGGAGGGGGATAAATTACGATATTCACCTGAATTAAAGCTTCGCGTTCAAAACTGGTTCCTCAGGAATTTCTGGGGGCGGTGAATCTATTTTGGGGTCATTTTGAGGAAAATAGATTCAGTGACCCCTGAAATCCCTGAGGAACCAGTTTTGAACGCGAAACTCTAATTCAGGTGAATATCGTAATTTCTCTCCCTCCAATCCCCATTTTCACATCTCAAAAGAGTGCATATGATAAAAATGACCCCGAAAAGATTCAGCGACCCCAGAAATCCCGGATGAACCAGTTTTGAAAGCATAAACTTAAAATCACGTGAACTTCGAAATTTCATCTCGCGGTTCCGTGCTACTTTTTGCAATTTAAAAAAATTTTGAGTTATATTTTACAAATCAGCTTCCTTACGTTTGTCCGGAATTCGCTTACGAGTATTTTAGAAAAAAAATTGTCTGATTTCGTTAATAATTGAGGGCTCCAGACAACTTTGAACGAAAAATCAAATTCCTGGCCCACTATGCGGTGTGACACGCCAGCCTATCTTAACAGTCTAACCCGTTAACACATAAAACATATCACTTGCAGTGTATTAGATTAGTTCAGGCTAGTTCGAGTTAGGTTAAAATTTATATGTCAATAAATTTTTTCCCATTGAGTTAATATTGAAAATTCCTATTTTGGAATCAATTGACGCACTACGTTGAGAACTGTCGTTTGGCCAAATTGGTTCAGTGGACTAAAGTGAATTAATTATTTAATAAATAATTACCCAAATACTTCATATTGAAACCTTAACGCCCATTTCACGCTTCCTGGTGATGGAATTGCGTAATATGTCTTTCGACTCGACCTCATGGCGATCTATTAAATGAGGGCTCATTAGTGGTCGAGCTGCATATAATGGATTTATATTGTCATTCTCCGGTCAAAGTGCTTTTCGTGTAGCTTCTCCAAAGATTATTCGTTTTTTAAACAAGGTATATCCAGTTTATTTTAATTTGAAAATAGTAGAGTAATAGTTATAATTAAGACTATTTCAGACAATTTTACCTGTGTTAAATAAAATAAAACAAATGACTTTAGGTATTAAGTTAAAATCGGGTTTTACCGTTATTCTCAAGTTAAAATAATTTAAATATATTTTCATAGTCGCAATTTTATTAAAACTACAAACGGCAATTAACAAATAAATAATTGTAATTAAAAATAGCAAATAATGTGAATAAGCTCCGTTTACCATAATGCTGTCGATTTTCGAAGATATAGAAAATACTTAAAAATGGGGTTTATGTTAAATACCTATGGCATTTGCTAGAAATACTTTTGCTAACGTCGTACCTGCCGGCTACGTCAAAAAATAACCTTCTTCAACCTTAGACTTCAAATAATTAAATGGTACATCTGACCAATATTACTTTGTGCAGCAGACACCTGGTCACGAGTAGAGGCACACGTGGCATCGCCCATTGACCATGTAGACGCCAACACGTTAAATAAGCGTAAGGCTCTGTAAAAAAACGAGGGAGATTGCTTTGTCTTAGTAGTTTACGGAATATAATTAATTAATACAAGTCTAATTTTTATCATTGTTATTAAAGTATTGTTTATATAAAGCTTTGGTCTGTAACCCTTGTATAATCATCGTGATTGTCATGTATTTCTGCATGTAACGATAACCCACAATTCAAACCGGTTTCTCTAAAAAGTAAAAAAGAAAGTAAATTTCATGGAATTTCAAATTATCACCCACACAATAATTAATTCAAATAATAATTTTAAAAAAAGTTCATTCTTCACTGGCATAATGAAATTTTAATTAATTCACCAACGTGTGATCTACGTCCGCCAAAATCGCCTCCAACATAGTAAGCCTTGCAACGTCGCCGGGCCTGCGCTTGCGCCGTTGCCAACCCAGCCCGCTTCGTTCAGTCTTGAACCGGCTTTTATTCTGTGTTGTCGGTGTTTTTTTCGACGTTTTCAGTGCCTAAATAACGATTTATTTTTTATCTTAAGCCTCTCTGTGATACGTTCTTTTATTGTCCTGTGTGTGTGTGGTAAGTTTTCTTTTATTTCTATAAAAATTTTACGTAGATAAATGTGATATTTGGCCCCTAAAAAATGGAAGAAAAAAGCCTTGTTGCAAGTTCTTCACCGTTCCATCTCGGTGAACTTTTTATAATTAGCAAGAGAAACGAGATATTTTCGGCGTAGATATGAAAGAGAACACTCATGGGAACTTCGGTCTATATTTATTTACATTTCTACTCATTATTTTATGGTTTATATACAAGATCTTTTTATTTACTTAAGCTTCTAAAACACTTCTCTATGAAGTACTTGAGAAAAGGTACTTTACCGACTGTTTCCTATTTAATATGGGATTATAATCTATTTTTAAAGCGTATTTGACGTTTTAGATTCTATTTATGCATGATGATGTTCGTCAGTGCTGCATTTAGATGATAATGAACTTTGCTGACTTACCTTGAGCTTAATTTAGTTTGCTTATCTTAGGTTCTATAAATTATTGTTATTTTATGTATTTTATTGTCAATACATCAAAAGTTAAATTTTCTACTGCTTATTTATATGCTTTTGAAACACGAACAAGTACAAAGGAGAACAACGGTACTAATTTTGACGTTTGGAACACGTGCGAACGTCACGTCAACGTCAATTTGACAACTTTGCCTGTGTCTTTGCAAATGTTAAAAATAATTTCATTGTAGTATCATTATTGTTTAAGGTTTGTTTACCTTCAGCAATTTCCTTTCAACATCATGCCTTGCAGATCGGAAAGATGTGACAATTCGCACATAATAACTCTCATTGTTTCTGCTTTAGCGTATCGAAGTATGGGGTCCATAGTGCAGAACTGGTTTTATTCCAACTCTTCATGCACCGTCTTAGAGACTGTACGTATACACCAGCGTCTTCAACAGGCACTGTGTTCTTCATTCGTTTTTCCGACATCAGAAAATCCTCCTCAAGCCTGATGGTTTCTTCAGTTTATGCTTCAACTAGTCTTTATGATCTGGGATCATCCTGAATTAAGTCTCGGTCCCCATTCAAAGTGTTTAGACCCATATTTTACTTGAACATCAAATTGGTGGTCATTGCTGTACACCTAGGATATTTTTCCATGAATAACTTTTGGTCCATTTCGTCTAAAGTAAAAATAGTCAAAAACTATAATAGAAACTAATAACTTTGGATAGTTCCCGTCAATTTAAACCTATAATTGCTAAATAGATCCAATTTTTATTTTCATATCTTTTAGTGCGTCAGACCGTTTTAGTCAAGATAAAAATATTTTTATTTATATACCAGGGTGGCTTGATAAGTTTGGTAAATTTCTAGGAAATGGTGTAAAATTTTGTTAAGCGGCATGACTATTGATCAGCGTAATTCTTGTAACTGTTGTGTTCAAGGTTTCAAACAGATTCAATGCGAAGGTTTTTGTTGGCAGCTCTCCTAAATGATCGGTATTACACATTTCGTATAAATGGATAAAGCCGAGTACCGTGCAGCGATAAAACACTTTTATTTAGCAGCACGCAAAACCATTTTATTGCTGAATAAATGAATTTAAACGTGGTCGTACGGGCACTGCAGATGCTGCTCTTTCAGAACGTCCGATTTGGGTTTCTTCTCAAGAAATGATCGATAAAATTCATGGGAGCAATCTCATATGAAAGGGGGGATAATATCCTGCGCATAAAGTTCTAAAAATGAAAAAACTGAGTGCGAGTGAAGGTATAATCATGATTGACTATTTTAAAAAGGTTAAAACACTGACTGACCGGCCCTTATTACGCAACGTTATTGGACCGTTGCATAGTGACGCATAGTGAGTCGAAGTGGAAGCGACTAAGATTAGCTCACTAGAATAACACACATGCTCGCACATCGGCCATAGCAATGCCAATAGTGCTTCGAACCCACTGATTCCCCAGATTTAGCCCCAAGTGAATCTTTTTGGTTTCCTAATCTCAAAAATTGGCTTGGGGGAAGAAATTTTCGTCGAATGAAGAAGTTATCTGTTCTGTAGACGGGTATTAGGCACAGTTTAAAACTATTTTTTTTTTGATTGAACGAAAAATTAGGATCTAGCTAGACCAAATGTATTTACCTTGTTTTTTGCAAGACTTTTCAATCCTACTTCCCATGTATGCCCGACCATAATTCGAAAAGCAACAAACAATCCAATTTTCTTTTACGCGTAAGTAGATCATGTCAAATTTTCCACTCTATTTGATTAAAATTGGTTGAGTGACACCGAAGAGATCGAAAAAATAACATGCGGTGATTTTATACTACGTGTATATATTATAACAGTAGTGGCAAATACTTAACCGGTCGACATTTTACTTTAGTATTATGGAACTCCTATTGCAAATAAATATAAGTAAAAGTATTTCTACAGTTTTGTCGGCAGATTCTACTGTCAAATCTGTCAATTTGACAAGAAGTAACCTAATAAAAAAGTACAGTATTGTTAAATGAATATTAAGACAATAAACCTTTACTTTTACAAATAGGAAACTTGCCGAAAAAACAGATCTTATTAATCACTAAAGGTAGGTAATGTTATTCTTTCATTAGATATACTTTTTTTATGTTTTTCCACTCGCCACATTATAATTTATTGTGCACACAAACCATTGTTGTAAATTCCAATTATTTTTTTTAATACCGATAACCGATCTTTAAGTGGAAAAACTATATAGCTAAAAGAAAATGTAGGATGTTGAATTAACATTTCTTTCTGCCTACTGCATCTCTATTGCTTGGTTGTTTTTTTATAATTTTGTGAAGGAAGTTGTTTTAAATATTTATTACCTGAATTTGCAATTCGTTGTGGTATATCGGCTACAACTTAACCGTCTGTATTTTATAAAAATATACTAAACTCGCAGGTTTCGCGCCTGTTCATTCAGCAAATACATTTAAAAAAATCCTTCCCTCGCAAAAACGTAGTCCTAAAATAAACACTGAATTTGACTTTTTCATACTAAGGAATAATTTAATCTCATTATTTAAAATGACGGCTTGTGTTCAGAAAAGAAACTAGAAACAAAGAAAAAATAAAATAATTTTCAGAAAAGGACAATATTCTTACCTCCTCCGCTATTTATATAACCCTTTATAAGGTTTGTTCGTTATTACAACCAAAAACCGGAACCTATTCTCACTGAAATTACACAATTTATCAATTTTCACCCTAACTTAAAGCGATATCGCTCAAACTAAGGGCTTCTTTGCTACTTCAAGTATTATATGTGTACCAAATTTGAAATTGATACCTCCTTTCCTTCAAGAGTTATCGTGCCAACTTAGAGTGAAAAAATGCAAAACTCTGGGAGCGATACAATACAGTACTTCCCTTAATAGGGAAGTAAAGACTGTCGGGTTACGATTCTGTAAGCACACTTTTTGACATTTCTCTTCCTTATCTCTGTCAAGAGAGTGGCGAATTTATGACAGTTAACAAAACAACGAGGACAAAAGATTCTTATTTTTTTACAGAATCTCGGCCAGGTGCCTAACAGAAGTGAAGAAATAATTCAGTAAATATTAAAATAGGGTGTTTTTTTTTTCACTGGTTTCTCTATTACGATTCCGAAAATAATTAGGTTTGTATATGTATATATATATATATATATATATATATATATATATATATATATATATATATATATATATATATATATAGGGGGGGGGGAGTTATGGAAAACACTTAATATATTGAAACTAGCATATGTCTGTACCAAAAACAATTGTTGAAAAATACTAATAAATAGCGATAATAACACGTGAAACTAACTCAAAGAAGTCGTAAACTCCGATCTAAAATCAATGCTCTCACTGCCTGGAAAATTACATGTAGAAACAATGTATTAAATTAAATAAAAAACCCCAATAGATATGGGTACGTAAATTACGTACCCATATATATTTTACCATTGCAATTGATTGGTTGGTCGTTATCTGTATAATTCAAAATAAGTAAAACAAGGTATATTCAATGAGCAATAATAAATTTCCTAGTAAGAAATGCGTTAAACACATCACATTAATTCTGTTTAATTAAGCAAACTGTCATAAAAACTAGTTGTCACTAAACTATGCGAATATCAATAAGATACTTTTTGCTTTACCAGTTTGCTATATTTCAAGCAAAAAGACATTTTTTGGTAATACTTTTCACTATGTAAACAATACGTCCTCAAAGAAACTTGAAGATTGTCGATTTTTTAATTTAGATAGCCCAGTGATTTTGCAAATTTTCAATTATGTTCAAATTTATTAAAAATAAATATTGGGTGTGACTTCAAGGGACCAGAAGTCACTCATTTCAATATATTTAAATGATTTTATATATTATATATATATATATATATATATAATATATATATATATATATATATGTATATATATATATATATATATATATATATATATATATATATATATATATATATATATATATATATATACCATATATATTACTAGCGTCCATAAGTTTGGAAACATTGAGAAATTTTTGATTAAAACAAAAATTTAAAAAAGCTTTTATTATCCTAAAATAAATGTCTACTTTACAATAAGGTGTTGTCTACAAAAGTCAATCGTAAATATGTCTGGCAAAAAGTATTTTCAACAAATCCTACTTTCGTCAAATTGACCACCTTTATTAATTACTGCCTCACAAATCTCGGCATTCTGTTTATTAATTTATTTAAATACTCGGCATCCAATTTTTCGCTCTTATTTTTTAAGGGTTCCAAAGCTGCATAGAGTTTGACGGTCCAAAGATTTTTAGTGTTCCGTACGGAACACTTATGGGATCACCGAAGTGTCCGTCTGTCTGTCGATCTGTGACACCCGATATTCTTCGAAACTATTTGATATATACAGTTGAAATTTAGCACAAATATAGGAAGTGATGGGCACAAATATAGGAATTGATGACCCAACCAGAACCGTGTAGTTTTGAAAGTTAAATTTTGACTTAAGGAGTTAGTTTTTGTGTTGTGAAATCGGAGGTTAAGAAAATTATCAAGTAATCAAGTGGGATGTCAAATGAAAGCTTGTGAAAACACGAGTTTAAAAATATATATGATGTTATTCTTTGCGTACACTTTTCTTTGTATTATTTTTAAAAAAATACCAAAAATCGCTGTCCCTCCACTCTATCTCGAGAAGACTGATCAAGAACTTTTTGAAAAAATTCTTGAATAATCTTCATGAAGTGTAAATTGAGCGAAAATTATCACCAGGGTACTACGTTTGATATTTTCTTTGGTATAAACTATGTGCCTTGACAGTATGGTGGAGGTTTTTTTTAATATACTTTTATCAGTATATTACTGCTACCGTGTCGCGCGTTGCTCCTGTACCGAGAGAAAATAATGTTATTTTGTGAAAAATATTTGTTTTACACTTTTAATACGAGATTCTAGATTGAGCTAGATTGATTTATGGGCTATTAAATAGCTAAGATACTATAACTATTATACATTATTGACTAAGAAAAAACGTGAAAATATATATTGGATCTTAAGAGATATACATGCCAGGGATCCAATTAACTTAGCCTAAGTAAGGATTTTACTTTTTAGTGTTCCGTACGGAACCCTTATAAGATGACTTCAGTGTCTGTCCGTCTGTCTGTCACACCCGATTTTCTCTGAAACTATTTGTCATAGAAAGTTGAAATTTGGTAATAATATAGGAATTGATGGCCTCATCAGAGCCATGTAGTTTTGATATTTAAATTTTGACTTAAGGGGTTAATTTTGGGGGGTAAAATCGGAAGTGAAAAAAAAATTTTTTTACTAGGTCATCGAGTGTGGTGTCAAATGAAAGCTAAATGTAATACTTGCACGCACTTTTCTTTGTATTATTTTAAAAAAATCGCGAAAATCGCTGTCCACCCGCCTTATCTCGAAAACTACTTACCAAAAAATTTTGAAAAAATTCTGGAATATTCTCCACGGGGTGTAGATTAAACGAAAATTATCACGAGTGCATTACCTTTAATAATTTATCTGGTATATAAAAAAAAACAAAAATTTCAAGGTCATCAGTAAAGATTGGAAACAAACTTTGTTGAAAACTCATTTGGGGTGTGTTTTGTGAAGTCACTCATCATTTTATACCTCCGTAACAAATTTTTTTATTTTAAAAGCAATCAACATACGGAACACTAATTGCGCAAGTTCAACTTGCATTTGACGGGTTATTTGTAGAAGCAATCATCGTACGGAACACTAATTGCGCAAGTCCGACCTGCATTTTGCCCGTTTTTTTTTTATTAATCCCCGTATCCAACTCATCCAATACTAGCTCGATGAGACGGAGATCGGAGGATTGAGATGGCCATTCGATTATATCTATTACGTTACTAAGTTGGGAATGTGGAATCTTTGGCACAATGATACTACTCAGTATATATCACCACTACACCAAACACTTTATTTTGCACTCCATAAGCGTTTCGCTAACCATGTTAGCTTCATCAGGAGCGATGATTGACTGTCAATCATCGCTCTATTACGTTTTCTGTTTTTTCTCTTGTCCTTAGAGACCTTCACAAATGTGAAAACCATTGTAAGTAAATGATCTTTTTTTGGATGGGAGAATACAAAGGTAATAAAACACGTGCCCAGTCGGAAATCGGCAAAACTAAAAATTCTAACAATAAGGAACGTGCATAAAACTTTATTGCTGAAGTCATCGTTAAAGATTTGTTGCAGGTAATTTGTTTTTGTGTTAAATTCTTACAACAGGTTTATTTTTCATTTGGAAATAGTCGTTGCTTCTAAACTTTTGGATGGTAGTATATGTACACAAGTAATAATTGTTGTTTTTTAAAATTTGGAAAGAGTTACGTAACTGTTTTGCACATTATGCAGTGATAATGTACGACTTGTATCCGTAGTTGTACTAATAATAATTTTTAGTGTTCCCTACTGAACACTTACAAGATCACTTCAGTGTCTATCCGTCTGTACACCCAGTTTTCTCTGAAACTATTCGACAAAGAAAATTGAAATTTGGCACTAATATAGGAATTGATTGCCGCATCAGAGCCGTGTAGTTTTGAAAGTTAAATTTTGACTTAAAGGCTTAGCTTTGATGTGTGAAATTGGAAGTAAAAAAATTACCAGATTATCGAGTGGGGCGTCAAATGAAAGCTTATAAAAACACGAGTTCAAAAATATATATGATGTAATACTTTTTTTTTAAATTGCCAAAAATCGCTGTCCCCCCTCTTTTTCGAAAAGTACTGATTAAAAAATTTTGAAAAAATTCTGGAATATTCTCCAAACTCTGAACTAACCTGAATGAAAATTATCACAAGTGCATTCATTACCTTTGATAATTTATCTGGTATATAAAAAAAAATAAATGTCATCAGTTTGCCACAAATATCGGAAACAAACTTTCTTGAAAACTCATTCGGGGTGAGTTTTGTGAAGTCTAAAGAAAATTTTTATTTTCAAGGCAATCACGGTACGGAACACTAATTGCGCTAGTCCAACTTGCACTTGACCGGTTATTCTAGATTTGTTTGATCTCACAGTAAGAAGACCAGTGACAAACATAACTCGAAACCAGTGACATAACGTACTTTGTAGTTTTAATGCCGAATCGTGTTTCATGCGTAGTTTGTAATAAAACAAATATTATCCTAACACAACCTTAGTTTTTTATTACTTCTTCTCCGTGGGATGATGATCTCTTGACAACACAATATCGCTTATGCTCCAGTTTTAAAAAGTATTGCCGCCCTAGAAACGCCTTCATCGTAAATAAATCGAAATAAAAATACGACCAACCTCCTTGTACCCGTCCCCCACAAATATACAGGGCTGTGTAATAAATTTCAAACTTTATTATTTTCGTGAATTTGATTTTGAAATTTTCTCTTTAACTTTTTGGTTAGATTTTAGTCTATACCAGGTGTACAAGTATGAAATGCTGATTTTTTTTTTTAAAAAAACATGTTAAGTTCGGAAGAATGATAAAAAGTGCTTTATTCAAAGGATGCTCCATCGCTTGTTATACATTTTTCCCATCTTTTGGGCAATTTGTGAATACCACTCCAGTAAAAATCTTCCCCTTTTGCTGCGAACCATTCATCGAGCGATTTTTCCACATCTTCGTACGAACTAAAGCGCTGTTCAGCAAGTGCGTGACCCATCGATGCAAGCAAGTGGTATCCATCTACCGGTCTTCTGAATCTTTCCCATCTCTCGTAGCCGATTGGAAACAGCTTGTTGACTAACGCCCAATTGCTCGGCGAGTTGTTTTTGTGTGTTGCGAATCATCTTCGTCCAGCAGTGCTTGCAATTCCACATCGTTCACACTTACCTTGCGATGGAGCATGTTCACCATAAGCTTCTCGAAGTAATCGGTATGATTCAACAGCAGTTTTCTTCAAATGAAAACAAAAAATTAATGCTGTCCGCGAATGCTCTTTGTTCAGTATAAATTTCGACATATTGAACACAACACAACACTATGCACACACTTTTCCAATTTATCACTTGTGCGAGTCTGACACTTGATGACACAACAAAATGGCGCAGTGTCAAGTCTTTATAGCACAAACTGCATTGGTACACCATCTGTTGTCTGAAATCCGCATTTCATACTTGTACACCTGGTATACGCTTCCAAACCGACAAAACAAATTTCGCGAATGTAAATATTTCCGGACTAAAAATCTGGAGTAGGCTTTCTGATTCCTATTATTTGTAAAATAGTGGCCCAGCACCCGAGCCAACCAGTTCCACTGATCGGATATTTTTTGAATGATTAAAGTAGTTACTGCCTCCACCCTTTCCTGCCAATCGCGCTGCATCTTTTTCTGTCGTCTCAACGTCGTTTCGTTTTTACGAATGATTTATTGAACTTTGGTGATGACTTCAGACGTGGTTGCAATCGAAGGTCTTGCGCATCACTCTTCGTCATTCCACCGAAGTTCGGCCGGCGTTAAATCGTAAAAACTACTCGAAAATTTGCATACGGGTCAGGTCTTAGCCCCCAAATACTTTCCGAATTATTTTATACGTTTCAGTAGCCCTTTTGGGAGTTTAAAAAAATCACATTCTTTTTTTCGTATTAATGGTAAAAATCACATAGAGGCGCTCTCGACGCAAACACGAGTACAGAACAAACTGAACGAGCTAGCAGGTTGAACTTGTCACGCAGCGTTGTATGTAATGTACCTATCTCCACCTATCAGCGTGAGTCGTTACTATTTCGCGTTCTGGTTATATAATGTTAGTTCAGGAACTTTCGGATTATGCCACATATTATTATCATTTTATTTTAAGTAACAGTACTCATTTAAAGCCTTTTTTGGTTGATTGATGATCTTAGACACGGACCAATTGCTATTCTCTAATTACGACATAACGATGAATGTTTTCTATCCGACTGTAAACTTTTAATAATAGTACTATTATATAGTATATATTTACTGACTGAATATTGATTGACCGTTATTCAGCGGATTTTGAATAAAAAGATCAAACTGCATTGGTACATTGTGTTAAAACACCTACCATTTTAATCAAAGAAACTTACAAATGCTTTATTATTTGGTAACATGTAGATCAAGGCCTTACTTTATGATCGTTGGTGGTTTTTATTAGTCTTTAAATATAATATGTAAAACAAGCATAGGCATTAGAGAGGTTTTGCACAAGCATAGTCATTAGAGAGGTTTTGCAACAGTTATTTCTCACATGCCTTTGTCCTTATCGTTATCTCAAGCATGCGCAGTATTAACGCGAAGAAACTGCAATTTCACACTACGGCAGAATTGCAATAAAATAAACTAAAAGTAAGGTTAGGTTATTATTCATCTTCTATAAACTTAGCACACCGGTTATTAATTAGTATTTGATGGGTCAACACAAGTTTCTAAATTAAAGTTGTATCTAGACGGTTTCTATCAGGTATCACCATTGCACCAAACACTTTATTTTTTCATTCGACACGTGTTACACTCACCATGTTAGCATCATCAGGAGCGATTAGTAAGGCGACAGTCAGTCATTACTCGTAATAATGCTCGCATGGTTAGAGAAACGCGTTTCAGGTGCAAAAATAACGTGTCTGTTGTAGTGGTAATTACTATTCTGTAATGCCATTGTGTCAAAGATTGCAAAATCCCAACATAATCTGAATATTTAACTGTTGTCAGTGTTATTTGCAATAAAAGATTATCATTTCAATTTCACTGTATTCTTTTGGTGGTGGGAAAAAAAATGGCCCTACCATTATAGCGACAAGAATAAGGAACTTTAAATAACTTCTCTTATGTTATAAGTTCCTAAATAAGGGAAATCATTCTTAATAAAGGTTTCTCTTATTTTGTTTCAATACTGCGCAAGCTCTAAACGGTGGGCACATGCTTCAAATCACGATAACAGCAGAGTCCTTATATTTAATTTCTTCCCTGTACTATTGCGCATGTTTCAAATAAAGATAAAGATAGCCAAAATAAGCGCTGCAAAATCTCTATTGTCGTTGGTACACTCTGTTGTGGTACTGATTATGTGAGATCAGAAAAATGTTATTAGCGAACACAAATTAGAATTTAAAAATTTTTTGTTTGAGTTTATTTTTCAAATGTCTAAGTTTCGGTTAAATTCGTGTAAGTATTACAAGGCGAACCGGATTCGAGAAAAATTTTACCGAGATCGTTATGTTACATAAGGTCAATCACTTTATTGTCTATGCATGAAAGAATTAGAAACAAACTTCTCGCTTGTCCCAACAATTCCAGGTCCTTTTGGGCAGTCGCTAAGGCAGTTAGTCAAAACTTTACCAAATCCACGATACCACCACTCACACGGCCAGATAATTCCATTGCAACCACACCTGTTGAGAGAGCGAACTTGTTGGCTGAACTCTTTGCTTCACATTCTACTGTCGATTTCCAAGGAAAAACACCACCTACTATTCCCATATTGCAGTCAAGGATGCCCGATGTTGTCTTCAGACAGCGCATCATAAAGCGTATTTTAATGAAGCTAGACACCAAGAAGGCTTCTGGCGCTGACGGAATACCTGCCATAGTTCTCAAAAACTGTGCAAGGGAACTAACACCAGTTTTCTGTAGACTTTTTAACCTATCCTACAGAAAGGGAATATTTCCGTCCTGCTGGAAATGTGCCACGGTTCAGCCGATACCTAAAAAAGGTAAGAAGTCCTTGCCAAATAACTACCGACCAGTTGCACTGCTTTCAATAATATCGAAAGTCATGGAAAAGGTTATCAATGAGCATCTTCTAAAATATCTTGAACGATTCAATATTATTAGCGATCACCAATATGGTTTTCGTAAACATAGATCAACAGGAGATCTTCTGACTTATGTAACACATGTTTGGAACAACGCAATTGAACACTTTGGAGAATCTCGAGCGGTTGCTCTTGACATATCCAAGGCATTCGACCGTGTTTGGCACGATGGACTGTTGGCTAAGTTGCGCTCTTATGGTATGTCTGAAAGGTTCTGTTTGTGGCTCTCATGTTTCCTCAGAGAGCGTTCTTTACGAGTGGCGGTCGACGGATTTCTTTCTAACACCCTCACTATCAACGCCGGTGTGCCCCAGGGCTCCATACTGTCTCCTACTCTCTTTTCTCATTTACATTAACGATCTGCTGGAAAAGACCGGGAATCCAATCTATAGCTTTGCAGATGACAGTACGCTTGTCTCTTCATTCACCTTGAACGCTCGGACATCGGCTGCTCAGGCGAATATCCGCAGACAGCAGGAGGTCGTTCAACTTAACAAAGACCTGGAAGAAATTCTATCTTGGGGTGACAGTAACCAAGTGGAATTTAACGCTACAAAAACCCAAGCGGCAGTTTTTTCTAAAAAAGTTAACGTTGCTGAACCCGACATAGTTATGTCGGGGCACTCCATTCCCCTAGCATCGTCGCTCAATTTGTTGGGCGTTAGTTTGGGAGCAAATATGTCTTGGCATGAACATATTGCAGGCATAGCAAGGAGAGCTTCTCAAAAATTGGGAATATTATTTAGAACCAGAAAGCTTTACACCCCACGGCAACTGTTAATTCTTTACAAAGCCCAAATTCGACCAACTATGGAATACTGCTCCCACGTTTGGGGCTCCGCTCCCAAACATACACTGCATTTGTTGGATTCTGTTCAGAGAAGAGCGGTCCGTCTAATTGGGGACCCGGAATTGACCGGCGGTCTCGATTCGCTGGAACATCGAAGAACGGTTGGCGACTTGAGTCTGTTCTACAAGTATTTTCATGGAAAGTGTTCGAAGGATGTAGCCCGCTTAATTCCTCCCAAAGCGGTGCATGTTAGAAATACACGTCGCGCTGGTGCTTCGCATCCGTATGAGGTTCAGCTTGTTACTCCGCGTACGACGCTTTTCAAGCAATCTTTTATATGGAGAACATCATCCCTTTGGAATAATTTGCCCAGCGCTGTGTTTCCCACCGAGTACAATTTACAGCGATTCAAGAACAACGTGAATCGCTTTTTCCGCACTCATGCCGCTCCTGGAGCGTTTTAGGGACTTCCCTGCAGCACGTGTGTTAGACCAATAAAAAAAAAAAAAAAAAAAAAAATGAAAGAATTTAGGATTCTTACGAAATACTTCGCCAAAAAAAAACAGGTTTATTCACTGGAATAAATATTTAAATTTTTTAATCCATTTTCACTTTTAGAATCGTTTTCATAAATATTTCTTTATATTAAATACACATTTATTTATTTATTTTGGATTATGTTGTATTTTCGAAAAAGTATGGGGCCTTTTACGAGGGTGGTTCAATAAGTATCCGTGTTAGGATTGATGACGCCATTTTTTTCAAAAACCTTTTTTTTCGCATAGTCCCCTTTTAAGTATATACACTTTTCCCAACATCTTTGCCATTTTTTTACACCTCCAAAAAATAGTAGTTGTACAACTCCCCAAAATACGCTTCTGTCTGGGCGATGATCTCCTTATTTGAGCTCAGTTTTTTCCTGCGAGCTATTTCTTCATGTTTGGGAACAAGAAGAAATCGCAGGGAGCCAGGTCGGGTGAATACGGGAATATAGGGGGTGCGGTAGCAATTCGTAATGCAATTTATGCAGTTTGGCGGCGACAACTCCGGATGAATGTGCTGGAGCATTGTCGTGGTAAAACAGCACTTTCTTCTTCGCTAAATGATTCCGTGTTTTCTTCTGTTTCCTTCAATTTCTCGTCGAAGCGGTCCAATATCTCACTATAGTATAGTCCAGTGATCGTTCTTCCTTTTTCTAAGAAGTCGGTGAGTATGATGCTCTTTGCATCCTAAACAGTCTTCGCCTTCTTTGGAGAAGAGTTGCCGGAAGCAACGCATTGTTTTGATTGTTGCTGGTTTCGGGTGTATAATGATGAATCCAGGTCTCATTGACCATGACAGCTCGACGCAAAAAGTTCTTCGGATTTCGCTTAAAATGCTCCAAACACAGCTTCGAAGTTGAAGGCCGCACCCGCCCGTTGCCTACGGTGAGTAACCGCGGCACCCATCAGGCCGGCAACGTTTGCCACATTTCTGGCCTTTGCTAATTCGCGCACTTTCGTTCGACGATCAGCAAGAATCATGTCGTGGACTTTTTGAGTGATTTTCTCGGTACCCACATCTGATGGGCGTCCCGGGCGATCCTCATCAATGACGGATGATCGACCACGTTTAAATTCTTTAAATCAATATCTGACTGTTGTCTTTGATGACGAAATGTCCCCATAAACAGCATCTAATTTTGCTTTTATCTCCTTACACGTTTTCCCATCCAAAAGCAAAAAGCGAATCACTGCACATTTTCCATCTTAACGACAAACACGTTACACTACTTACCGAAATGGCTGCCAAATGCAAACTAACCTATGAATCAGTGTCAATTTTTTTTGGTGTTATCTATCAGATAAAAGCATACGATGGTAACATCAACTTGCCTTAGCAACGCCTTCTGTCTTCAAACACGGGTACTTATTAAGCCAGCCAATTTTCTGTCATATTTTAAAGATAGTTTATTAAATCAAATATATGTCGTTTTGACCTGTGATCTTTTGCCATTTTTCTAGTAGAACTTTGATCTCGTCACTGTAGAACTTTGATGTTTTTGGATGACGAAATGAACCAAGTGATTTTCACAATTCTCTTTTCAAGTTAACTTCAATTAAGAGAGTTTTGCAGAGACCAAAATAAATGATAGTCTGACTGTGAAAGGTCTGCGCGATATGTTGGATGTATTAAAACGTCTGAGCCAATCTCTCGGGTCGATATGTGTAGTCGGATGTTGTCATAATAGAAGACAACCGGCCGCTTTCTCTCAATTGCTCCCTGCAATCTGGTGAATTGTTGTTAATAAAGGTCAGAATCAATCGATTGGTCAGGCTGTAACACGTCATGATACATGGTTCCTTTTCATTCCTACCAAAGATCAGTGTTATCTTCCTTGGCTTGCCACCTGGTGTACAGCGTCGCCAATCTTCAACTACGATCTTTTTCGCACATTATTGTCGTACATAATCCATTGTTCAAGCTCTTATTAAGAGACCCTTTAAAAATAGGTCTGTTTCGTTTCAAAAAGGTTTCTCAGATGAAAATTCGTTCAATTAAATTTTTCACCGTTAAATCATGTGACACTCAAATATCGACCTTCTTTTATATCCAACTAGTGTGGATGAACATTGTCGTGAAGCAAAACTATCCCTTTACTAAGTATGCCACGCCATTTGTTTTGGATTGCACGACGCAGTTTATTTAAGGTCTCACAATATGTTTCAACATTCACTGTCTCAAAAAATCCACCAGCGACACTCCTTGCCTATCCCAAACACAGTGACCTGATGTTTTGAGCGAAAATTGTTGTTTCTTGAGTGAAGTTAAATGTCTCCATTCCATGGACTGTTAATTTGATTCCCGTGTAACGAGAGCAACCCAGGTTTCGTCACCAGTGACAATCTAGTTTAAAAGCTGACCTTCTGCACTGAACCTCTTGAGGAAAGTCAAAGCACTGGTTAAACGATTTTGTGCAGCTCAGTTAACATTTATTATTGATAATTTGAGCGTTCTGCTACAATTTCGTAGAGAACACTTTAAAACTTAAGGAAACACATAAGATAACCATTTTCTTACCATTCTATCGCTTATTTTGGCATTCATTGCCGATAAATTTCAACATCTCTTACATTTAAGAAACGAATTACAGCGTGTATTTCACAATCCGCGGGATTTTCATTGGTCTGAGACATTTGAAACACGCACAAACAAACGTAAACTTGGACGAATACTTTCGTAATGGCATCTTTGGTTAGCCACTGCAGGTTATCAGCGCGGAACGGCGACTGCAACGCTGCAGCAGCCGTATTTCAAAACGGTACTTACTTAAAAAACGCGTCTTATATATACTATGTAGTATGTAGACGGCTAGGTAGCCGCAGAACTTCTACGTTATTCACGCAAGATGGTGCATCTTTTCAGCAGACAATATACGTAACGGATTTCCATAAGCCAGTTTGTTAATCAACTTCAGTGTCAAAGTTATCAACTTGGAAAATTCGTTTAGTTTATGTTTCAGCCATTAAAGAAGTCAAAGAGATCAACGCATTTGGGTACATCCAATTGCCTAAATAAAATAAAATTATATATTCTAGCTTGGACGCTGTCTCCGCTAGTGAGATACAACAATTTCTCTTTTGAAATTGTACGAAACCCTGGCGACCTAAACCTTCACACTGTTAGATTAAATATAATGCTAATGACGTTAATTAACTGGAATTTTTCGTTCCCTAGTAAGCCGAAACGGTATACTGCCTCGACACTAAATAAAACATTAAATAATTTTCCAGGAGACGCAATTAAGAAGGATAAACATAATTCCAGTACTTTCCGATGTCTTTTCGTATTCAAAGTACTTGACGATCGGTAAATATATATATATATATATATATATATATATATATATATATATATATATATATATATATATATATATATATATATATATATATATATATATATATATATATATATATATATATATATATATATATATATATATATATATATATATATATATATTTAACATTAATATTTAGCTACTTCTACTATACTAAAACCTCAAGCGCAGAACCCTAAAAGCTCGAAGCTGGTCCACACTTGACCGATTTTATTACTTCTTCCATAGCCCCATGCTACTTAAAAAATTGGGGGAATTGGAGTTGATCCTTTGATCATTTATCATTATACTCGACATTATCCCCCTATTCGTATTTATCGTATTTGAATTCCGTTATTGATATGATAATTTATTTTATTTCTATCTGTAACTTGTAGGTCACAGTCACACACAACAACCAGTTTACATCTTTCTCCATTTTATAAAGAAATATATTTCAAAAAAATTAATCAAATTATAGTGTTATTTTAAAGCATAATAAGACTACCATCAGCTTCCCGGTTGTCAGTCCTTCTTTTGTCCTATCAAGTCTTGTCTTATATTTGTAAAACTATTGCGGCTAATACCTTCACTATCAACGCCGGTGTGGCTCAAAGCTGTCAAACTGTCTCGTACTCGCTTCTTCATTTACGTTAACGATCTGGAATCCAACCTACAGCTTTGTAGATGACAGTACACTTATCTCTTTATTCACTTTGCACGCCTGAACATCAGCTACATGCATGCCAATGTCAGCAGAAAGCAGAAAGTCGTTCAACTTAACAAAGACCTGGAAGAAATTCTATCTTGGGGTGACAGTAACCAAGTAGAATTTAACGCTACTACAAAAACCCAGGCTGCATTTTTTCTTAAAAAGTTAAAGTGACTGCACCCGACATAGTTATGCCGGAGCAAATATGTTGTTGGTTTGAACATTTTGTGTGCATAGCAAAGAGAGCTTCTCAAAAGTTGGGAATATTAAGTCGAACTAGAAAGTTTTACTCTCCACAAAAACTGTTAATTCTGTACAAAGCTTAAATTCGACCAACGATAGAATACTGTTCTCATGTTTAGGGCCTTGCTCCCATGCATACACTGCATTTGTTGGATTCTATTCATAAGAGAGCTGTTCGTTTGATTAGAGATCTAGAATTCAGCAGCAACGTTAATTCCTTGGAATATCGAAGAACTGTTGTCGAGTTAAGTCTATTGTACAAGTATTTTCATGGAAAGTGTTCGAAGGATGCAGTCCGCTTAATTCCTCCCAGAGCGATGCATGCTAGGAATACACGTCGCGTTAATACTTCACATCCGTATCCGTCTTTTATATGGGGACCCTCATCCCTTTGGAATGATTTGCACAAGATTGTGTTTCCCACCGAGTACAATTTACAGCGTTCAAGACCAGCAGGAATCGCTTTTCCTGCACACGCGTCGCTCCGGTAGCGCTTTAAGGATATCCCTGCAGCAACGTGTGCTGTGCCCACGAAAAAAATAATGGGACAACCCTAGCCTAAAAGAGTATTACACATAGAGATATTAGAATAGAGGTGGTAAGTTCTCACAAGAGGCGTTGCGCTCATAGAAAGAGAAAGAAATAATATTAGTCATTCTGTTTCTCTTACTCGGCACACACGCCGTACGAGAATGTTATTCGTATTTCGTCCAGAGCCAACAAAGAACAAAGAAGAGTAAGAGGAACAGAATAACTCATATTATTTCTTTCTCTTTTTAACGACGCCACACTTTCGCTTACAGCAGGCTTTATATTTTACCTCCTCTATTCTAATATCTCTATAGTATTACAACAATTATATTTTTAAAAGAATACCCAATTGAAAAACATGGAATAGTTTAGGGAAACAAAAATTACACTAATTTTACAAGTATTTCAAGTATGACCGGTAATATATTTAACAAAATTGTGTTCTTGGAGTCGCAATTATGAGAAATAAAAAAAAAATATTTGCCATTCGTTACAAACGTTAATAAAAACTCCTTTATTTCCAACTTATTTTACTTTACTTAATTATTTCCGTGCAAAAAACATGACAAGGCCGCCCCCAAACGCCATTATAAAATATTTAATTAACCACCTTGTTAAAAGGAGTTGAAATTATGTGAAACCACGCCCTAGGACAACACGATTAACTCCCATTGAAACACAAACAGAGAGAATTCGTCCCCGGATGGACAAGCAGGAATATTGTCCCGAATTCCCGCATATTCCTGTTGTTGCTAGGCATCGGATCGATTTGTCACCGGCGAAACTTGGAAATTGTAGCGAAATAGAAGATAGGATAGAAAAGGGGAAATTTCGCAGTGTAAAAACTATATCCAATGAGAAGCTTACCCCCAACTATCTCAGGTTCCGTAAAACTCTACCTCACCAGAAAATAAACTACAATCTGTCAAGTAAGAACGTGACCGCTCGTATTCTTGAAAAAATGTGTTTCGAGAACATTTTTTGCCATCAATATATCCTTTGGTGTGCTAACAATGGCTCAATTACCTTAGTAAGTTATCCAATCGCCTCCTGCATCAATAATCGCCTGGCATCTTCGAAAGATGCCGTCGACGAGTTTTTTTGCATTCTCACAACACAACTAAGTGAAAGTCCTCGGAGTCTTTCCTCTGAGCTTTCTCTTTACAAAAGACCAAACGTTTTCAATAGGGTTGGTGTTTGGCGATTGTGAGGGCCAAACGAGCCGCTTCTTGACGTCGTTTTCGCCCGGCAAAGGGGTCTCCAACGTGCTTCAGAATTTCACACGATTCGTTTTTTGACTTTCGGAGTGATTTTGCCTACCGAGCCACGTTTTGGCAAGTCGTCAACATTTTTCGTCTCGTTAAAATGATTTACCCACTTCTTCAGACACGATACGAATTTTTTAATATATTTAGCGGCCACGGATTGAGTCATTTTGGGCCCATTGGAATGGGAACAAAGAAAGACTACTTCGAACCGACGCGCAAACAAGTGACTCATTTTGGATTTTATGTCGACGAAAGTTCGGAATCGACTAATACTTTTATTAAAATACGTCATAGACAAAGGGAGACCAGAAATGAATTATCGCTGGCACGTTCTTACTTGTCAGACTGTAGAAGAAAGTAAAAATACACATAAATATATATTAAAAGACTGTTTTTAGTCAATTTCCACTAGTTTATTTTGTGATGATGCTTTTCGCTGTCGATGCAGCTTCTTCAGATCTACATTTTACACTGTGTAAAATGTAGATCTGAAGAAGCTGCATCGACAGCGAAACGCGTCATCACAAAATAAACTAGTGGAAATTGACTAAAAACAGTCTTATATATTTATAATGAATTTCCATCAAGTAGAAGCTACAACCATTCGAAATTTAAAAAATACACATTTGAAGCAGAGAATCAAATATGTGTCTAATTGTTTTGATGGGCGTTGGGTATTTCTACCAGGTGTACAAGTATGAAATGCGAATTTTTTTTCTAAAAAACATTTTAAATTCGGAAGAATGATAAAAAGTGCTTTATTCAAAGTATGCTCCATCGCTTATTATACATTTTTCCCATCTTTCGGGCAATTTGTGAATACCACGCCAGTAAAAATCTTCCCCTTTTGCTGCGAACCATTTATCGAGCCATTTTTTCACATCTTCGTACGAACCAAAGCGCTGCTCAACAAGTGTGTGACCCATCGATGCAAACACGTTGTTAATCGGAAGGAGCCAAGTCTGGTGAGTAAGCCGCATGGGGTAGAACTTCCCAGCTGAGTGCTTCCAACGTGTCGCGAACTGGTTTTGCCGCATGGGGTAGAACTTCCCAGCTGAGTGCTTCCAACGTGTCGCGAACTGGTTTTGCCGTATGTGATGGAACATTGTCATGACTTTGTATTGCCTCTTTCGGTATTCTGGCCTTTTTTCAAGCAGCGAATGGTTCAAATCGGTCAATTGTTTTTGGTAACGTTTAGTATTAACCGTCTCCCCAGGTTTTAACAGCCCATAATAGACCACGCCCCTCTGGTCCCACCAAACACAGAGCATCGTCTTTCCGCCAAAGCGATTCGGTCTTGCGGTCGATGTGGATGGTGCACCTGGGTCTACCCATGATTTTTTGCGCTTGGGATTCTCAAAATAAATCCACTTTTCATCCCCTGTAACTATACGATGCAAAAACGACTTCCTTTTGTACCGAGCGAGCAAAATGTCACACGTGTTTTTGCGCTTTTCCATTTGCCTGTAGTTCAACTCATGTAGTACCCATCTATCGGTCTTCTGAATCTTTCCCATCTCTCGTAGCCGATTGGAAACAGCTTATTAACTAACGCCCAATTGCTCGGCGAGTTGTTTTTGTGTTTGCGAATCATCTTCGGCCAACAATGCTTGCAGTTCCACATCTTCGTATTTTTTTGGCGGTTTTCCGCGTTCCTTATCTGCAATATCGAAGTCACCACTTTTGAAACGCCGAAACCATCGTTCACAGGTATCTTGCGATGGTGCATGTTCACCATAAGCTTCTCGAAGTGATCGGTATGATTCAACAGCAGTTTTCTGCAAATGAAAACACAAAAATTAATGCTGTCCGCGAATGCTCTTTGTTCGGTATACATTTCGACATATTGAACACAACAACACAACACTATGCACACACTTTTCCAATTTATCACTCGTGCGCGTCTGACACTTGTTGATGACACAACAAAAGGGCGCAGTGTCAAATCTTTATAGCACAAACTGTGTTGGTGCACCATCTGTTGTCTAAAATCCGCATTTCATACTTGTACACCTTGTATAAGTTCATTGATGTTAAGTGTGTCTAAAAAACCGTCATACACTTTACAAATTAAAATCGGCAGATAAAATTATTATACATGCTATTATCGATGTCAGTTGCGGATACTCTTCAACTTGAAAAATCACTTCTAGCACTCGATAAAATTCGCGATGATTAGCACAACAGAAAACGGCTATTACTCGTAAGTCAAAGCTCATTAGAATAATCGTCCGCATAAATATTTCAATAATATTCCATATTTGGAATAAGTAGACGCGGCCCGTATACCCGATTTGACGGGCTGACTCACTGGCTGGAATTTATTTTAAAAATAGATTTAATTATTCGAAAGCCTCCAGGCTCTCCCAAGTTTGGTAGTGTAAGTAGGTTCATTTGGAGATATGCACAAGCATAAATTATATTATTTAATAGGTAAACACATAATAATATTTTGAACTGTTCGTTATGATTGTAGTTGTTAGTTTACCTTTTTCGGAAAGTTAAGTTTTAATTGTGATATTCATAAAAGAAGAAAAAAAATATTTCGATGATTTGAAAGTGACACCTAATGGAGAGCGGAATAAATTGGTCAGGCTTTTCCTTCTTGTTTTTTCCTACTTAATATGGTGGGAACTGTGATAATTTAGATAGCCACAATAACAAGTTAACAAGAATTCTTAAATTTATTGAAAATATTCTTTACAATATCACAGGGTATATAATGAAATGTAATGGGTACCCGATCTACCCAGCCAAAACCGGGTACCCGGATGATTTGGCCGGGAACAGGTTTGGCCTGATACTTTATTACCTTGCTAACAGTTTTGAGCAAAATAAAGCCAACTTAAAAGTAACATTTATTTCAAAATATACATAAGAAAAACATTTTAAACATTACAATAATAACAAACCTCAGCTATTTATATTAGTACCATACTTACACATACAATATTTTAATATTTAAAATCGAGCAAAGTATTTGGCTTCGTTTAACACGGATCCTAGAATTTAGTGTTCATATATTTTTACGGATTTTAGTATCATTTAAAACCCTATTCTATTCTCTTTCTAATGGTACCAAATTCCATAGTATACCTCATACTTTTTACTGATTAAATTGATTGAAAGGGGAACAAGGAGAACAAGGATTTAAAATAGGGGTAAGAGAAAGGAAAAATTAAACTAATTTTAAGTTTAACAATTAAATTTATTGATAAAAACCAAAATCAATATTTTGTAGTATCCTCCCTAGCCCCTATTACTGCTTCCAGCCGATTTTTCATGGAGCGGATGAGCTTTTTCACCACTGTCTTCCCCGCTCTTCTGCCATCGCAACCTTTAAGTCCCTCAGCGATGCAGGGGCTGGATTTCTGGCTCGAACCCTTCTTTTGAGCTCATCCCACATGTGCTCGATTGGATGGAGGTCAGGACTCTTCGCTGGCCAGTCTAATGTGGGTATTCCCACTTCCGCCAGGTATTACCGCACCAATGCAGCAGCATGTGGCTCCTCATTGTCGTGCATTAGCACGAAGCGATCGCCAACAAACCCAGCGTAGGGAACGACGTGTTCCTGCAAGATCTCCTCGATGTACGGATGAGCCGTTAATCCACCGCTATGGGTCTCATCAGTCACGAAAACCAAATAGGTTTTCGCATCCGGTGAGATGCCTCTCCACACCATGACAGAACCTCCTTCGTAGGCGATCGTTTCAGTAACTGGATTGTGTTGGCCGATACTTGGTGGAGACCCATTAAGCTTAAGTTAAGTGAACAGTAAAACAACAATTGTTTCGTTTACTGGTAAACTCCACATTTATTTTAATATATCAGCATGTTTCGCTCTCACTGTAGATTTATTAAGAGTAAAATCTTTATTTTTTTTTACTCTTAATAAAGCTACAGTGATAGCGAAACATGTTGATATATTAAAATAAATGTGGAGTTTACCAGTAAACCAAAAAAAATGGTTGTTTTACTGTTCATTAACTTAAGATTGTTTCAGTAATGCAGCACTACGCTATAGACTCGCCTTCTTACATTATTGCCATGTAGGCACATTCGGGATTCGTCGGAGAATAAAACGGAACACCATTGCTCTAAGGTCCAATCGACATGTTTTCGGCCAAATCTGAGTCGTGTTTGTCAATGGGCTTGCTGTCAATTTGGGTCCGTTAGCTGGTCTCTTCGGAGTTAAGTTAGCTTCTTTAAGTCTTCTTCTGACTGCCCAATGACTGACAGCCCGGCCACGAACTTATCGGAGCTCCTGCTGGACCTCAACGCCAGTCAAGTGACGATTTTTTAGAGTTGTGTTGACAACGAAATGGTCGTCTCGCTCCGAGGTACACCTTCTTGCAAAAACGGTTCTATTGAGTAAAACCGTTTTAATCAGTAATACTTTTTGGAAATCCAAAGGTTTTTGGTACTATTGGAAAGAGTAGAAAATCAGCGTTTTAATAATACCAAAAACTATTTGAAAATTAAATTCAAGGATCGGTGTTAAATGAAGCAAAATCGTTTGAGTCGATTTTTTTGCTCACCAATGTATTTATGTTAGTATTTCACTATTTTCAAGCAACAATCTGTTCCCTTTTCTTCAGGTATATTTACAACCTCAGAAGAATATTTTTTTTTTCATTTTTATCTCTGGTTTGACCAGTATTAGAGAATACATTCCAAAATGTCTGCTTCTGTTTCTTTGGTTTTTTCTTTTCGTACTGTTAAGTTTTTTTTAATATACTAAGTGGGACATCGTCCAAGGAGTCTGATTCCGATACTGATACCACATCTTCAAAGGGTTCAATATTTATTTTTCAACCGTATTGCGTGTTTGATGTATTTTAAAATGTCTCTTTTAATCTGATCTTTGTTAGTGAAATATTCATGTTTAAAACTTACATCCAGGCACGCGTCAGTTTTAGAGGGGATGAACGTGAAAACTAGGTTTACTCAAACGTGTAAACCAAGCCTGCAGCACATATTCTGGTTACATCGCCAGAAGAGACACCATGGAGAAACTGGTAGTCGAAGGAAAAGTCAGCTGCAGAAGATCAAGAGGCAAATCTCTTACAAGATGGATAGACCAACTGCAGCCCCTTATTGGAAAGACTCTACATGAGGCAGGCCAAATGGCCCTAGACTGAGAGATTTGGAAGGTTCAAGTGCGAAGAAGCAGCTCATGAGTAGTCACCACGCCCTGCCAAGGGCAACAGAGAGGAGGAAAGCTGATAGCTAATTTTTGCGTTTTTATTTTTTAACTAGACGAATATTTTGCTGGCTTATTTTTTGATAAAGAAAGAGAAAGAAAATTATTTTCAAAGTAATTTATGGTTACCCTTCCCTGATCCTGTAAGGTAGAGGTGCATTTTACTGTAGAAAATATCGGAAAAATTCTTTAATTTTTGGGTTGTTGGAAAATAGTTTCCCCTATCTTTCACGTCTAGTGGTGGCTTCTCCTGTTAAAAGGGGCTGGTAGATCCGACATTTATTATGTGATTAAAATTTCATTCAAAACCTTCTGTTATTCATTTTCGAAAACAATAATAATAATAAAATGTTTAAGTAGAAATAGCAAAAGATTAGCAGAGAAATTTATTTGTCTGCTATTGAAAATGGTTTGGTATGCAAGAAGTTTTGATATTTATGTAAAATAATGATTCTTAGACGTCACGCCAGTCTATAATTTGATAGATTAAAGTCCAGGGTCGTTAAAATACCGCAATCTAACTATTTTTAGATATAAATAGCGTCTCCAGATATAAAAATTTTACATTCAAGCCGGACAGAAATCAATACGCAAGTCAATATTTTGAAGGATAATTGACCGTCGATTATGCTGCCAAATTTCTTTTAAATAGTAATATATAACTCGATTCCCATTGTATCGTCCCGTTAACTTTCCTAAAACTCCCTCAAAAATACATTTCCCAGCTGATGTTTATAAGGGCTGCACCCGGGACCGGCTGGCTCTGAGCAAACAGGTGGCTCATTACCGGGCTGCAGCTACCATGATCCGTTCACCCTCTTTTTCTTTATATTACCTTATTCCCGGCTATTTCATCTGCTGTTATGCACTTTTTGGAGGATTATGTGTAAAGGAAATGGGGAACAAAAGAGGGTTTTGTCGTTGGATTGAGGCGAGGTGAGTCTGCAGGTTTTGTGGGTTTATGGGGTGAAATAAGTCTCGGGTTATAATGTACATCCTTCCCTATATACATACATACATATATATATATATATATATATATATATATATATATATATATATATATATATATATATATATATATATATATATATATATATGTATGTATATATGGTTGTAATATAGTGATAAAGGAAAAAAAATATTATATATGTGTTTACGAAAATTGCTGAATATATCACGACTGATATATCTCTGTAACCAACAAAATTGCTGCGAAATATTGATAATCAGGGCTCTTAGATAATAACTCGTAAAACTAATTTTAAACAGTTTCAAAATTTTAATCCAAAAATCATCGTCGCCACTTGGTTACTATTTATCGATATCTATTTGAGCACGCCAATTATTATGCATCAAAATAAGTAACAAACAGTGTTTCTCCTCATAAATTTCGCAGTAAGAAATATATTAAATACACCTAGTACAGGTGAACAAAAAAAAGTTGTTATGGAAGGCGTTGCACGACTTAAACAAAACGACATCTACGACAGCTGTCAGTGAGTTCCCAGTCTATTTTCTCTCTTTATATTGTCTTAAAAATCCTTTCTCGTTCATATTTTACAGTACTGATCTCAGCTAATCCCAATATTCCAGTGACAGCGGAATAGTTTTTTAAAATTATACAGTTCAGTAATCACATAAAATTTTTAATCATGTACAAATTTAAAAAATAAATGTATGTTTCCAATTGACTTTTCATCTATTTTAAACTATTTTTAGAACACCCAGTATATATATATATATATATATATATATATATATATATATATATATATATATATATATATATATATATATATATATATATATATATATATATGTTTCCCTAAAACTTTTGTTCAAGATAAGGAGAACATATTTATAATTTGTTACTAGATTAACTAATTAAGGACTTATTTGACCTTAGATATACATCTTTATTTTGACGATGGCAATGTACTTCCGCAACGTAAATAAACTATGGCCATATAAATGTATTTTGACTATCTACGGATTACGAACTCCAAGAGTCAATCACCTAAATATATAGTAAAATCTAAGAAAAGAATAAATAAATATGTATATATATATATATATATATATATATATATATATATATATATATATATATATATGTATGTATGTATGTATGTATGTACATATGTATGTTATGTATATGAGATTGGTTTTTTAAGTAAGATTTTGAAATAAAAATAAAACATTGATTACTCATGTATAAAAAAACTACATTTACTTATGTTTTTTTACATAGTTGCCTTCGGTCGTTACTTGTTTTATTTTTCTTCGAAACGTTGTGCCGCCATTGATTTAAACCAGCCAGTAATGCCGTTATATTCTGGATTGCTTTTATGCCATTCTATGTTCTCGAGTAAATCTAATCTTTTTATTTAAAACATATGGCTTATTTCAAATGTTAAGCCTACAACTAAAATTGTAATATTCAGGAATTTTGTCTGTCTTAAAAGCCTTAAGAGCTGTCTTCTTAAACACATTTCCGTACGTTTCCACGTTAGTTGAGTAAATATTTATTTTTAGAAAGTCACCTAATAGTATTAATAGTTAGGTGAAGATGTTTTGTCACGAAATTATCGCCGTCCTATAGTGCCTTAAAATAAATTAAGCGATTCTAAATTAGAAGACACCTCTGAAATAACAGCGGTAATGTTTTAAGAAAACAGTCTGGGACGCTGTTTGTTTTTAGATTTTGAAGAAATGAGGAAACATACGTGGTCCGATAGAAAAATTTCCCTTGGCCGAACATTTTTTTGGAAGGTCTATGCTGTCAATGCCTCCAACTCCGCTTGTGATTCGCTTTATTTTCTAGGGGGGGGGGGGGGGGGGGGGGGGCTACTCTAACCTCTTGAAATACATTTAGCGGAATCTTCATATGGGAGAACAGCCCGAAGTCACTGGGTGTCAAATCAGGCTAATAAGAGGAGTGGGGGATGACAGTCATATAATTATTTGAGAGAAACTGTTGCGTACAAAAAGAACTGTGGACCAATGCATCGTCGTGCTGCAGCCGGAAACTCTTCTCGCTTCAAAGTTTTGACCATCTTTAACCGATAGAAACTTCGTTAGGGATGTTCAAAATTGTTCGACGACGGTCTTCACGAATAATTTGTTGAACTTCGTCCGTGAGTAGCACGTCTTTCGAAACGTTCGCCGTCTTCCCTCGAAATTGGGCCGGCCTTAAAACACGAAGACCACTCTAAAATTTGTGTAGGGCTGAGCTTCGCCCCAAAATGCTTCCCGAATGATTTCATAGGTTTCAGTGGCACTTTTCCCGAGTTTAAAACAAAATTTCACAAACGAACGCGCCCTGCTCACTATTAGACATTTACGCAGATGTGCATATAAAATAAATTGAACAAGCTAGCAAGTTGAAACTTGCCCACAGCGTTGTTAGGGATGGACCTACCGCCACCTATCGGTGTGACTCTGTACTATTTCGCATTTCCTGCTATATGTGCGTTAATCGGGAAGAAAATTTTCGGTCTTACCGCTAAGAAAAAGTCAGCAATATTTGTAACTATTTTTTATTGTTATACTAATAGTTTATATGAGGGTTATTCAATAAGTAAAGAGACAATTGGTCTCAGCTTCAACCCATTCAACGAAACCGCTCCATACTTTTAGGAGTGCAAGTTGGCAACCTTGTGATGAGTTTTAATCAGCTGTTCGATCATGTAATGTAAACATGACCTCAGAATATCCAGTTTACCATGGCGAGTCCATTGGAAGACTGCACTTTAGAAGAGCAACGTTCTGTCATCAGATTTTTAGTAGGAGAAGGTGTTAAGCCAAGTGAAATACATTCTAGAATGTTATCACAGTATGAACAAAGTTGCGTGTGAACGTTTACAAGTGGATAGATTGGTTCAAAAGAGGCAGAACAAAAGTATGTGACGAGCAGCAAAGTGGATGTCCAGTCGAAGTTTGCGGTCCCTCGTTGCAATCAAGGATTGATGGACTTATGATAACAGAAAAATTACTGTTGAAATAATAGCTCAGGAGGTTGCAGTAAGCGTTGGAATTGTTCACAATATTATTCAGAACTATTTACAATGCCCGCCCTCATACCCAAGAAAAGCTTCAAGAACTGAGTTGGGAGATCTTGCCTTATCCCGCATACAGCCCAGACCTGGCTCCGTCTTATTTTTACCCGTTCGGACCGCTCAGAGGTACCCTACGTGGAAAGAGGTGCACCGACAATGAAGAAGTGAAGGAAAAAGTGCAAGAGGGGCTTTTACGTCAACCGAAAGAATTCTTTGCCACAGGAATCAAGAAGCTAGCAAAAAGGTGGGACAAGTATATTAACGTTGGGGGGATTATGTCGAAAAGTAGGCCAAATTTTGTAGGAATCCAATAAACCGTTCTAGAGCTAGAGCTATTTGTCTCTTTACTTATTGAATGACCCTCGTACGTAGTTTTTCGATTTGTATTTCTTTTTCAGTAAATTCTTATATTTGTTGAAAAGAAATAGTTCATTACATGATATTAGCTTGGATAGTGATATTTTGCAAAAGGAATAAGCATGTTTAAGGACACCACACGCGGATTCCTGAAAACTTACTAGTCCCGCTACGACGCTGTTACTTTCCACATATGACGCTACAAAATTGTTTGTGCCTTCGATTAGTAAGGAAATATTAAATAAATGATTATTTATTTGTCAAAATTTACGTTATAGATATTGATAAAAACTTCGTGGCTTTTATAACGCTACGCAAGGGTTATGATTTTCATTCATAATTTTTTTATTTGTTGTAATCTCATCACATGCTTGAACCGTATTGAAACAGTTAATTTCAGTTAAAAAAATTGTTAGAAAGCGATAATTTTCCCCACGAATGCAGAAAAAAGGATTCTGGCCATTAAATCATTGGGCTTGCTCAGTTTCCGGTAGCTTTTACGTTGTATTTTTTTTAATAGTATTTGTTTTTAAATATTTTCACATAGATCAAACATATATCTTTTTTTGTAGACAGGATTGGAGCATTAAGACTTCGGACATTACTGAAATTCTACGCGATTGTTTAAACATTCACCTAAAAGCAATTAGCAAACGAATGTCTTTTCAGGATACATTATCTATAACCACCAGTTTTATTAGCAGAGTTCCTCCTGGGCTGCCTTTTGTTACAAGTTTTAAAGGTGGTTTTCTAACTTTAGAGATGCAACAAAATTCCAACAACTAATATATCGGAGAAAAATCAGAATATTTCGGTCAGGTCCTGCAGACTGCTTTTTATAATCGCAAATAATTTTTTCCTTTAAACAAATTTTGATTTGAGAGCAATCTTCAAAGTATGCTGATTAATAAAAAACTAATGATTAAAAGATTATTGTATCATTAAATATACGTTTTTGTTACAGTTCATGATGTTGGTGGCTTAGAAGAGAATCCCGCTGAGAGTGATTCTGAGGACGAGTGGAACTATTTTAAAGGGGACCAAGCAAAACAGGAGACTTTATCCTCACAACCAGAAACGGTAGGTATATTTCTGCAGGTATATAGGAAGTTTTTTAGGTTGGAATTTTTCTTTTAAGTTGTAGGTTAAGTTCTAGTAGTTGGGCTATTTTACATCTTGGTTCTAGGTACTGTTAAAGTGTTGTTTTCAATTGCTTTTAAATAAATATTCTTTTGTTACAACTCTTGGACAACTGGTAGTCTGGTACCTGTATGGTACATATACAATTCATACTTTTTCTGTGGAACCGGATTAAGTTTAATTTTATGTTGAAATTTTAAGAATAACCTTTGGAGACTACATTTAGTACAATTTTTTTAATAATATGTAACACTGGTAAACAAAATTGTAACTTTGTCGTGCCACATGGACTTTTATGATATTTTTTACTTTAATAGGTGGTTGGCAGTAAGAACAAACATTAAAAAAAATCTGTTAGCCAAGAATTTTATTCTCTTAAGTAATTTAAAATATTTAAAAAAACAATGACCTCCTAACCCAAAAATGTAAAAAAGTTTTATTATGAAGTTACGATGTAGGATTTTCTAGCAAATTTAGATCCTGGTTGGTCCCTTTTGATTGTCCAGCAGTAATCTACCAATATATTTGGTTTCACGATTTCGAAAATAGCTGATTTTAGTTTCATGATGTAGCAAATTCCATCCTTTTAATCGAGATCCTAATAGTTCTGACTGCTTTTTTGACAAATTTAAATCGCGAACCAAATCGTTTAGGTCTCCTTGAGTTATCAAGTGTGGCTTGGTTAGAATTTCTTCAAGCTCAGAGTTATCCTCCTCATCAACACATTTGCTTGAAGTAGAGGATTGTGTATCGTCAATCTCAACGGACGCAGATGCAACTGGTATAGGCAAATTTTCACTATAGGGGACTGGTCTCCTGGCTGAAGGTAAATTAGGGTAAATAACTGTGTTTTTTCTTGAAATTTATACCATTTACGTCAGTAAGACAAAAATAGCAGCGAAATGTGATCTCTTGGTTCGGACCAAATCATGGGTACAGCAAACGGCATATGACGGGACCCTTTCTTCCAATCGGTTAAATTCTTCACACACGTTATGCAACAAATATGAGGGGCCCAGGATTTGTCTTGGTGGGTCACAGCGAAACCAAAATACCGGTGATAACTCTCCAAGACTAGTTTTGTAAAATTTCGTCTTTGTTTTTTGAAAGTCAGTTCACCACAAACATAACAAAAAGAGTTAGGATCGTTACTACACTTTTTCGACATGTTAACGCAATTAATAAATCACAATATTTTAATAAAATCACAGACAAATAGTTTTATCACTATTTCTTCGCGAACGTTCCTTTGCTTTTATTCCCGTAGTACTAGTTATAAGTATTACCGTATCACAAGAAAACTGAGGCTAATTGAAACAAAACAACTGCAGTTTAATAATGAGGGTAGTTAGCTAAAACAGTATTAGCTATCAAAGTTCGTGTGACATTATTGTTATAGTAAATATATGTAGTCGGTGTATACTGTCTCCGCCCCATTTTTGTAAATCCTGGGTCTATAGGCATTTCAGTTTCAGTTTTCGAGCAGTTGAGTGTTGGTTTTCGTCAAGAAAGGAGCAGTCGAGCGTTTGTATATCGTTTAGTATAACGCTTTAAACGCGTTTTTCTCGAAACAACCTTTTTTGACCTGGTTGACATGATTTAGGAAAAACTATTGTTTTTTTTTTTCTCATTGTGGGTTTACAATTTTAGTACCGGCGATAGCGGCAACTCTATATTGTAAGAATAAACTCGAATATTTGCTTTCAGATGCTCCAAAGTCTAGATATCACGTCAACCAAATTTAAAAAGGGCCCTGGTCAGGCGGCCCTACCAAGGAAATGAAAAACAAAAAAATTCTATTAGTTTAAGACCTCTAGTAATATGTATAAAAATATTAAAATTCAAAAATAAATTTTACTATGAAAAAAAAAATTCTTAAAAAAAGACTGCGAGTTGCCAGACTACCCTACACCCTTACTTCATTCTTTAATTTTAAAAATATATTTCTCCCACATTGTTTTGATCATTCGTTGAACGTATAATTTCGGGTTACTAGGGGGATCATATTTAAAGATTGTAGCGGGAAGATAAGTGTTATCTGTTATTCGATCGACTTTTATAAACTGCAGCAATAATTTTACTTCTACTTGAAATCTGACAAGCTTAGATCTAAGTATCATAAAGAGAGTAATTATCCTTGACATGAGCTATTTTTATGTCCGAAATAAAGAATAAAAAAATCCGTCTTGGAATTCGAGTACTATTTATATAAGCAAAGAAGATCAAAGAATAAATTGCCAGGCGGTAAATCATTTTCTGATGAAAATCTAAACTGGATTGTGCAGCGAAAAATGAGTTCCATCTATTTTGTTTGTATGTTGCGAATTGCGGGTATGCAATTTGACGAGAATAGCTGGCACGTTTTCAAAAATTTTTCAATGTTTAGTTCAAATATTTAATTCTGAACATTGGTCGGCGTACACTGCTTATTCTAAATTTTAAAACTGGGATGAAAACATGTAGTGGAGTGTGGACTACGCCGAACATTGTAATTTATTGTTGTATTATTATTTGTTGTTTTTATTGCATTTCCATGATGGATATAAACCACTTATATTTGTATGGACTGTTACTGAAAGAGAAGAAGGTTAAAAGAAAATGAAACAGATCAAAGAAGAGCAAAGAGTGGTTATTTAAAAGAACACATTATTGCAACATTAATTTATTAAACTGATTGAGGTGTGATCTCCAAAATTGGCATAACTATATGAGGATAGATGAAGATACTTACTTATTATTGCTCTCCCTTGTTTCGCGAAAAAAAAGTGGCATAACGAGAACTACAAGTTGGTGAGTTAGTTGGTTTGAAGGCTGGATAATGTCCTACATGATCAAACTTATTTGTCAAGCCGTCAATCTTCCAACAACTTTTCTGACAAATCCAGAAAACCGTCCAACTCGTCATCAAACCATCCAACTCACCAATATCGCGCCCACATCATCAAACTTACTTGATTAACTGGCTTGAAAAGCCAAATTGGACCAACTGTGTAGGGGCCATAAGATACGAGTAATTAGCTCCTCTGGCTAATGGACTAGTTTCAGAAGGCGTACCTACCTTGAACCTCCCCCGACGGAGGACAAGTCGCCTTCAAAACCAGGCTTACATCAGCCAGAAGTGCATATTATTTGTATCTTATTTATTTTTTACATTTGTACTGCAATAAGTACCTAAGTTTTGTTTTCTTTTTCCGTCGACCCTAGCTCAGCTGAACAGCAATGATGTTCTTCAAAAAATAACCTTCATTTTAATTTTCAAAGAATAGTGAAAGTCAGCTGAACGCTAACTTAAATGGCAATGTCACTCTAGAGCTAAGAAAAAAGTCTGATTTTGACAATTTTTTTTAGTGTTCCGTACGGAACATTTATAAGATCACTTCGCTGTCTGTCTGTCTGTCTGTCACACCCGATTTTCTCCGAAACTATTGGTCATAGAAACTTGAAATTTGGTAATAATATAGGAATTGATGGCCTTATCAAAGCCGTGTAGTTCTGAAATCAAATTTTGACTTAAGGGGTTAGTTTTGGGGGGTGAAATCGGAAGTGAAAAGAAAATTTTTTTAGTAGGTCATCGAGTGTGATGTCAAATGAAAGCTGGTGAAAACACGAGTAAAATATATATATATATATATATATATATATATATATATATATATATATATATAAAAATTGCGAAAAATTGCTGTCCCCCCACCTTATCTCGAAAAGTACTGATCAAAAAATTTTGAAAAAATTCTGGAATCTTTTCCACGGGGTATAGATTGAACGAAAATTATCACGAGTGCATTACCTTTAATAATTTATCTGGTATATAAGAAAAAACAAAAATTTCAAGGTCATCAGTTTTCAGTAAAGATTGGAAACAAACTTTGTTGAAAACTCATTTGGGGTGTGTTTTGTGAAGTCACTGATCATTTTATACCAGCGTAATTTTTTTTTTTATTTTAAAAGCCATTAACGTACAGAACACTAATTGTGCAAGTTCAACTTGCACTTGACCGGTTTTTTTTTTGAAATATAGTGAACACAATCCAAAATTTACTCATGCTTTTATTATACATACTTTAAAGTACATTTACAAATTTTTAAACAATTTTTTTTACACACGGCACCAGTACTAGGTAGAGGAAGATGCATCTTATAAATAGTACTTTGCTACCGGAAATATTTCTCCTCCAATTTTTAACCTGGAACAAAGTGCAAAGTTTTTTGAGTTCTACATAAGATTTTCTCGCGAAGTACGTAGAAAAATTAAAAAATATTAATTCTTTTTTATGAATTGTACATGTTTGAGAAAGTGTTTCGTTTTTCAGTGAAAAATCACGTAAAAAATCGTTTATAAAAAAAAAGTTTAAAACAAATTGTAAAATCCGTACGTACTTCGCTAGAAAATGTAATTTTTAAGGTACAGTTAAAATTTCAAATAAATCGGTGATAATTTGAAGAAATTATGTTTCCGGCCAGTTTGAAAAATGTAGTTTTAAGAAAAACGTGTTTTAAAATTTTACGTGCTATTTTTTTATATAAATTTTCTAGATACCTCTAATCTGCAATGCTTGCATTATATAATTGGCCTTCTAGATTGATGTGTTCCTTCCTTCTTTTGCTGTATTAGTCAGCGATCGCTCTGAAAACTTGATGTGACGAGCGTCAGCCTGCGTACAGAAACTGTACCAGTTGAACCCAATTTTCATGCCTAATAGTTCCATAATTTTTATTATATTGGTAAAACCCATCATTGTAAACACATACAGCTATATTTACTGCAATATCCAACACTTTGCCACTCGAAACAGATTTAGGAGCTATCGACCAGACTGTTGCATTAAAACTTTCATTGCTGTTTTGGAGTTCATCTCTGCTGAGTTCTTCATAAATTGGCTTTATTGAATTGAAAATGAGCTGCGGAAAAGCAGGCTTATGCAAAGAAGTAGGCAAGGTATTGGTGGCCGTCGCTCTTTGTCAAGAGCATCATGATTTTTCGCCAGGAGAGTTTGGAGAGCGCTGCGGGATAATGACGTGTACTTGATAAAATACACACTTTTAACTTCTTACCATCATAAAAATCCTTTGTACCTTATTTCTAAGCCCATAGAGCATCATTTAAGCAAAAAAAAAAGATTTTGTTTCAAATTTCTAGAGTGACATTACCCCTTAACACAGAGACTTCATTGGTTAAAAAGCACCAGCTGTCTGGATCCTGATAAGGAGGTCGAACACAACGAATTGTGCTCACGACTGAAAATTTGAGAAGGTTGTTATATAGAACAGTTAACTTTGCGCTGGTTTTTGATGGAACTTTTTGTGTTTGTTGTCCATTAAAAAATGTATTTATTTAAGAGTTTTTGTCATCATTCGACAGTAAAGGATTGCCATTGAAATGCTAATGATTTCGTAGGTTGTCCAGTCTGCATCAGCGTCGATGATCGCCTGACATCTTCGGAGCATATTTTCGACTAGATTTTCCGCGTATTCTTAAGGCATAGATTTCCATATTGCCCTAATTTGCCGTAACGGACTGCTTCACTGTCTACACCTTTTTACTGCTTTAAGCTTTATAAGCTTCTGGTTGATGTATGACTACAGATTCTCGATTGGGTTTGCATCGGACGACTTGGATGGCCGATCTACTGTGACGATACCAGGCTTCCCTTTCGACTAGCTACACGTTTTATTCTGATGTTCGGGGTCGTTATCCTCTTGAAGAATCCACTCCCCATTTTTATTGACAAACCATCGTTTGGCAGTTGGTACTAATAAAGGGTTTTCCATTAGGGATGTCCGACTTTTGACAGCTAATAGCGGCCATGTTGGTTGGCAGATGTATGACATCTATTGTCAGTTAGTAAGGTTTGCCATTCAATCATGAATCGTTTCACGTTAAAAGAAAGTTTGCAAATTGTCTAAAATTACTACGCAAATTGGCGTTCAGTTCGCACTATGCAAATATTAATTCGATCAAAACATGGTCGTCATTCTGCTCCAAATCATGCTATTCAGCGTATAATTAAAAAGTTTGAAAGTGGATTTACTCTCCACGATAAAAAGGTGTGTCAACGTGCAAGAACCGTTCGCAGTGAAGAGAATATCGCCACCGTTCGAGCCAGTGTTCGTGAGAACAAAAATGTGTCGATTCCGCGCCGTTCTCAAGATTTGGGCCTATCTCATACGACAACTTGGCAAATGGCTATTGGACTTTGGTTTGCATCCGTATAAGATAGTATTGGCCTAAGAACTAAAGCCTACGGACCATCGTTTGCGCCGGGAATTTGCCGATTGGGCTCTGGAAATGATGGAAGCCGACAGCCAATTTCATGAGAAAATCATCTTCTCCGATGAGGCCCATTTCTGGCTCGATGGCTTCGTTAATAAGCAAAATTGCCGTTATTGGAGTGAATCCAATCCACAAGTAATTCATGAGACTCCTTTGCATCCGCAAAAAAATCACAGTTTGGTATGGATTATGGCACGGAGGCATCATCGGACCTTAGTTCTTTAAAAATAAGGTAGGAGCTACCGTTACCGTGAATAGCGAGCGTTATAACTCGATGCTGCAGGAATATTTCTTCCCAGAATTTGACGAAATGGACGCAGACGACTTTTATTTCCAACAAGATGGCGCACCGCCCCATATATCCGGCCCAAACATGACTTTATTACGCGCCAAGTTCGGTGAGTCATTAATTTCACGAAGTGGCCCTACCGCTTGGCCGCCGAGATCGTGCGATTTAACGCCTTTGGACTATTTTCTTTGGGGCCACGTTAAATCACAAGTTTACAGCAATAAACCAGCAGCTCTTGAGGTACTTGAAGCCAACATTCATCGTGCCATAACCGGCGTAAGGCCGGAAATGCTAGCCTGAGTCATGGAAAATTGATGTACGCGGATTCGTATCTGCAAAAAGAGCCGCGGCGGCTATTTGAGCGATATCTTGTTTAAAACTTAAATGACATAAAATTTCCCGTTAAATAAAAGTTTCAGAATGAATTTTGCTTAAAAACTCTTTGTTTTATTCAATTTTAAAGTTAGGACGCTCTTAATGGAAAACCCTCTACATTCTTGTAAATTTCGATCACTTTTTCAACATTTCAAATTATAGGTAAAGATGAAATGTATCCCAAAACCTTTTTCCGAAAGACATTCCCAAACATGAATCTTCACAGGGTGTTTCACGGTACACTGAACCCATCGGTTAGTGGAAATTGTCTGGGCTCATGGAGGGATAATATAACCCTAAAATGAAGTTTCATCGGAAAAAAATACATTGCTCCAGTCTTGATCTATGTTTTCCCTGCCCACGCGAGTCGTTTCTCTCTATGTTTTTCGCGCAGCCATAGTTTCTTGATTGTATTCTGGGTTTTCAAATCGTTAGCACGGAGATGAGTTCGAGTCGTTTCATACGATATAGTACGCTGCCCACCCAATACTCCGGATTTGGCACCAAGTAACTTTTCTTATTTCCTAACCTCAAAAGCTTAGAGAAGGAATTTTCGTCAAATTAAGAGCTTATCTGTATTGTAAACGAGTATTATGAGTAGTTCGAAACAATTTTTTTTTCCGAAGGAATAAAAAAATTGTAATCCCGCTGGACCAAATGTATTGGACTCAACGGAGTTTATGTTGGGAAAGAGAAAATACTTAATTTACCGTCATCTAGATGATAAACATTATTTATTTGTTTTAGGTTGTAGAGACTTCAGAAACCGAAGACGCAATGTCGCAGTTGAATCCAAATGCCGCTGAATTCGTACCAGTTTCGCCGACACGTAGCATTCCATCACCGGCTTGTCGGGCGTTAATAAACGATGAGGTAAAAACTTTATATATCTTCGCACTATACTCTAAGTACATTTTAGTTTACTTGATTATGAACTTGTAACTTTGGAAGTTCTTAGAATGTTTATACATGGACCTCTCTGTCGCATTACTGAGTTGCGACGCGCCGTCGCTGGGAGTCGTCGACTCGTTTAAAACCAGTGCTGTTCAGTACATATCACCACTACACTAAACACTTAATTTTTGTACTAGACGCGCGTTTCGCTAACCATGTTAGCTTCATCAGGAGCGATGATATAAAAATAAAGTGTTTGGTGTAGTGGTGATATATACTAAGTAGTGTTATTGTGCCAGAAATTCCACATTCCCAAGACAGTGCTTTTGACTTAGTGCCTTGCGGCTGCAGTATTGGTTTTACATGAGACGATTCTCAGCGACAGCTCGCCACAACTTAGTGGCACAACAGAGTAAACTGTATGAAACCCGGGAAATCAAATAATGAACTAAAAATCTTTTTATAAACAAACAAAAAATGATTTTTAGTATTCCGTACGGAACACTTGACATAGAAAGTTGAAATTTGGCACTAATATAGGAATTGATGGCCTCATCAGAGCCGTGTGGTTTTGAAAGTTAAATTTTCACTTAAGGGATTAATTTTGGGGGATGAAATCGAAAGTGAAAAATTACCAGGGGATCGAGTGGGGTGTCAAATGTAAGCTTATAAAAACACGAGTTCAAAAATATATATAATGTAATATTTACACACACTTTTCTTTGTATTGTTTTTAAAAATTTTCGAAAAATCGTTGTCCCCGCCCTTATCTCGAAAAGTACTATTAAAAAATTTTTTAAAAAATTCTAAAATATTCTTCACAACCTTTAATAATTCATCTGGTGTATAAAAAAAAAACCAAGAATTTCATTTTTGATTAAAGATCGGAAAAATTTTATTTATATCTTCGTAACAAACATTTTTATTTTAAAAGCAATCAACGTACGGAACACTAATTGCGCAAGTCCGACTTTCATTTGACCGGTTATGTTTTTATTTTCGACGTTTGTCTAGTTTATTAAAAATGTAATGCAGGACGCTTTTACTGTTTTATTTTTTTTATTAATTTGGTGATGGTGACCAGAGTCAAAGAAATCCCTCCATGTGAATTTGCGGCGACTTTAGTAGACTTTAATAATTTAACAATATTTTTTGCTCTCTAAAAAAAAATGTTAATAAATCACCCGGAAAGCTATTTTCTGGGATTTTGAGAGTCGTTTATAGAAATTACGTAGTTAATCAGAAAATAACATGATGAATCAGACCCTTCATTTCGAAGTTGTTTTGAATACTTCAAAAATATAGGTTTTTGAGATTACTCGTCACATTATTTGCTTGAACGGAACAAATTTTTAAAATTAATAAGTTCAGTATGAGTAATAGTAGATATAATTTCATGCACGTCAATAAGGCTTCCGGTCAAAGGCAGTTTGAGAAATTGTGATTCTTGAGATTAGACCGTGTCAAATTTGAATAACTTTTCGACATTTCGCCTACGATTGCACCAGACCTACTGTCGGTTTTTAAGAAAAAACAACAGAAACTATTCTAGTACAGTCAAGTGTGCGCAGACAGCGTATCATAAAATGTATTTTAATAAAGGTAGATATCAAAAAAGTTTTTTACGCTGATGGAATACCTGCCACAGTATTTAAAAAAATAGCGAGCGAGCTAACACCAGTTTACTATATATTTTAACCTATCCTACACAAAGCGAATATTTTCTTACTGCCGGAAATGCGCTACAGTTCAACCAATACCAAAAATGATTTCACAAAACACACCCCAAATGAGTTTTCAACAAAGTTTTTTTTTTCCGATCTTTACTGGAGACTGATGATCTTCAATTTTTTTTTATATATACCAGATAATTTATTAAAAGTAATGAACTCGTGATAATTTTCGTTCAATCTACACCCTGTGGAGAATATTCCAGAACTTTTCCAAAATTTTTTGATCAGGGTTTTTTCCAGATAAGAGGGGAGACAGCGATTTTTCGCAATTTAAAAAAAAAGACAAAGGAAAGTGTGCACAAGTATTAGATTATATATATTTTTTAACTCGTGTTTTACAAGCTTCATTTGACACCCCACTCGATGACTTGGTAATTTTTCTTTCACTTCCGATTTCACCCCCCAAAACTAACCCCTTAAGTTAAAATTGAACTTTCAAAACTATATGGCTCTGATGAGGTCATCAATTCCTATATTAGTGCCAAATTTTAACTTTCGATATCAAAGACTTTTGGAGAAAATCGGGTGTGACAGACAAGTGATCTTATAAGTGTTCCGTAGGGAACACTAAAAGGGCAAGACGACTTTGCCAAACAATTACCGGCCAGTGGCACTGTTTTCAATAATATCAAAAGTTATGGAAAAGGCTATCAATTACTATTTTCTAAAATATCTAGAAGGATCCAAGATTACATAGGCCGACAAAATTGGACGAAACTCCAGACCTTGAAACCAGAGTATATTTTCCCAAAGGTTTTTGGTGCGCTCAATCAGAATTCGACCTCAGAATTGCTTCATCACATCAGGTTTTCGAGACATCTTAACATAAAAATGCAAAAAACAGTTTTTTCTCTATATTCTGGATTATATTACACCCCGAATTAACTTTTCTCCATAAAACTCGTTGCGGCATATGAAAATACTATTCTTCTCCATCGAAATGCATTTTGAATTTTTCATATATCTTATTTCGTCTCGGAACTAATAGCAACATTGTTTATTTGTTATCATACATGGTGACCCATTTTAATGTACCAGGCTTCTTAATTTTTTTATGTCAACTGTAAAAAAAGTTTCAGACAAAAGTCGAACGGTTTCGAAGGAGCAATAAAATGATATAATTGTGATAACCTTGGAAGATCATTTTGAAGGTCATTTCAAGGTCAACTTTGATTTTTTAAATGGGAACTCATATTTTTTATGACTGCATCACGTTTTTCTAGCAAAAATACACAATTTTTGTTCGAAAAATTTTTCTCGATAGTAATCTAGACTGTTCAGAATTCCAACCCGTCATATCGGATCCTTCATTTTGAATTTCTTAAGGTTAGGAACAAACTATAACTCGATAGGGTTAAACCGACAACGAATTCAGATTCAGCGTCCCAGAAATCATATAATTACACTACTCTCGGCTGCCGGGTCAACTTTTTTTTGGTATAATTGTAACAAAAACGCCAAACTAATTAAATTCAACGGACGATTTCTCCGAGAAGAAATAAAATATCTGCAAACTTCAAAATACATTTTGAAGGGGAAGAGTGGTACTTTCAGATGTCGCAACGAGTTTTGTGGAGAAAAAATAATTTGCGGTGTATTATAATCCCGAATATAGCAAAAAACCGTGCTTTTTGCATTTTTAGATTAAGATATCTCTAAAACTCAATGTGATGAAGGAATTCTGAGGTCGGACTTGGAGTTAGTGCACCAAAAACCTTCGAAAAAATATAGTCTGGTCTCGGGGTTTAAAAAATGTTAGCCTGTGTTATTAGCGATCATCAATATGGCTTTAGTAAGCAAAGATCAACAGATCTTCTAACTTATGTAACACATGTTTGGAATAACGCAGTTGAACACTTTGGAGAATCTTGAGCGGTTGCACTTGATATATCCAAGGCATGCAACAATGTATGGCATGGCGGATTGTTGTCTGACCTGATTAATCTCTATTTGTTGTATTGTAGCTTATTTTATTTTATGATTGATGGATACGAATGATTATTATTTTTGAGCATAAATTTCTATAAAAAAGCAAATATTACTCGTTAAAAGGCCGTTTTAAAATTAATGAAAAAATACTTTAATCTCAGGTTATAGCTCAATCGCCTAAAAGGCCTATACCGGTAGACATCAAAGTGCCTAATGAAACAGAATTTGAAACGGAAGTCAAATCAAGACCCAGCGATTTCGATGCTTACAGTAACGGACATGATAGCGATAGTGTAAGTATATTTTTGATTTTTATTTATCGCAGTAAGATACAACCAATTGTATCTCTGGCAAGTAAAAGCCTAAACTTTAAAAACTTGCCTGCCCTCCCTTGGGCTGTTTTGGGCTACAGATGCGGCAGAGGAATTGTTACTTACAATTACCGCTTGACACCTTTGTCGTTACGGTTCTAACCCAGTAATAAAAAACTACCACAAAAAATGGATAAAGTCCATATTTCAGCCGATATCTCGAGTTTTGTTCTTTCGTTTGTCGATCCTAGCTCGGCTGATGAGCTGTGATACTGTCAAACCCGTCCCGAGATGGATTGAGTGATGAGAATGGTTTTGGTGACTGCTGAAGTATGAACTTTGTTCATTTTTAGTAGTTTCTATACGAGGCATATTCGTATATATATATATATATATATATATATATATATATATATATATATATATATATATATATATATATATATATACATATATATATATATATATATATATATACATATACATATACATATATATATATATATATATATATATATATATATATATATATATATATATATATATATATATATATATATATATATATATATATATACATATATATATATATATATATATATATATATATATATATATATATATATATATATATATATATATATATATATACATATATATATATATATATATATATATATATATATATATATATATATATATATATACATATATATATATATATATATATATATATATATATATATATATATATATATATATATATATATATATATATATATATATATATATATATATATATATATATATATATATATATATATATATACATATACATATACATATACATATATATATATATATATATATATATATATATATATATATATATATATATATATATATATATATATATATTTTATTAACAGTTTTAGTCTCCTACAAAACTTTATTTTTCCACATAATCGCCGTTCACTTCTAAGCACTTTCGTAACGCTGCACCAGCTTCTTTAATCCCTCTGCATAGAAGTTCTCCGCCTGGAAATTGAACCAGTTGACCACGGCAGGTATTGAGTTCCTCGTCGTCTTTAAACCATTGTCCACCAAACCACTGTTTCAAGTACAATCGTCGATCAGATCGCAGTTTGTGGTCCACTTGTTGAACGATTTTATCGATTTGGATACTGGGCCTGCCACTCCGCTTTCCATCATGCACATTTTTGCGGCTATTGATATCTCGACACCATTGTTTAACCTTTCCTTCACTCATTACTATAGGTCCATAAATTAGGCACAACTCTCGATAAATTTGAGCAGCTGATGATCCTTCTCGAATCACAGCATACACTTCGCAACTGGCGGGAGCAATGATTTTCGCGGACATTCTTGTTTGCATTCACCGACAGGTAAATGACTACTGAATCAAAACAATAACTTCAGTGGCTTCGGAAACAATCAATAGATGCCGCTGCATGTGTACAACTTTGTTCAGACCCGTCAATATTTAAATATAAGCAAACGGCCCTTGGTTTTCGAATACGCCTCTTAGTGTTACATTGACGTTTTGTGCTTATCAATTTAGAGTTGAGAGTTGCATTATTACCTGTTGTACTTAGGGTCCACGTACTACCTTACATTAAAAAGTTTTACAGGCTGAAATACTCAAAAGTTTATTTTAAATGAATATAGAACATGCATGATTTTCACTTCTCTATGTTGAAAGGCGGGGCAAGGATGTAAGGAAATATTTTGATAAAATTTACTTCATATATTTTTTTTGGTGTTATAAAAGTTTTAGATTCTTTTAAAAAACATTGTTAACAAGACTAATTTTCATTATCTTTTGTTAAACGCTGTAATAATAACAATTAAAGGCAAGATATAGCTATTTTTGGTATCGCCAGTAAGCCTTATCTGTTTACTTCCAAAAAATAATTTAGTGCATGAAACGACGTGAAAGCGTAAAAAGTATTTTTGTGTGAGTATTTTGTGAAATGTTCGGTACTACTTATTATTAGTCGATTCGAGCAAGATGTAGAGATACATTTTTTTGTAGATTTGTAACTATTAAACCATCTATGGCTGCTATTATTTACCCCCTAGTTGTTAAGATTCTAATGAAGTGAGGTATTCAGTTTTTTTTTAAATTTATCCGTTACTATAAATAGTTCCCAAAATTGAAGCAAATGACATCACAAGAAATTCTACAATTATTTTTTTAAGGAAGATAAAAGATTATTACGAAATATACAAAAATAAAATATTACAGGGAGTGAAAAATTATGTGCCCAATGGGTGCCACGCCCTCTCACGATTGATCAAAAACGGCAACGGGTCGAATATTCATAACGCTGTTAGGCACTATTTCGGCATAAATCAGAGGAGTTTTTGCGTCAAGTCATGAGTATGGACGAAACATGGATCCACCACTACACGCCTGAGTCCAATAGGCACTCCGCCAAGTGGCTGGAACAGCATGAAAGCCGACGGAAGCGGCCAAAAACACAAACATCAATTGGAAAGGTTTTGGCAAGTATTTTTTGGGATATGCATGGAATAATACTGCTCGACTATCTTAGAACAATCATCGGACACTATTATGTTGGTTTATTGGATCGTTTGAATGGTGAAATCAAGAAAAAAAGGCCGAATTTAACTAAGAAAAAGTGTTTTCGTCACCAAGATAATGCACCAGCTCAGAAGTCCGATGGTGAAATTGGATCGATTGGGCTATGAATTACTTTCTCATTCGCCGTATTCACCAGATCTGGCCCCCAGCGATTATCACCTCTTTCTAATTCTGAAAAGGTGGGTTCAGGGAAAGAGATTTGGCCCAAATAAAGAAGTCGAATGAGAAATAAGGCTTATTGTAAAGAGCTCAACAAACCGTACTATATGAAAATTATCCAAATGTTGGAAAATCCTTGGAAAAAGTATATCGCTCTTGAAGGAAACTATGTGCAAGAATAAAATCGTTTTTTGACAAAAACATTGCTTGTTTAATGTTCCGTACGGAACACTTATAAGATCACTTCGGTATCTATCCGTCTGTCAGTCCGTCTGCCACACCCGGTTTTCTCCGAAACTATTTGACGTAGAAAGTTAAAATTTATCACTAACATAGGAATTGATGGCCTCATCAGAACCATGTAGTTTTGAAAGTTGGGGGGTGAAATCGGAAAGAAAAAAAAATTTTTACCAGGTCATCGAGTGGGGTAACAAATGCAAGCTTGTAAAAACACGAGTTAATATATATATATATATATATATATATATATATATATATATATATATATATATATATGTATGTATATATATATATAATGTAATATTTGCACACGCTTTTCTTTGCATTATTTTTAAAAAATTGCCAAAAATCGCTGCCCCCCTTATCTCGAAAAGTACTGGTCAAAAAATTCTGGGGAATAGATTGAACGAAAATGATCACAAGTGCATTACCTTTAATAATTTATCTGGTATATAAAAAAACCAAAAAAAATCAAGGTAATCAAACTTTGTTGAAAACTCATTTGAAGTGTGTTTTGTGAAGTCATTGATCATTTTATACCTCCATAACAAAAATTTTTATTTTATAAGCAATCAACGTATGGAACACTAATTGCGCAAGTCCAACTTGCACTTTGCCGGTTATTTATTTTTCTTTAAAAGTCTTGAGATTTTTGACCTCATGTATTAACTACAACAAAGAATGAAAAATGTTTTTTTGTGTAGGTGGAGATCGAACCCATGTTCTCTGGTTATGCGCCTCTTGCGCTTTACCAGTTAAGCCACAGCACCAATGTGCTGTTGCCGGCTAGTCTAAAATCATTTTTGTTACCTCCCCGACCAAAGTCGAGAACCAGTTTCAGTTCCGTTAAAGTGATGCGCATTGGCTTCGTCAGTAAATAAGCTCAAATATTATAAACAGGAATATCAGTTGAAGTTTGTGTAAAGCTAATATGTATGAGCTTCACTTAACCTCTATGTTAATATTGAAACTAATCAACCGGAAGCAACGTTGACCTTATTAACGTGTAAGCAAGTCGACAATAAATGATTTTTGAATAAACCGCCCTTTTGTGTCATATTTTTTTCATTGGTAGAAAATATTTCAGCTTTTTAACCAAGCTGATTACAGAGCGCAACGTTGCCTCCGGTTGATTGCGCCCATTGATATCGACTCCTTACGGCCAATTTCACAATGTAGGTTTCAACTCGTGGTTAACGACCTTCAATCTAGCCAATGGTAGAACGTTATTTGTGAGTTAACGTTAATTTTTAGTGTTCCATACGGAACGCTTACCAAATCTCTTCGGTGTCTGCCTATCATACCCGATTTTCTTCGAAACTATTTGACATAGAAAGTTAAAATTTGGCACTAATATAGGAATTGATGGCCTCATCAGAGCCGTATAGTTTTGAATGTTAAATTTTGAGTTAAAGGGTTAATTTTCGGGGGTGAAATCGGAAGTGAATTTTTTTTACCATTTCATTGAATCGGGTGTCTAATGAAAGCTTGTGAAAACACGAGTTCAAGAATATATATAATGTAATACTTGCACACTCTTTTCTTTATATTATTTTCGAAAAATTGCCAAAAATCCCTGTCCCCCTCTTATCTCGAAAAGTACTGATCAAAAAATTTAAAAAAAATCTGGAATATTTTCCACAGAGTGTAGATTGAACGAGAATTATCACGAGTGTATTACCTTTAATAATTCATCTGGTATATAAAAAAAAATTAAAAGTTATCAGTTTTCAACAAAGATAGTAAACAAACTTTGTTGAAAACTCATTTGGAGTCTGTTTTGTGAAGTCATTGATTATTTTATACCTCGGTAACAAAAATTTTTATTTCAAAAGCAATCAACTTGTGGAACACTAATTGCGCACGTCCGACTTGCACTTGGCTGGTTATTTTTTTTATGAAATCCTGCCTTTATGCTTTCAAAATATTATTTTATTCTTGTCGTTAGATTGTCATCAAGACATTGACAGGAAAAATTCAAGTAAAGGTAAAAATGTTTTTAAAAATTATCATTTTGTGTGTAAAGATAAAAAAAGGAAAAAGCTAATTAAGATGTCATTAATGTATCTAGCTTTACTGTATACCTGGAATAATTCAATCATCATAGTTTTCTCGTTTTGGCTGCTTTTATCATTAAGGAATTTATTCGAAAAAACAGAAGTGAAGGTAAAATTCTTGTAAAAACTAGATAAGATGAATAATTATGGAATGGCCTTTTCAGCTTGAAAATTGCTAAGATAACATGGAACATGTGAAGATACAAATAAAATTTTTTATGTTGGGAATGCTGAAAGATCCGGTCGAGTTATATGAAAAGTGGCCAAAAATTATTCACACAATCGCATATTTCGTTTGAATTTATGATTTATAACTGTCCAAGTACTACATGAATAGTCCCAACTTTTGAATAAAAAACAATGTATTTGCCAAAAATAGATTTTATTCTTCAACATAGTTTCCTTCAAGAGCGATACACTTATTCCAGCGATCTTCCAATATTCGCATACCTTTTATATTGTACGATTTGCCGAACTTTCTAAAATAACTCTTAGTTTCCCATTCGACTTCTTCATTGGAGCCAAATCTCTTTGTCTGGGGCTACCTTTTTAAATTTGGAAACAGATCTGGTGAATACGGCAGATGAGAAAGCAATTCATAGCCCAATCGGTCCCATTTCACCATCTATTTTATGAAGTTGTGAACTGGTGCATTATCTTGGTGAGGCAACACTTTTTTCTTCGCTGAATGCGGTTTTTTTTCTCGATTTCATCATTCAAACATTCCAGTAAACCAACTCAAGATAGTTAATCGGTATCTTCGACACGTTGCTGTTTTTGATCAATCGTGAAAGTGTGCGGCACCTATCAGGGACATAGCTTTTTCATATTCAAATATTCATTTAAAATATGCCTGACGCGTTCTGTTAGTACCTTCTCGATGTCGACTATCTCTTTCACATTACGGTCATTCAGAACATATGGTGGATTTTTTTTGTTTTTGGAGTGATTGCATGATTTGGACGTCCACTCAAACTGCTGTAACTTACAAACTAATAGACAAAACGAAAAGCATGTAACAAATTAACTATTTTGAGGCATTATGCAGTACAAAATTTTAAAAAAATAAAACCAGTTTGGTTTATTATTGAAAAGAAAAAGTTGTGCAACATATTATGATTTCAATGCCTTTACTCATTTTAATTTTAAATTTTATATTATTAGCAATGAAATATGTTTTAGTAACATTTATAATGCAACATACAGTAAATATCATAAACATAACTGACCTTTCAGAAATTCAAAATTCCATGATGGTATATTACTATATTTCAATCTTATGGTAAACTTTTATTGCAAACTCGAAGAAAAATGTATAGGAACTTTAAAAACAAAAAAAAAACAGTCAATTAGTATTCCGTACCGTGATTGCGTTTAAAATAAAACAAAATTATTACCTAGGCTAAGTTAATTTTTGACATTTTAAAATCCAATATGTATTTTCGCGTTTTTTCTTAGTCGATAGTGTATAATAGTTATAGCATCTTAGCTACCTAATAAATCAAGCTAGCTCCAATCCAGAATCCAGTAATAGAGGTGTAAAACAAATATTTACTATCTAAATATTTGTTTAATTACAAACGAATAAAATAAAATTCTGTTACCTTGATCAGAAACGACGAGCGAGCAATAATGTACTTGAAAGTATATTAGCAAAACCTCCACCATCATGTCGAGGGACAAAATTTTCATAGTTTTTTTTATACCAAAAAATTTATCAAACACTCGTGATAATTTTCGCCCAATCTACACTTAATTTAGACTATTTCAGAATTTTTTCAAAATTTTTTGATCTGTAATTTTCGAGGTAGGGTGGGGGACATTATTTTTGGCCGTTTTTTAAAAATAATACAAACAAAAGTGTGTGCGAGTATTACGTCATATATATTTTTGAAATAGTATTGTCACTCCGATTTCACCCCCTAAAACTAACCCCTTAAGTCAAAATTTAACTTTTAAAACTACACGGCTCTGATTGGGCCATCAATTCCTATATTTGTACCAAATTTCAAGTTCCTACGTCAAATAGCTTCGGAAAAAATGTGGTGTGACAGTCGGACGAACAGACAGACGGACGCCGAAATGATCCCATAGGTTTTCCGTACGGAATATTAAAAACGAGATAAGGCTTTGGGATCGTAAGAAACTTAAACTTTTTGTTTTATCTTTTTTAACGGAACTATAAAAAAATCTAGTGTCGTACTTCTGAGGTAAAAAACCTTGTCGATTAGTAGGATTTTTTAATGCATTTCAGTGTAGTTTAATTCATAACTTTTTAAAGTTTTAAATTCCATGACAGTTTATTCCATATCCATAACTGTGGAATGAATATACAAAAGATAAATTTAT